>VXAC01005418.1:106933-176784 GCA_013399225.1 Rhipidura dahli | reverse complement strand
CCCCCAAAAAAAAAAAAAAAAATCTTCATTAACATGAACATGCTAAAGACAAAAATTCCCAATACTGTAAAATACTATCAGCAAGTTTCTTCTTGCATTCAAGATGATACAAGTGCTTGGGTACCTTGATGCATCAAACCTTGGAACTGCTCTTCACAGAATCATGGAATGGTTTGGGTTGGAAAAGACCTTAAAAATCATCTTATTTCACACCCTGCCATGGGCAGAGACACCTTCCACTAGCCCAGGTTGCTCCAAGCCCTGTCCAACCTGGCCTTGGACACTTCCAGGGGTGGGGCTGGGCAACCTTCCTCCTCACCTTCAGGATCTTCTCAAAGGTCACATGTATTTGCTTCTGCTGGCCAGAGGTTTCAACACATGAGACAAGGGAGAACCTTGTCCTTAACCTTACCTTAAACCCCTACCCAAAGCCACTCCTGATTTTTCAAAACATCAAAGCCTCCAAGATGTGTAGGAAACAAATTTACTTGCCAGGAGCAGACATGGGAGGCAGCTGCAGGTGGCTTCCTTGAAAACCCTGACCATGGGCTCTGTACTCACATCTGTCCTGAGTTTGCATTTGACTTTGGTCATTATTTGCCTGTTTGGCTGCCTGGGATCCTCGTTTCCCAGGGAAGTGTAACACCTTCCCTCCTTCCTCGTGCTGCTCCATGGGAAGGAAAGACTCTGAATGCTCTGTGCTTGTTTAAACCTGGCCTGGCCTGGGATGCTCCTGCAAATTTGGGGCAGCAAGATAAGGGTGGCTTGGAGAAGAGAGGAGCCTGTGCTCTGGGGAGGAGGGAGGACCCAGGACTGTTTGGAGCTGAAGGCCTCATCCATGTGAGGGGGTTTGGGACAGCACTGCCCCAGCTATCACCCCAGCGTGCTGAGCACCGTTTACAGTTCCTCCAGGAAAATGTCAGCTTTCCACAGGCAAACTGTAAGCAAAGAATGGGAATGTATGTCCAGGAGAAATACATCTCACTCAGAATCCACAAGGTCTACCCCAAAGCCAAACAGAAGGATTGCAGGAACAGAGGGGTGAGCGAGCTCTGTCACCCTTTGGGGAAGGTGCTATGGGGTAACCCAGGAGTCTGGGTTATAAGGGCAACCATCCAGCCCACAGATCAGTCACAGACTGTCCCTTCACCAGACATGCCAAGGTCTACATTCCCTCCTTGGTTGCTGTTCTCCAATGGAGGTATGAGAAATCAGTACATCCACATGGGCCTCCCACTCTGTGCCCATGTGAAGGGGGTGAGAGCTGTGATCAGCCCCAGCTCCCATCCTCAGCCAGGCAGATTTGGAGCCACTCCACCTCCCAGGTGTGGGACACTTGGTGAATAAGGTTTCTGTTAACTAAATGCTACAAAAAACATTTGAAACAATTTGTCAGGGTCTTGTGCCACTTGTATAACAGAGGAAATTAATCCCAGGTGCCTCCCCAGCCACTGGCAAGAGAATTACACCAGAGATGAATTTGGCTTCGTAGCTTTAATTTTACTGTGCAGTCGCTGAGAAGAAGTATTGCTTTTGATTTCAAGGATGTCACATACTGTGACCAAGTTTAACAGTTTCTTCAGTTTCTTCCTGCTGAAGTAAAGGAGTCATTTCTTATAACCACGCTCTGAGCGAGTATCTCGGGCTCGCGCTCGGAAAGTGAAGCAATTGAATCATCTCGTCGGTTCATTTTGAGGGGTGAAGCCAACGCTCCCCTCCTCTACTCAGAAGATTAATCTTTCTCAAAGCAGCTCTCAGACTCCTCAATGCAGAAGAGAGTGACTTTTGTTTTATAAATGATCTCCTGAGCTTGCAATAGTTGGGTGTTCTCTATAGTTATTCAATATTTCGACAGTGCAAGGGAGCTCCTGTGCTCACCCTCAGCCCAGGGAGAAGATTGGCAGCTGATCTTCAAAATTAATTCTTTTTTTGGTTTTTTTAAGCTAGTTTCCCATAGCTCTGCTTTGCCAAGGTGACAAGAAAAAAAATATCTATTGTAAGATTTTCCAATTGATCCAGGATTAAATGTCAAAATGCATTTTAGTTCCGTTTCATCGCTGTGGTTTTTTCTTGTGTTCCTAAGTCTCTGCTTTTGCTTTCACCCAACAAATCATCACTGGGCATTTTGGGGCAGGGTGGGAATTTCTTAGGGTAGTCTCTGAGCTGAAGTGCAGCACATGTACCACACTTTAAAAATGGTTTTGCAAGTATTCCCACACAGAAAGACAAGGCTGCACCCCTGCTCAGCAACCCAAAATACACCGCCTCAAGAATCAAGGCTAAAATTACATCCCACTTGCTCTTCATATATTCTATTATACATTCCTAGTGACAGAAAGTTACCTTTTTAAAAACAAAAATATCAATGAACCTGGGGATTATCAGAGGTTCGTAGCTCTTTCAGCCTGACCTGGGATGACTCCTGCTTCCTCAGATGGTTTGTCATCATCCTTGCAGGGCTAATGGAGTGAGGGAGAGGAGAGGCTCCACACAGGTCCGACGCTGGGCATTTGTAATGGCATTGCTAAAGCACTGCAGAGGCTGCAGCTTTGAACATGAAAAGGAGCTCTGACTCCCCGGGCTTTTGGCAGCCTTCCTCCAGGGTTTCTGCTGCCCATGGAAATGCTGGTTGGTGTTATTAGCTGAGCCGGACAAATAATGGATTTTCATTTAAATGGCAGAGCTAAAGGCTCCAGCAATGCCAGGGAGGGTGAGGGGAATTATCATGGGTTAACCCCAAAACATCCCCTGTCTGAAACAGAACTTTCAGCTCAGTGTCAGGTTACTTCCTTCCCTCTCTGTCATGGGATAATTACATTGCTGAGGAGACAGAGGCCTTCTTTCCATGTGGAAACTGAAAATGGTTCATTTTTAAAATGTGCTATGAGGTATTTTGAATATTTTCAGTTTGCTCCCCCCACCTCTCTTTCTCTGCAGAAGGAAGTTGCAAAATTAATACAAATCACAAGCTGGTTAACCTTGATAAGTTCAGTTTTCACTACAAAGGTGCCTCCTCCCATCAGGGTTGCAGGATGAGCTTTGTCTGCTTCAGGCCCAGCTGAAGAGACCTCAGTTCTCATCTCTGGGCAGCCTGGTGAAATACAACCCACACTCTCATTTTCAGTCTCTGCTCCTGTTCTTCTTCCTCTCCTCACTGTTGCTGCCCTTACTGCCCTTTTCTCCATCCCACCTTTTACTCCTGCCTCCTCTCCTTGGTCTTCTGGGCTGGAGTTCCATCTTGGCCAGTTTCTCTATGTTATTTTACAAGACCTGCCCCCACAAATAAAAGCAGCATCACACCTGACAAAGCTTCTGTCTTAGTTTCCTAAATTCTTCAGGCTTCTTAGGAAACTCGTACAACATGGATGTTGTACAGCTTCCTCCAAGCTGGGTTTTTGCTTTGATTCTTAATAATCTTTGTCCCAGATTATGCCTTTTTATCACTATTTTCCTCCACACAGTGAAAAAAGGCAAGAAACCCATCCCTGAGCAAGGCAAACAGCCTGGAATCAGCTGGGCTGTGCAGGCTGAGCCCCTCAGCCCATCCTTTGGATCAAACAAAATACAACTTGCAGAAAGCCAAACCCCACCACTTGACAGCTCCTGTTCCGACCGCTTCAGCTTCCAGAAGAGTTTGCTCTGACAGCATGGGCTGCCATTCTGGGGGAAGTTAGGATGTGGATGGTGAAAATCAGAGTTCTGTAGGGAAATTCAGTTAAATGTAAATGAGCAATGGCTCCCATTCAAAAGCACGTGTGTGCCACACACAAGAACCCCCAAAGTCCATCCACACTGAGGCTCTGAAGCATTCAGTCATTCCCTGTCCCAGCACTGCTGGGGGACTTCACACACAAAAGCATCATTCCAGAGAGCCACCTGTGTCCTGCTGTGAGCTGAGGGGGTGGTTCTCTCCTTCTACTCCACTCTCAGGACACCCCAGCTGTAGCACTGCATCCAGAAGGATGTGGAGCTGCTGGGGTGGGTCATGGAGGGTCAGAGGAGAACCACAAAGACCTTCCCAGGGCTGGAGCCCCTCTGCTCTGGAGACAGGTTGGGAGAGCTGGGGGGATTCACCTGGAGAAGAGAAGCATCCAGGGAGAGCTCAGAGCCCCTTCCAGTGCCTAAAGGGGCTCCAGGAGAGCTGGAGAGGGACAGGGGACAAGATCTGGAGGGACAGGACACAGGGAATGGCTTCCCACTGCCAGAGGGCAGGGCTGGATGGGATATCGGGAAGAAATCCATCCTGTGAGGGTGGTGAGGCCCTGGCACAGGGTGCCCACAGAAGCTGTGGCTGCCCCTGGATCCCTGGCAGTTCCCAAGGCCAGGCTGGACGGGGCTTGGAGCAGCCTGGGACAGTGGAAGGTGTCCCTGCCCATGGGATGAACAATCTTTAGTGGGAACAATCTCTGATTCCCATGCTGATACTGCTGGGGGAATTTCAGGAATTCCCACATTACAGTGTCACTAGACAAGGCATTGAGGCTCTGGGGGGAAGTGCCCTAGCAGCACAGGCTGTGCAGCCCCTGCTCCCTCTGTGCATCCAAGGACTCTTTGGAGAAATCAAGATTTTTGCCCCATGGGATCACCTTAACAAAATGCCAGTGAAACAAAACACTGGTTGTGAGCTGGGGAGAGGGATACTCTACAAGATAAATTTTAATCATTACCGTTTTTTTTTCTTTTTTTTTTTTTTTTAATTTAGCAGATTAAATCGAGTTAAATACAGAGTGAAAAAAAAAAAAAAAAAAGTAGAACTCTTTTTCCTGTGGCTGCATTTCCAGCCCTGGCTGAGGGGCCATGGGCTGGCTGAGTCCCTTGCCTGGCTGAGCTGCCACGTCGTGTCCTGGGCCACGGCAGCGGCAGCACCGTGATGCAGAGCAGAGCCCACATCTCCGGAAATTCATGTTTTCCCCTGAAAGGGGAGAGTCTCGAGATTTCAAACAAACCTTTGCCAGCTGACTGTGCAACTAAAGAAAACACTGATGTAATTCAATGAACAATGAGGAACCCAAACTTAGCACAATGACCATTCTGGCTTTGTTTTTGGTTTCAGCAGCTCTGCACAACATTGATTACATTCACAGGGGCCACGTTTGCACAAACCAAGGTCTGCAAGGCAGTGCATTCTTCACTGGTGGGAAGAACACACCCCTGCTCCATGTGAATGTGCAGGCACGAGCAGATTTTAGCAAGGTGAATCCCACCTGCAAGAATTAAATCATGTTTGAGGGTGTGCAACAGCTCTGCTTATTCCCACTGTCCCTTTCATTCTTACTCTGAGCACACTGGTGGAGTGGAAGGTGTCCCTGCCCAGGGCAGAGTCTAATGAGATGGTCTTTAATGGCCCTTCCAGCCCAAACCATTCTGGGATTCCATGATTCTTCACAAAACCAGCCCCAAATGATGTCCAAAGGAGTTCCAGCAGTACCCTCAGCATGCTGGCTCTCACATTCCTCAGGGGCACAGAGCCCCGGGAGGGAGAAAATGCATCACTGGGGCATTTTTGGGAAAAAACCACTTTAATTTAGCACAGCTGAGTGGGGCTGCAGACCCCAGCCACGAAATCCAGGTTCAACACGAGTAAATGAAGAAACTCAGTCTGAATTTAGGACAGCATGTTTGGGGTTTTTTTTCTTTGCAGAGAAATGTTTTTCTCTCTCGGTTTTTAAATGGGGGCTAAACCTGATAACGTATCTTTAAATAACAATGGAATCCCTGCATGAGTTTCTTTTCCCTCCCAGTCTGGCCAGCTATGAATTGTGCTGTTCCAGGTGCTTGTGTCAATACTGAAGACATGGCATAAGAGGATGTGAGAATGATGGGAAAAAAACCCCTATTTTTAACAAATATTTATTCCAGAGATTTTTTCCCCCCCCCCGCTAATCTTTCCCTGTCTTTCAGCTGAATGCAAGTTTGAGATCATTGGGAGAGGAAAACACAGCCACACTGTGGGCTCTGAGCCAGTGATATGGGCTGGAAGCAGGTTGCCTCGTGGAGATAAATAATTTGTTTGGAGATGGGAAACAAAGGCAGGAAAAAAAGGATGGTGTCACCTGAGAAAAAGGTGGCCAGTGGAACGCCACAGGGACATGGGCTGGGGTCTGTGGGGTCATCACCGGTCTGGAAAGGAGATCAATTAACACAACAAAGATGTTTGCACACAGTTCAAAGCATCCAGGTATTTTCCCAGAGCAGCTTTGCTGCTGGAGGAGAAGTGTTGTGGGACAGCCGCCCAAATAACCGGGCAAGGTGCAGCAGCAGAGGGAATCCAGAGGCGAGAAATGCCACGTGCTGCAAACGAGAGCACAGCAACACCAGCCCTGAGGCAGGCTGTGGCTGTTTGTGTCACTTGGGAAAGATCTCAGTTCTCTGAAATCTTCATCAGCTCAGCAGTCAGGGATGGTCAGAAATGTGCCAAGGATGCCGGGGTTCTTGGGATGAGACACTGAACAGGAAAAGTCATTTTGTGAGTGCATAAATTCCTGCTGTACCATCTTCATAAATACTGCAGGCAGCCCCAGTGTTCCCTTTCAGAAAAGACACTGGAGAACTGGAAAATTTATAAAGAAGAATTATAAGAATTTGAAAAGGTTCAAAGCCAACAGAGTTGAGAGATGCTTCCATAGGAGCAGCTCCTCATAGGACAGGTAGGTACATAAGAATTTTTGCCTGGAGAAGAGACTGTTGAGGGAGTTCTGACAGAGGCTCCTAAAATCATGAGCAGCATGGAGAAAGATGCTCAGGAACAACTATTTTATTAGCTCTTGTAAGGAAAAAACAGTAGGCATCAACAGCATTAAATTATCCAGAAGTAAAGAGTAATCCACAGGATTCCCACAGGATGTGGGAAATCCCGAGGGAAATTAAATTGTGACACTCATTGCCACACTGGGGGAGCAAATGTGCAGGTGGGTTTGAAAGGGACAAGTTCTCGAAAGCAATTAGTTGGGCCTGAGTACATGACATCAGGAAGTGTCTATATTGAGATTTTCCTAAATCTAAGATAACACCTTTGTGAAATGTCATTCAATACAAGCTCTGCCTCCTTTCCAGTTTCCTTAAGCAGCCGTTGTTGGAGATGGGATATTAGGCTATATGGGTAGCTAGAAAACAGTTATGGCTTTAAAATAACAAAACCAATGGGAAGGTTTTTGCTGATATGGGGCCTGACCTCAAAGTGAACACAAGGTGATCAACTTCAGCAAGCTCTGAATATGACAAGAAAACTTCAGTATGACAAGAAAACAGGTGCTGAGCAATGAATGTCAGAAAGTGCTATAAAAACTACAAATATTATTGTTATCAATGAATGCAGGGGTTGCTCATTAATAACTATTTGAGAAATATTTGCATCAGAGCTGATCCAAAGTCATATAAAAATATTTATGCTCTGGTTGGTTCAGTAAGTAAGAAGGCCATGAAGCAGCACTGCAGCCACACAGCTCAGGCAAAGTCCCCAGAACAGGGTTTTCCCCACACAAATCACTCCTGCAAACACTGGGCCAAAGCTCTCTCCTGGGCAGGAGCTGGGACATCCTGGCCTGGCTGGGAGCAGGGTTTGGGTGACTTTGCACAGACCTGCCTTCACAGCTCTCATGTTGAGTGGCCCTGGAGTCAGAGCCTTGGCCGGGGGCAGAGACCGACAGATGTCACCAAGGCTCAGCTGTATGTCCCAGACTGAGCCTGTCCTCTCTACATCAGCACATTGCACAAAACCACAGAGCGGTCTGGGTTGGAAGGGAGCTCAAAGCTCATCTCATTCCACCCACAGACACCTTCCACTAGACCAGGGTGCTCAAAGCCTCGTTCAACGTGGCCTTGGGTTGGTATTTTTGTTTTACTCTATCAGTCATAAAAAACCTGCAAACAAGGTCATTCCCCCTTTTTCATTGAGTGACAACTGACACATTTGTGTGGGAGCACTGAAGCAGGCACTGCTCAAGGTGTAAGTTCTTTGTTCAGGGCAGCTCAGCGTTGCTCTGTGCTAATCCCAAGTGACCTGCCTTAGGAGAAAAGGGCTCAGAAAGCTCAGGCAAGGCAAGACCTCAGAAAGTGAAACCATTCGTGAACCTACAGGTAATTTCCTGCCCGCGAGCGTTCACTATGAGAAAAAAAAATTAGAAAATAATGTCATCTAAATTATAGCTCAGCTATTAAGAGCAGTTTGGTGTTGCTTCCAGTCTTTGAGTCGCAGAACAAACAGGGAGAGAAGCAGAAGCTGCGTGAACCTCTCTGGTTTTACATTTGCAGAGCTGTGGATCTGAGGCGAGACTTAAGCTGGGCATGTGGAGAGATGCAGAAATCTTTAGATTTGCATATACAATATTGAGATCATGAGAATGTCACATTTAAATGCAAAACTCACGTGTCTCATGAATAAATCATGAATGGTGGCAAGACTGATTTCTTCTTTCTTTTTTTTTTTTTCCCTCCCTCCAATTGTCACCCCCCTCCCTGCCCGCTGGAGAGACACTGATCTGCAAAGCAGACAATTCCTCCTTCTCTTCCCAAGGAAACACCGTGATAGATGAGATTCGATAAGAAGCTGAAAGCTCTTCCAAAACAAAGACATGTGCGTGTGTTTCTTGTTTATACTTGGCTAGGAAGTAAAGAAGCATCATTTCCTCTCTCTCTCTCTCTCTCTGTCTCTTTTTTTCCCCTTCCTCTTTCTCAAGAGATACCTTAATGCCATGGCAACAGCCTTCAACCCTTCTCTTGTACGACACCACCAGATTTGGAAAAGGTTAGCTGTGTGTTGTAATCAAATCCAGGCAGGTCAATCATGTAAAGAGATGACTTCCCATGCGCCATGGAATAATGAATGAATAGATCACATAGGTCTTCCTTCCTTCCCTTCCTTCTCTCCCTCACCATGTGAAGTGCCAGCAGATTAGCATTTTGTCTCTGGTGAATAAAATTGAAGTGAACACTTTTCAAAGGTTACTAGAAAACACGGAGCGTGGTGGAAACGGAGATGAGCTGAAGGTTATAACCCCTAAACCCAAAAGTCACCAAAGCAGGCAAGCCCCTCCTGGTGTCATTAATGGGTAGAGAGGTTTTATGTACAAAACACAACAGATAAGACCCATCGATGCTGTGAAACACAACCCCCCTCTCACACTAAACAGGGCTTGCTGCCTGTGTATCATTTTCAGTCTGAAGATATCACCACCAATTTCGCGCTTTGAAAGCAACAATTCAGATCTCATTAACATCAGGCTGGGCCTGCGTTTGGGGTTTTGGATGACGCTTCCTAAAAATCAGACATTTAGGATTCAAATAAATGTCAGGAATGTATTGATTCTGACAAAACTTGGTTAAGAAAAGGTATCTCTGATCAGCAGTGAATATTTGAATCAAAGCTGGGAACGTACAGCACGAGTTGTGTTGGGTGAGGACAGACACTGGAATAGGGGACAAGGGGGCTCTGGATGCACAGTTCCACCCATATCTCCCGTGCAAGCAGCCCCACATGGTAAGTAAGCCCTTCATTGACTCTGTGACTTTACACTTCATTTTCCACACCAGCAGCTGAAAGTCCTGACATGCCACCCTCACTGGTTTACCTCTCCTGAATATTTAGTTCTGTGGGGAAAGCTGCAGCCACTGGTCTGACACCAGCAACCCCACTGTCTTTCATGCACCTGCTCTGTCCACCACATGGGTCCAAATTCAGACACCTGACCTAAGGTGTCTCATAGTTTATGAGGGAATATATGATTTTTCTGGTGTCTGAGGGTTAGTCTCTGCCTACCTCAGCATAGCTAAACCCCAAAATGCTGGTAAAGACCTTTGTGCTGCTTTGAAAGTAAACTGGGGGGTAGAAATGACCCCCACACAAATACCTTGAGAGAGAGATTTCAGGTCAGAGTTGCAATTTAATAGAAAGAACACAACAAATGCAACGATACAGAAAAAATGGCTTAAACTCACAAATTCAGAGTACAACTCTTTCTGCTCAAGGTGGTGATCACAGTCCTATCAAGTGATGATTGCAGTCCTGTTGAAATGATGGTTGGTGTTGAAAGCAGTGATCCTGTGGAAGTTCTGGTCCTCCTCCGGATCCATCCAGTGGTGGTGGAGGTTTCCCCAGTCCCCAAACTCCCAGATTATATACACTCAAATTCAGGCAGGAATGTTCAGTACCTCCCCCAGGGTCGAAGTGGGGGGGATCACAATGGAATGATGTAATCCTGTGAGTTATGGGATATTTTGGGAATCCTTGATGGTCTCAGTCCTTGCAGCTGCCCATGGTGCTGGTGCCACGGAGCCCACGATGGTCCATTAGCAGAGACCCCTCCGGCTGGGTGGGACTGTGCTGGTGCTTCCCCGGCCAGGAATTACCACAGCTGAGTTCTTTGTGAAGAAAAAGAAACACTGCCCAGCCTCACAGGGTTTGCCTTTTCTTCCTTCTCTCACCTAACACCCAGCTCATAGCCTGAGGGGTCAGGGTGCACTGAGCAGCTCCTGCAAGTGAACAATTTGCCAAAAAATAGGTGTAGGGGAGTGGAATGCACGGATTGGTTACAGCCACATTGGCACTCTTCTCTTGTAACCAGGACACCCTCTTGTCCTCCTGCAGGAACATCTGGGGGATGGTCAGAAGGTTTTGTGGGACAGAGATGTTCCTCAGAGCTACAGAATATTCTGGGTGCACAGTGTTCACTGGAACAACTTCCAGCAACACAGGACTTTGCCAGCTTTGTACAAACCTGCTGTTGGTCACAGCTACACTTGGATTTAAAGACAAGAGCTTCCAGCCTGGCTGTGAGTTTCCAGGACCATTTACCACTTGGATTTGTAATATGGTGCTGCTAATTGCGATTTGTGGCTGGAGACTTTAGTGGTTGTAGCCACAGACAAGTGGCCCCAAGCCTTCCAGAGCTCAAGAAGCATTTTCAAAATGCTCTCAGGCACTTGGTGGGATTCTTGGGGCTTGGGCCAGGAGTTGGACCCAATGATGCTCGTGTGTCACTTGCAGCTCAGGATATTCCATGATTCTAGGTGGGCAGGATCCTGTGGCAGGGATCCATGGGGCTATTAATGGCAGGCTGGGGTTTGGCATGGTCCTGCTGCAATCCATGTAGGCCCAGGGTGAACTGCAGCTGCTGCCATGGTTTTTTGGCTGTTGGACAAAGAATGAGCAGCCCAGAGGCTCTGGGTTTGTCTGCTGGCTGTTTGCAGGCTCTAATTCCACCTTAGTGTCCATTAGGGAGCGGAGAGACAGGGTGAGGGAAAGTTGAACCCCCAGAACCATCACTCCCTCCTTGGTTTAACACCTCCCTGATGATATTAAGGATGCAGCAAACTCAATATTTTATATTAATCCATGTATCCTACCCTGTAGGCCCAGCTCATGGCTGGTGTGTGTACACACTGTCAGGGATGCCTTGCTTCATCCCCAAAATTAAGTAAAGCAGCCAGAGCATAAACAGAGCAGACCTTCCACCCTCTGGTTCCATCAGAACACGCATATTTAACTAAATCTGCATTATGAACCCACGTTTTCCTATGATTCCTGCCTCAGCACTCCCCAGCTGGTGATGCTATTGACTCTCGTGAAACTATTCCAGGTCACACCCATCCAAAAAAAAAAAAAAAAAAAAAAACCACACCACACTGGTCTTGCCATTCCAATAGACCAGATAATTTCTTCTGAACCCTTGGGCAGACCTTTTGGAGGTTACCTGGAAGCACTCACAGCCTTTACTCCAATGCAAACTGCACTGGAAGACCATGGAATTTGCAAAGACAGTTGCTCAAGGCCACTCGTGCATCCTTTTTCCATCTCTTTTTGTCAGTGTGTCTGACAAAATCTAAGTGCCAGTTTTTAAGACAGGGAAGCTTTAAGCATCTTAAAATAGTCTTAGAACAAACCCAGCTACCAATTAAACCTAAGTTCACCTCCAGCTTTCTCACCCACTGGAAGTTTCCCAGACCTACTTTTGATGGAATTTTTAATCATAAAGCTGGGTTTGATCTCTGGATGTTCATTACTGTAGAAAGACAATGCTTAGAAGTGGAAACTTAGAACGAAGAAGGAGGGTTAGAAAAGTATGAGCTCTTATTCCAGGAGAAGGCCTTTTAGCTAATATGCTTTGTTCAATCTGCAGTAGGAAAGGATCTATAAAAATGGCAATATTAACCAATGCTCGGAATTGAAATCCATGATTTTATTTTGAAACAGCTTATCTTTCAGCACTGGATCCGAGTTCTGTGTCAGAAAAAATTTTATCATTTCCCCTCAGCAAAGGATAAGAATGGAGAGAGTAAGAGGGATTAGGATGAAACCATTGCAGGCTTGATAATGGCAGAGAGGTTTTCAAAGATTGACTTTGAAGTGAAAAATTAAGCAGACCTTTAGAAGAATATTTCTTCATAATCAGAAACTCTGTATTTATAAGAGGCATCAAATGTAAACAACAGAAATAGCTGAATGCCAGAGTGAATGAATGTCATCTATCCCCAGGAACCTGACAGCTGACTTCATTTTCTTCATTTGCATCCTGGAACTAATGCAGGCAAAGTGGGATTCCTTCCTACTGAGCAAAGCTGGGCACTAAATGACCTGATGCTTGTGGTCCTGCCCCATCCCATCCCCTTTCCATCTCCAGCAGCCAGTGGCATCTCCTCCTGAGCGTCCTTTTCAAACAGATTATTATGGGAAAACCTGATTTTAGCCCAGCTGCCACAGGGTGCCCCAACCAAAGCCAGGCCACAGGAGGAAGAGTTTTCTATCCTTGAGGAAAGCTTCAAACCCGGTTGGTATCGATGCCTTTTCCTGGTCTTACAATCAAGAGTCCAACACAGTTAAAAGGGAAAACGGGATTTTCCCTTGTGATTTATTTAAGGCTCCTCAGGTGCACCACGTCCAGGTCGAATGCCCCTCCATGCACCCCGCAGTGCTCACCCACCAAAGCTCTGGGATCACATTGTGGGTGTCACTAATTAGCACATCTATCAAAGATTCCCCAAGGAGAGGCTCCAGTGAGCCCCCCTCCCCAAGGAACCTTCCCCTGGATGGTTCTATCTCAGTTTCCAAAATGTGTTCTGGAGAGGACCTTGGGCTCTGGGGCTTCTAAGATGTTTAGTCTCCTAGCTTAACAAAATCAGCCTAAGAATGTGGGCTAAAAGCCACTAAGAATACAAAAAGCTCTAAAAAGGGGTATATAAAAGGGGTATAAAAGAAAAGGCAAAAAATCATCATGGCATCAGTATCAGGTGGGCACTGAATCTGAAGTCACTTCTGTTACCCTGGTATGGCCAGAAGCCATTTGGACATGAACCAAACTGTAGGGTTTGGCTGGACAGACAGACAACCTCAGCTGTAGTGTTTCTCTAACTGTTTTTAAGAACTTTATGACTGGACACCTCAACCACGTGGAATTTGGTTTTATCTCTAATCAGATGCTCCAAATTAATCATGACAACTTTCTCTACTCTTGAATTGCCTGCAAACAATGCTAATTGTTGAGTAGCAGCCTGTTGTGTGACCAACAGTAACAGCAGAGAGAGCTTTGCATGCTGGCTGGAGGAATTCTTCCAACCCAGACATTTCAGGAAATAAACATTCCTGATACTCTTCAGAGACCTCTTCCCTTCCATGAGGGAGAAGGCCTTTCCCTTCCATGGCTTTTTTACTACACAAATTATCCCCTCAGCTCTCTACTCCCAAACTTGCTGTCCCATCTCCTAACTTCTTCTTTTTTAAATGATGCATGGCAGCCTGATTTTCCCTTCTCTGTACCAGGCATCATCCCCTGACCTCAAACCCAGAACACATAAAATAGTCCCAAAACAACGATATTCAGTAGCTTACACCTACCCACTATCCAAGAGAGGGAATCATACACACCTGGCAAAGCTGGAGAACTAACCCCTTTTAATACTTTATATTTTTCCCTTTATATTTTAGAGGATGGAGCCTTTTTAAACTACTGGGCAATAAAACACCTTATCCCCCTGTGTGGACACTGTGCTAAAATCCTCGTTTACAGAATCTGCCTGGGGCTGAGTCAGGGCTCACAGGTGAAAGTTTTGAGTAATCCAGTCATAAAAGCCATTAAATCCCTGTCTTGCTGCTTGCTTCCTATTCTTTCCTGTGCCTCATCATCCATCACTTCTTCACCTCAGTTTGGGGCTTTTAGGAACAGCTCTATGTGATGAATAGTTTAGTCCCTTGTACCTAATTAAAAAGATTTTGTCATTTAAACTGTGTTGCTTTCTCATTTTTAGCCCCACTTAGCACCAACAGCTGCTCCCTTGGGTTGAGGGGAGCAGTGCTGGGCATGGGCAGCATCGAAGTCAGGCACAGGAAAGCATTTCAGTATTCTTAATTTTAAGGTTGTGATTAAATCGTGGTGATTTCAGAAAACTATCCTGAAAATCAGGTCCTGTACAGGGTTGCTACCCTATATAAGAGATGTAACAGGTATGATACAGGAGATTTTGTTTCTAGCAATGTTATAAATAAATATAAATACATATTTTTATATCCAAACATATGAATAAAAAATACAAATAAATGTATAAAATAAATTATATCAACAGATGTAAAGAAATAAACAGAATCCTTTGTTTCTAGCAATATTCTCTCTTATGGTTAAATGACAAATACCTCTCAAATTGATCAGCCTAATGGACACTAATATGGACTAATAGACACAGTGTAGGAGTCCTTGCCCATTGAAGTTTGGCCTTTCCCATAGCTGAACCTAGATTTAATTAATTTTCCCAAATTTTAACATTCCAAATCCCTGTTCAGCTTTAGAAGTAATGATAATGTCGAAGCATAAGGTATTTTGAGACCTCCTAACAGATGCTCTGCTGTTATTTCACATCCACCTACGGCACTGGAGCCTCTCAGGCATTAATGAGCACCATCTCCAAAGGGGAATTACGAGCAGCCATGTGGGAAGGAAACAATTTCCTGGGCTTGATCCCCCCAAAAATGCAAAACTCATCCCTGCTATCTGCTCCTCCCTTTGGGTTGGCTTCATTTCCCTCTCATTTCCAAAGGATCACTACATCAGGGATGTAGGAGAAGATCTAGACTGGAAGTGTTGGTTTCATATTAAAGTCTAGGACCCGTGAGCGGGATTTCCAGCCCAGTTAAGGACAGCAGGAACCACAGGCACCAAAGGTGCCACTGAGACTCATTCTGCAGTGATCTCCTCTCATGCCCACTGCAGTGGGTGGGGATGTTTAGCTGTTCATGTTCTTCTCCAGCCCTTTGGTTTGTTTAGCAAACTGGTTTTCCCATGGTTTCTCCAACCAAAGACATCCCCTGGCTGTGGGACCAGCACTGTCATCACTCGTGGGCACAGGAGGGTTGGAGCAGCTTTTCTCACAGCTGAGATCGTAAAATGGTGTCATTTCCTTGTGTGGCTACATCTGTGCAGCTCCCTGCAGTCACTGGTGAGGAATCTGGGTCCCTTCTCAGCCTACAACTGCATTTTAATTGAATTAAGCTCTGTCACAGCAATCCAGCCATCCTATCACCAAACTCCAGTCCTGCCCTGAAATAGCTCTCCAAATGATTTACAACTCATGCTCCCAAGTGAAAAGGACAAAAAATTAATTTCTCCCTCATTTCCAGGCTGAAAAGTTTTGAAACTTGAATTTTTCAGCAGTGATTTTTCTCCATTCACACCTTGCCAGCAGTAAGGAGGCAGATGAAGAGTGGGACGTGGCCGTTCACCCTGGGCCTGCAGCAGGCCCTCTTCGCTTCCTTCAACTGTTTTTGCTTCCTGAAGGCTCTGAGAAGGTGCCACCTCAAGCTTATTTTTACCTTTTATTTGCACATTTCGCACTGACTGTGGGTACACTGATCTCTCCTGAGAAGGAGCTCCCAAGCAGCAGCTGCAGTGAACAAGGCCGGGCTGGACGGGGCTTGGAGCAGCCTGGTCTTGTGGAAGATGTCCCTGCCCACGGCAGGGGGAGGAATGAGATGATTTTTTAAGGTCCCTTCCAACCGGAACCATCCTGTGATTCTGAGATAGATCCATGGGGAGCGCAGGGTCGGCTGCCCCAGGTTCTGAGCAGGTGCACCACAGGCACTGGGTAGGACTGGGAGCTGGGTCACCACCTCACCTCTGGGTTTCATTTCCATGTGCCTGTCCGAAAGAAGCTCATTCCACAAGTAACTAAATCCCTGTAGATGAATCCTGGCTGGTGGAGGCTGCCCTAAAATCCCACCCAAAGCAGAGCAGGGTCACTCTGCTCGTCTCCCCCGGGTGTCCCCTCCCCGGTCAATGACTGTCACCCCTCGGGGGTCACAAACATGGTGTGTGTGAGAGCTGTCAGGCACCAGAAGGCTTTTGGGGTGACCTCTCCACGGGGATGTCTCTCCCCTCTCCAGAGAGGTGTTGTGGCAGCCCAGACCATTGTCCCTCGGCTGTGGCTGAGCCGAGGGGTCTCTGCTGCCCTCGGGTGCCTTGGCAGCGGTGCCGGGTCAGCCTCCTCAGCCCCTCAGCCAGAGCAGCCCCATCACACCGGGGCTGATAACACAAACAACCTCAGGCTTCATTTCCCTTCCAGCTGGAGAAAGTGCCCAGATTCGCCTCCCTCCTGCTCGCCAGCAGAAATGAGGCAATTGGGATTTATCTCCTTTTTAGTGTACTTTCTGCTGAGGAATTCAATCTGATTATCCCAGAGCTTTGGCCTACCACTCCTAACCTGGATCCTTGGCCTTCTTCTTCCGTGAAAGGCTGCTTTTAGCTCTTTGGCCTACTTTTAACCCTCTGAGATAATCCCTCTGCAGCACTTGGCGAACTGCCAGCAGGATTAAAATCTGCTGGGGTTATTTACTCTCCTAATGAAATGCAATACACCCAAGTATATCAGGTCTAATTAACACCCTGTCTGTAACATCTCTCCTTAGCTCTGATAATTATTAAAAAAAAAAATAAAAATCTATGCTCCCCCAGTCACCCTGGCCATTAGAGAGGAAATGAATTTCACTAGGGTTTTTTTTTTTTTCCCCCAGTTTTATTACTGCAAGTGGATATCTTCCCAAACTTCATGCTGGCTCACTCCTCCTTCTCTAAGATAAACTGTTGCCAGGAGTTGTCTGACACTTTTTAGTTTTATTTAGATTTGGCTGAAATGGGATGTGGGTGACGACTGGAAACTCAGCCCACCCTTGGGCCACAAAAAGAAGGTGGCACAGTCTTGGCAGGGGAGTAGAGGTGGGAAATCCCAGGGAAGGGCTCCTGAGGGCATTTGGGAGGAGGGAAATCAGGTTCTGCCTGAGCACTGAGCCTGGCTATTTCAGTATTTCCTGGCCAAGGGCTGGCAGGGACAGGACAAGGGGGAATGGATCCACACTGCCAGAGAGCAGGGTTAGATGGGATACTGGGAAGGAATTCTTGGTGTGAGGGTGGGCAGGCCCTGGCACAGGGTGCCCAGAGCAGCTGTGGCTGCCCCTGGATCCCTGGCAGTGCCCAAGGCCAGGCTGGACGGGGCTGGGAGTAGCCTGGGACAGTGGGAGGTGTCCCTGCCCATGGCAGGGGGGGGAATGAGATGGGCTTTAAGGTCCCTTCCTACCCAAACAGTTCTGGGATGGTGCTGTGAACACACCTGACAGAGGAGCAGTGACACTAGAGTGGGGCACTGGAGTCAGGAGAAAGGAATTCCATGTTAGCTGAGGGGGGAAAAAAGCAGGTCTGAGGAGGTCTGGCAGATGTAGACATCAGGGCTGGCTTTGGTTTCCAGTACTTCTCAGCAGTCCTTGCTGCACTGTTTTTGTGGGTGAAACAAGTCTGACACAGGGATCCTGGAAAAGGACTCCAAGGTTGCTTTCTGAAGTCTGGAAAACCTGTCTTAACTTTTCACTGTCACAGCTGCTGGTGGAACACTAATATATTTGTAATTCAGAAGAAAATAACTCCAAATAAGCACTGCAGCCTCTCAGAAGCCTTCATCTGTGCTAGATTACGTCAAGGGCTCTTGAATTAAACAAATCTGAAGTTTCTAGGCCAAGCCATTTCTGAGATATGACATGAAAAAGCATTAGGAGATGCTTCAAACACTCTGAATTACACTTATTTTCCCTAAGACCCATGTCTCAGAAATGGATTTTCTGATACGCCTCAGGTTTTGCCAAAACCATTCCTCCCCTCTCTTTCCACCACATCTGTGCGGTCTGAAGATGTGTCCAGCCTTTGGTAGGGCTCCAGCAGCAGGGCCAAACCCACACATTGGGAAGCTCATTTGAATAGGGATAACAGGGGAAACCAATCCCTATGCAAACCCTTTGCAGCCCCCCAGCACTGAGCCAGCAGCTTCTCATGCCCTGATTGCCCTGCCAGCTTTTCCCACAGCATTTTGATAGCACTTTATCAGATTGATAAATATTGCAGGTTTAGGTTGGATCTCAGGGAAAGGCTCTTCCCCCACAGGGTGCTGGGCACTGCCCAGGCTCCCCAGGGAATGGGCACGGCCCCGAGGCTGCCAGAGCTCCAGGAGCGTTTGGACAGCGCTGCCAGGGATGCCCAGGGTGGGGTTGTTGGGGGGTCTGTGCAGGGCTGGAGCTGGGCTGGGTGATCCTGGAGGTCCCTCCCAGCTCAGGATGTTCCATAATTCTATGAAATAATAACTGCATGTGCCAAAGTTTTCTCCTTTCAACGTGCTCCCCTCAGATTAAACAGAGAGTAACATAATTCTACAAAGATGCAGGGAGGTGTGCATGGACCCTGCCCTGCCCACAAGGAGATGTCACATCATCCAGACTGGCAGGTAATAGAGAATTATTCTTTTATACACACTGGCAGCTCTTCCTTCACTGTGCAATCCCTGAAGCCAAGGATGGAGTACAGATTCAAGCCAGGGCTGCAGCAGGTGGATGGAGAGAAGAATTCACCCTGTGTCCCTCAGATCTCCTCACCTCTGCCAGACCCAGGCAGAACTGGGCAAACTGCTTGTGCAGAACTTGTCTGATAACACTCATCCCTCCTGATGAAAAAAAATCGAGGTGGAGTGATGACAGACACTTGCCTTCATGCAGGGCCCTGTCTTGGGCAGCAGAAGCTGCTCCCCATCCT
Organism: Rhipidura dahli; assembly: GCA_013399225.1. Lineage (NCBI taxonomy): Eukaryota > Metazoa > Chordata > Aves > Passeriformes > Rhipiduridae > Rhipidura > Rhipidura dahli. The sequence continues at coordinate 157,741 of VXAC01005418.1, read as the reverse complement.
GCCTGGTTGCAGCAGGATTTGAGGCTACTCAGCATTCTGCAAGAGCAGACACCTCTGTCACTGTAGAAGAAGAGGATGTTGCTGCTCAGATGCCCGAAGGAGAATCTGCAGCCCCCATTTCTGATGAGCTCCCTCCCAGGGAGTGTTTAGGGAAGCAGGTGAAAGCAGAGACATCAGTGCATTATCCATGTTCCCTTGCATTTGTATCTTTTCCATTAGTGAAGTGCTGGAAGAGTCCCAAAATCTAATGCCACAGAGGAAAACAGTGACAAACAGAGAAAAATCTTACTGGGTGGATCCATCTCAGCACAAAGAAGGGCACATTCCAGGTTTATCCCTCGTGCTGGGTGTGCTCTATGCCTTAGCACCAGCTATGATGGAGCTAGACTGATTCCTTGAAGATATCACCTGCTGGAGGCTGAGAAAGAGGAGGAATATGCTCCAAAAGAGTTGTTTCTCTGCTTATGATTTTCAGCTCCTATCTAATCCTGATTGTGTAGGAGATAGATGGGAAATCAGGTGCTTAATGAGGACCTGGAAGAGTCTCCCATGGCTGAGGGAGAGCAGCTAAGTGCCTTGGGAGGTGTCAGTAGGACCCCTGCACTCTTCGGGCTGGGGCAGGAAGGGAGGATGAAGGGTCCCCTGCAGTGGCCCTGGGCTCATTTCTGGGTGCTCCTTCCAGAGAGCTCCTGGTGTCCACCTGCAAGTGGCCTCCAGGCTGGGACAGGTGCCCAGAGCCCTGGGGACACCAGCAGGTCCCTCAGGAGATTGTGCCAAGGCAGGGACACAAGGGAAGCCTGAAATGAGGAGAGGAGAAGTTATGCCTGAATTTTATGGACAAAGTCTCGCTGTAGCTTCACCAGGACACATTGCAAGCAAATCCATTGATCACATGGAAAGGGTTTTGGGGTCTGTGTGGGAGATGGGCTTTGCTGAGTGTTCATCTGTTCATTTCTCCCCATGTGGAGAAAAGGCCACAAGGGGCCTGCAGAGCCAAGTGCCTGTGACCCAAGGTGTGCACCAGCAGCATCTCCCTCCTGCCCTGCAGCAGGATGAACCAGCCCTGAGAGCCTTTCATGGCACTTGCCCACATTTCATCCATCTCCCTGCAAACCCTGGTGCCCCCCAGCCTCCTCTGCAGCTCCACAGCTCCTCCCCAAGCCTTGGAGAGCTGTGGGAATCTGAGCTGCTGTCCCTGGGCACCTCCTGGGGCACGAGTGTGCCCAGGATGAGGAGGAGGAGGATGCAAAGGACACAGTGAGGAAGAGGAGCCGGGCAGACACAGGAGGAAGGCTGAGACACCCCAGCACAACCCCGCTGTGCTTGGCTCAGGGTGACAAGCCCGTGCCAAGCTCTGGCAGGAGCCCCACGGTTGGATGCCATGATTGTTTAACTGAACTTCAGCCTGGCTATTTATGGACAGGAATCATAGCCAGGATCCAGGCTCCTCAAGGGTTTGAGTGCTCTTTGGGAATCTTCCAGGAAATGTCAGAAAATTCTGATTAGACAAAAATCAAGGTTTTTTTTTTCATGGGAGCCTACCGGGCTGTTCAGCTGCAGCACGTGAGGAATTTCTGATGGAAAGCAGCGACAGGCAGGAGCTGCCTGCAGGAGAGGAGCTCCTCTGGGCCAGGGAGGACTCCAGCTTGTGAGCAGGGCTCCCTTTTGCTCCCTGAAAACAGCTTCCACTGGATTCCATCGATGTTCAACCCCATCCCTGAGACTTGTCCATAAAAGCCCCATCAGGGAGGTGAGTTTAGGATCACTTGGAGAATTTCTCCCGGCTCCCATTGGACCTGCTGCAGGAGGCAAGGAGGAAACGGTGAAATATGAGAAGGAAATAACAAATCCAGCTTGCTGTGAATTTTAGGGAAAGGCTGCAACTTGAGCACTGCTGCAAAATTCCCTTCCTCTGCAAGCCTGAGGATTCAGAAACTGGGAGCCACATCTCCCCAAAATGAGTCTCTGCCTTATCCATGAGAATTCATCTGTATCTCAGTGTGAATAAAGGATGGGAAGGGGCTTTAAATTTTCTTTCTGAAATTTGAAGACTGTATTTCTAATCTTTCCTCTGCAATGCTGAAATTAAGTTGTGGGGGTTTTTTCCTTAGGTTGGTGGCTGACACTGCTGGGCAGGGCCCAGCTCCAGGAGCCACAGCTTCCAAGGTGATGAAAAACCCAGCAACATCAGCAGGAAATTGTCAGCAGTCACAGAACCAAAGAAGGATTTCATTTGAGAGAAAACTTCCAAATGAATTGTGAGTCAGGTGTTTAAATAAGGTGCCCATGAAAAACCTTGTGGAGGAGAAGGATTTTCTCTCTCCTTTGCCTGTTAAATACTTCCCTCAAATCCATCTGTCCTGAAATTAGGCAGGTGGGAAATTAGATAGGTAACTTGGCTGGATTGGGATCTCAGTCCAGGCTGCACGCCCAGGCCAGGTGAGGTACCTGCACCATCAGTAGAGAGGAGGAGCTGTCAGGGGCAACATCCCTTGGATGTGGGATCTTCCACCATTAGGGAACCCTCAGCACCTGTTTTAAACCAGAGTCTCATCTTATAGTTGAAGTTTGTTGTAGGATGGTCAGAGCCTGAGATCTTTGCAGGCTGAGGTATCTCCTGGAAAGAACCTCTATGGATCTGTTCTCATTCAGCTTCAGCTGGGCCCAGCAAAGGAAAAGAGGCCAACAGGGAATGCTGTCTCCAGCCCTCCCTAGATGGGTGCCAAATCTCACAAACAAGTTCAGCCTCAAGCTCAAAATGCAGCATTCAGGGAGGCAGATATGAAGCTGTAATCAGCTGGGATTTGCTTATCCCAGAGTGGTCACTTAACCCCAGAGTGGTTTGGGTTGGAAGAGACCTTAAATCTCATCTCATTCCACCCCCTGCCATGGGCAGGGACACCTTCCACTATTCCAGGTTGCTCCAAACCTCATCCAGCCTGGCCTTGGACACTTTCAGGGATGGGGCAGCCATCACCTCACAAAGCAATCTGTGCCAGTGTTTCACCATTGTCATTGTAAAAAACTTCTTATATCTGATGTGAATTTCTCCTCTTTTAGTTTAAAATCATCACCCCCATGTCCTGTCTCAACAGGACAAAAAGTTGTCCCCATCCAAAAAGTTTGTCCCCATCTTTCTTACAGAACCCCTTCCAGTACTTCATCCTTAATCCTGCTGGGATCAGTGGGAATGCCCTTCTGCAAAATTAGACCTTGAAAGACTATTTTGCCATGAATTTTAGCAGGCCAGCCTCCCAACAGAGCTAGAACCCCGGGCTGCCAAAGCTCTGCCCTGTGCCCACGTGAGCCGCGCTACCCCCTGTTCCTCCCCAGGTACAGATAATTACCTTACCCTAATTGCCATCTCTTGGTCATTAGCTATGTGAGCTGTTTACCCCAAAACACGGAGGCAGGGTAGGAGTGCTCCATCCTAGGAGAGGGTTAATCTCCCGCTGGATGCAGGATGCCCTCATGGGAATGGAATGTGTAGTGTTGGTAAGTGGTTGTGCCCCAGAAGCCTTTGAGAGCCCACTGACTACTGCATACTAACGATTGGTATTATTAAAGAACAATTGATGGCCTGTAACCAAACAAGAGAAACTAATTACTGGAAAACTTTTATTGTCCTTTAATTACTGGGCCTCTTTGTCAATTAGCAGAAGAGAGAGGGAGAGGGAAGGGAGAGAGAGAGACTCGTTTTATAGCAACAGTAAATTTTCCAAAACTACAGTCATCAGTAGCTGCAAAAACGAGTCTATTAACACACAATATTAAGGCCTGATATTTACTCTGGCTTCTAAATGTAGGTGCTTCTCTCCTGAAAAAGTGCAGAGCTCTAGGAATACTAATCAGGCGGTTCTTGCTTGGGCTCTGCACTGCCTGACATGACAGCTCTCCCTTCCCAAGTAATTCTCCCCCTTGACCAAGGGTTTCTTTCCCCAAGGCTCCTCCAGCGAGCTGGCCCCGTGCCCACTGTGGAGCATGGAAACTCGGGGAGGCTGAGGGTGGGAGAGGGACAGGGCTGGGCACTCCAGGGACAAGGATCCAAGCAGGGCCAGCTCCTGCTTGTCCCTGCAGTGTTGTGTGGGTGCAGGTGTTTGTGGAACCCACCACCCCATCGGAGTTTGGCTGCATGGACCCATCCATGTGTTCTGCTCCTTGGTCCTGGCTCACCAGCACTATCCAAAAATCGTGTATTCAACTTATTTTTTTTTGTCTTTTCTCATCCACTGCCAAATAAATTATTTCTGGGCATATTGTCACAAGTAGTTAACCTTCTCTGAGGAGCTTTGAACTACAGTTACCCCCTGAAATGAATCACCATCTTTTTTCTGTCACTTGGCAAAGAGTGCTCACCGATATAATTTTTTCCTAGCTGACTTTCTCTGATTAACCAGTTAGTGCCTCAGCCGAAGGAAGTGGATAGGATGTGAATCACCAGGGAACCAGTCCCCACGTGGGGCTGGGCTTTGCATCCCAAATGATCCTTCCAGATTCCCTCTCCCACCAGGGAGATGTGAGAGCAGAGAGAGGCACCAGGCCCAACAGCACTTTTCTCAGGGATAAGATGCTTTGTGAAACACAGTCATTGCCAGACTCCTAAAAGCTGCAGCAGTAATGGCTTTCATTTGGGATGGACCTTTCTCCCCCTCAGCGAGGGGATCTGGATATCTTTGAGTATTCAGGAGCTGCATGAGGTTTTATGTCATCTCTGTGGGCCGAGGCAGGAACAGAGGTTATTGGAAGGAGTTAAATCCCTCCCCAGAGAAGCTGCTAGTAAAACCACCTTGCGAAAGAGCAAAGTACCAGCCCTGTTATCAGAAAACAAACATCATTGCCGTTCCTGTGGGCAAACACCGGAGACGCCTGATTTTGCCGAACGTTGGCCGTGCCCACCCTGGCAGCCCCTGCTCCGCCTTCTCGGCGCACCGACGCCGGGGATTCACGGCTGAGGCTGAGGGATAAGCGCTGGGGAAGTAGCTTAGAAATTTGTCACAGCCTGTCTTACTTTATGGTGCTTGAATAGATTCGGAGTTTGTGCTATCTGAGGGGATCCGGAGCAGCTCCTGCAGGTGACCTCAATAGCGACAGTAATCTGTGGTCGTTTGGCACATCTATCCCCGGGTGATGGTGCAGAGGAATAGCTAATCCTATAAAAAGCAAACCAAGCTACATGGGATTGCTGGAGTTTACCCACAGGGGATTTTTATTTCATTTCTCTCCCAAATTTCCTTCCTTCCCCTCTTCAGCCAGCCCGAGCAGAGGAGGACAGCACGCCTCTGTCCTCACAGGTGCTTTACAAACAACGTGTACCTGGGGCTGCACACCCAGAGATCCTCTGGAGACAGAAAGGAGCCATAAACACCGGGATGAGGCCCTTGGCAGGGGTCCCATGGGCCGTTATCGGTGGAGCAGGGCAGGATGTGGGATCAGAGCAGCACCTGCTGCAGAGCCATCAAGTGACACAGCCCAGGCACCGCCCATGGGGACAGGTGGCTTTGCCTTCCCCTGCCTTTAGCCCTTCTTTTTTTCCTTCTCCAAGCACATGGTTTGGGTTTTTTTTTTTAATTTCCCCCTATTATTTTTCCTTTTCTGCTACTCACACAACCCCCTTTCTCTTCCTGCTTTGCAACTTTTCTTCCTCTCTCTGAAAAAATAACGAGGGAAGATGTAGTATCTCTCTTTGTCCTAATTTCCTGGTACAACTGATTTCAGAGCTGCTGTTTCTGAGAATTTCTCACACCTGGTACTGACAGGGAGATGCACTGCAGGGTGAGTGACCTTAAACAAGCAGGGAAGTTCTTCCAGCAGCGTATATTCGTAGGAAATTGTACAAACAATGGTATTTAAAATCAGGTTTCTGCCAGGGATAGGTGTTTCAGTGGAAAACTGTTGTGACAGATTCTTGAAAGCTGGGAGGAAAAGCAAGAAAAAGCACATGTGGAGAGAGCCAGGGTTACACAGTCACTGAAATTGTGCTTTATCTTCACCCACCTTGCAGCCTTTTGCTCCCTGACTCCTCCTTTGATACCTGGGTCTTGTCAGTGTTAAGAGACGGGGTCTCCACTGGGGAAAAAGCCTCATTGCTCTGGGCAGATGCTGAAGCAGCCTGGCAGAAAGAGCTGTAATGGCAAAGCAGCCCCAAAGGCCGAGGAATCCCATCCCCAGGGCCATCCCTGTCCACCTCAGAGAGCTGTCTGCAGATCCTGGTGCTGCCAGGGGGGTTCCTGAGCAAATCTGGGCTTGCTCTGTCCTCTCAGCCTTGCTACTCCTGCCTTCCATCCAGCGTTTCCCAGGAATCCCTGTCTCCAGAAGCAGCAGAGGGGGAAGCTGAGGCACAGAGGCACAGCTTTTTCCACAGCACTTTGGGGGATCCCATTCCAGCCCTTTCATCACTGGGAGTGTGGCACTGCCCATCTTGACCCCTGAAGGTTCTGTTTCCAACTCTGGCTCCCCCCAAGTGTTCAGCACCCTGGGCATGTGGCTGTGCCTCATGCAGGAGTTACTTGTACAACAGCACAAACCAAGGATTTGGGAGACCTGGGATCTGTTTCCCACATTTGCTGAGGGAAGGGACGTGAGCCAGGCTCTGTTCCCTGACTGTAACCCTTGCTCCTATGGCTCAGCTTGGTGGGAACAAACCTCTGCCTGTGCTGTGGTGCCTTCAGAAGCTCAGCTGAGAGCCTGACCTGTGGTTTGAGCACAGGAAGAGGCACAAAGAGGCTCAAACCCCAGTTCTGAAACACTGTGGTTGGGTGGTGTTTGCTTTTAGTACCCCTAAAACACAGAGAAGTCACTGCCTGGAGAGGGGTGGGCATGGGAGAGACCACCCCTGTTAGGCAACAAGCAATTTTAAAAACTAATCACCTTCCTCTGGGGCTCTTCCTGAGGGGTTTTCTAGCACTGAGCACCATTATCAATCACATCCTCTGTCCTGGCCACCTCTGCTGGCAGCAGAGCTCAGCACCAGAGGTGAGATCCACACCCTCTCTGTCACATGTCCCCTGCTCTCACAGCGGGGACGTGTGAACTTCACAGCTCTCTTTGACCCACTTAAACACAGGTGGTTTTCTCAGAGAGCAGGAGGAGGGATTTCCTCCCACAGAGCTCTCTTGCTCTCCCAGAGAAAGGACAAAGCTGCCTTGGGGGTCCGTGTTGCCCTCTGGGAGTGGCTGGAAGGGGGGCAGAGGTGTGAGGAGCTGTGTGAGACATGCATGGGAAGCAAAGGGGCACATGCTCCACTCTGGGGCTGTTGTCAGGATGCTCCCCCCTCTCTGACATTTTAGAAGCCCCGTCTTTAAGAGAGACACGTGATGGAGAGAGATTTGGGTTTCGCTTCTGAAACCCAGAGAGTTTGTGTTTCCTTGTGACTTCACTGCAAATGAGAACAGGTCCCAAACCCAGGCTTGAAAGCCAGAAGGAAAATAAGAAGGAGCTCCAATTAGAAGTGAAAACCTTGTGACAGTTTGGCTGGTTCTCGTGGTTTGGGAACCTCAGAAGCTTTTAACATTTGGGGTTGGCAATACTTTTAAATTACAGGGAATAACTTGCCTTTTTATAGAGACTTTCATCTGGAGGATCCCAGCTGGCTCCTCCAGCTAAACCCACAGCTATCACAGTGTCCCAGCCACTTGGAAGTGGAAGGTGAGGCTGGCAGAACTGGCCAGAGGTTCCCAAAGAACCCTTAGCAAAGGCATGGGACCTTTCCCAACCCCACCTGACCAGGACTTGGCTTTCAGAATCATTGCAAGCTGCAAAATGCAACACATATCCCAGCACCGGGGACACCCAGGTGACACCAGGGACTTTGCAGTGTGGCTCTGTCTTCCTTCCTGCTCCCTCAGTAGCTGTTTCCAAACCAGTCCGTTGCTGTTTTGCCTGGATGAAGAGGATATGCAGACTTCAAGCAGCAGACTTGATTTTTAGACAAATCTGTCCCATGTTGACTCTGAGTCAGAGTGGGAAAGCTGGGAGATGGCTCCTGTGCAGGGATACGGATGGTGCATCTTCTGGAGATCTTTTGAAACACAAACAAACACATTATTGTGTTATTATGCAATAATGAACATGATTTACTGGGTCTATTTAGACAAAATTAAATCATTAACAAATGAGCCTACAATTTAATCTTAATTTTCACTGAAGTTTTTAATATAGGAAATTGCCAGAAGCACACAAAATTCATCCTTTCCCGTGGTTAAATGATTCAGAGCCTGGGTGGCTCCCCCATGCCAACCCGAGGTCAGTAATTTCATGACATATTCTTTCTACCACATCCAAGGACATGAGAAATCTCTCCAGAAAGTGGGAAGGCACAGATGCTAACCACTTCACACAAGAAACTGGTTTCAGGCCAGCCACAAAAGGGCTCTTCAAAGAAACACATCAGACCTGGGCAAGGAAGAGGCAGCCGGTGCCAACTCCCAGCACTGAAGAGCCCTGGTCCAGGGCCTGGAGCATTTTGAGATGCTGCTGATATGAATCCATCCAGCAGCAAGGCTCCTCACCTGAACCAGGCTGGTTTGCTGCTGGAATCCCATATAGAGCACAATGGTACAATAGACCTGCAGTATATAATTATCATGCTGTATCTGCTTTCATATCACAGGTATTTTTAGATATGTCAGTTTGAAATCTAGGATTTAGTGCACAGAGCCTAATGGATTGTTCTTTCTTTCCCCCTCTTTTAATGTCAACTCTCAATATGCATGAAGCAGACATAAAAGCACTTTTGTGCGGGTGCTGTGAATCTCTCAGCACAGATGACAAGGGGAGATGGTTTTCTAGATTCATTGAGCTTCAGAGGAGACAGAACTCGATGATCCAGCCTGAGCTCCTGCACAGAGACAGCTCAGGTTTCCCCCACAGCCCCTCCATGAGCCAAGCAGCTCTGCACATCCCAGGAAAGGCACAGTGGATCTCCCTCCTCCTGAGGTGGCTTCATCCTCCCATGTGGGACCTCACTCAGGGCCCAGGAAGGAGAAGAGGGGGAAGTTCTTCAAGACCTCAGTTCTGTCCAGCTCAAATTCTGCAGCATCACAAGGAGAGCCAGAGCAGCCAGGTCCAGGCTCCTCTGCGAGGGGACCTGAAATCCTCTACCTGCATGAGGCTGGATTTGGTCTCAGAGGCTGAAGTGCTGATTTCCTCCAGCCTACATGCACTTCCTCCTCTCTGGAAGGAGAGAGACTGGCTTGGACTTGACTCAGGGCCAGGTGGGTCCATACCTGCTCCCACTGATGGCACAGGGGGTTCACAGCATCCCCCCAGAAATGGATGACCCAAAGGCCTCCTCAGCCCACGGGGAGCACTCAGAGGCTCCATGGTGAGGGGGGACAGGGTGGGGACCAGCCCTCCCTGTAGCTGTGGGCTGTCGTGGTGGGAAGCATGCATGGAGGAGAAGGAGCTGAGGTGGTGTTTGATCTAGAGACCCCCAGGGCAAAAAGGGAAAAATAAATTGGAACATGTTGTGCTCTAACTTTTCATTTACCAAAATGGCATTGCTACAGCGGGATTCTGGATATGCCCCACTCGGTGCTGTCCTCTGAGGGGTTTTTTGGCAGACATGTGAGAAATCCCTTGTTTTGGCAGCTGTAATAGTCCAGTTGTCTGAGTGATGCCACTGGGTGCCTTTTACACTGCTGATCTCCTGCTGCATCTGCCCCTGGACACAGCTCCAGAGAGACCTACAGAGGTCTGTAAGAACAGACGTGTTCACTGAGCTCACAGAGGTGTCCAAACCCCAGGAAGATGTGGTGCAGCCAGGTTAACACACCTTTCCTCTCAGCAGAGCCCCCCTGTGCCCAGCACACACTCCCCAACCACAACCCCAGAGCAGGTTCATCCCAGAGATCTGGGGAGGCTCAGCATGGCTCACTCCCAGGGCCAGGCACACCAAAACCAGACCCGTTCACCCTGACCCAACATTGCCACCTGGTAGGCTCCTTATTTTGCTGCTGGTTTACTCTTTCTCAGTAGAAACTTGTAAGAATCACAGAGGCTTTTTTAAATGTATTTTTTTTTTAAACTAACTCAATATCAGCACAGCATCAGAGTAAATAAAGGGGCAGCTCTGACTGCAATTGTGGTACCTGGCAAACTGGCAATTTTTGATTGTGTGAATGATGCTCTGGGAGTGTAGGAGAGGCAGAACTGAGACAAAAAGAAAATCCTTCTGCTTATTTAAGCTGTCACTGCTGTAGAACAGAAGCCCTTGTAGAAACCAGCAATTCATGGGAGCAGATTTTCAAAGTCCCCCAGTTCAGGCGTTTCAGCCCAAGGTAAACAACTCAGTTCTGGTAGTTAACCCCACCCTGCTTGAGGTTGAAGTGAAGCATTTTGTTCCAGTGTGTGGTATTTACTTAATAGCTGTTATCAAGTTATTAAGAGATCCCCCTTCCACCGCCCACAGCTGCGTGCGGGATGTGTCCCCACGGGTCCTACAGCACAACCAGCAACCCGCCCTGCAGAGAGGAGTCACTGAGCANATTTTCATGAAGGTGACAAATGGTGAGAGAATCAGTTCACAGAATTGTAGAACCACAGTGTGGTTTGGGTTGGGAGGGAGCTTAAATACCATGGGCAGGGACATCTTCCACTATCCCAGGCTGCTCCAACCTGGCCTTGGATACTTCCAGGGATCCAGAGGCAGCCACAGCTTCTCTGGGCAACCTGTGCCACCCTCACAGGGAAGTAAAATCCATCTGGAGCGGGTTTTGTGTGCTGCACCCATGGACAGCACTGAAGTGGATTTGACACTTCCCAGTTTTGACCTGAGGAGCACTTGGGTGATACTGCTCCAGCACACCAGGAAAAGCTTATCTGGAGGGTGCTGGAGCTTAGGCAAGTGCAGAAAGTCCCATGAGATCCTCCTGTGGTGCCCTCTGTGGTGGCAGGCAGGGACATCTCTGGGACAGCACATTGCCCAGGGCAGTGGGTTTGGCTGGACCACATTGTTCAGCTGCTGTGGGGAAGGGAAGGCAGGTCCCAAACCCACCCCTCTGCCCCTGGGGTCTGGACCCAGCCCTGCCCCTTACAACCCCCCCAGGCTCCTGCTGGGGCTCCCAGGAGCAGAGATGCACCACCAGATGTACCATGTCGTGCGTGATGCCAAGTGCATTCTTTTGGGGAGATAACAATACCAGTTGGTCTATTTTTAATTCAGTTCCTTGACAGAACATTTAGCCGTTCCTCTTAGAGAAGAATTTTGTAATGGGTTCCTATCATGTCAATTTGGAAAGCGTTCCAGCCTCCCACTACTGAGAAGTGTAAAACTATTGGCAACATATGGCATCCCCGTGGAGCTATTTAATTGTACAAAGGGCTGCCAAAAGATAAAAAGGGACTCAGGGAGAAAAAAGAATCAACAACCAACACAACTACTACAGCTCTGTTCTTCCCCTTTCAGCATCTAACAGCACAACAGCTTGTTACATTTCCTAAATCCTCTCTCAAACAAAGCTGGGCTGCTGCTTCTGTGCTTAATAAGCTGGGGACTCTGGTGGTGTAACCAGGGATTTGACTCAAACCCAAATTTCCAGTGGCTGAATTTTGATACCAGTTGGTGGTGGTGGCTGCCCAGAGTGGGACCAGTGTTCTTCCTGCCCTGTAGCCCCAGTGCTTGTTGTAGGGCTCAGCTTTGGGGATGGGGAGTTTGTGGGGTAGGAAGAGCCATGGGCAAGGTAGGAGTGGATGTGGAGCCTGGAGAGGGCAGGGGGAGGCCCCGGGCAGCTGAGGGTGCCCCGATGAGGCTGCATCTCAAACCAGACCCCAAGGGCAGCCTCCAAAGGCTGTTTCTCAGGGCCTGTGGATATGTTGTTTTTGAACTCGCTGTCATACAAACAGGAGAACACATCTCAAGGGTCCCAAGGAGCTACATCAATTAAACTGTAGTTTTTAGGAGAGTTTGAAGAGTTTTCTTCAGAGCAACTGGTGAATATCAGCTTCTGAACGTCTGGCTGGCTTTCATGCACTGCCTCACTGGGTGTGAGCATGGCCTTGTTTCCCCCCTGCGCTCCATGCTGGGCAAAAATGACTCTGGTTTGAGGATCTGTGCCCAAGAAAGCCATCAACACCATCCCTGGGCATGTGGCACCTCCACCTGTACCAGCACATCCCTGCTCCATGCCCAGGCACGTGCACAACCCCCTTCCAGGGTGAAGACAAAGTACAGCAAGCAACACAACTCTCTTTATTTGCTTTTTCAGCTCACTGCCCAGAAGAAGCCTCCACAACCTGGGGACACTCTGGAGATTGGTAGGGTCCTCACATCCACAATTGATCCCTGGCCTGGGGAAATGCCTCTCCTGCCCCATGGAAACTCCATGAACAGAGAGAACAAATCACCCTTGTGACAGATGTGAGGGGACTCGAGGCCAAAATATAGCCACGATGAAACAGGGAGCAAGAGAGCTTGTCATGTCAGAGACTGGAAGGCTGCAAAAAATTTGTGGCACTGTTGAAATGCCAGTAAAGGGAAGGAAAGGCATGAAAATTCCAAGGAATCTACATTATTCATCTTGAATGGTACAAACCCCACAGAGCCGTGGCATGTTTGTGGGTACAAAGGCCAGAGCTCCCTCAGGGTGTTTTAAGGGGACACAAGAGGGGTTTAACTGAAAGAATAAGGAGGGGAAAAAAACCAAAACAACGCACAAAGCAGGGAAGGTGTCAGCCAAGATCTCTTCAGATTCTTGAGAGAGAAGAGGTGGAACAGAAACCAAAAATATCCAGTCTGTCACTAAAACCGCCCCTGTGCTGAAAACCTGGAGAGGCACAGACTGCACAGCTCTGTGAGGAGCTCCAGGTTTCACCCTCACTGCACGGGCAATGCAATAGCAGGAAGGCTGGATCACCTGGATCCTCCTCTTGGATGGGAAAAAAAAAGGCATTTACATGGGTTTTCAGAAAACCTTCTGAGCCCTTTCCTCAAAATCAATTTTGACCAATAATTTGCTCACCTTGCAGGTGTTAGACTGAGGTTGTGATGAGTCCTCATCCCCATCCCTGTTGCCCTGAGGGTCTCTCAGACCACCCTCTCCAGCAGCTCTAGGGACAGTGCAGCTGAGACCATTCTTGTCCTCCCCTTCACTGCTGGACCTCACTGGAGTGACTGGAAAACCCCGCAGGGAACCCACATCTCATCCCCATGGAATATCTAAACACATCTTTTGCCTGCTTCCTGCTTTTCAGCCAGCATTTCCTGACAATAAAGTCAGGAATAGCCTGATGGAGATATAAATATCTGGACTGAGATGTAAGATGGCTAAATCCCAATCTTTCCTATCCCAATCCCGAGTCACCAAGGTGCTTTGGAAAAGTTCTCCTGTGATACCAGCACAGATGTGAGGTTTGGCCTCTGTGGGAGGAAGAAGCCTGAGTGCATTACTCCACTAAGGGCTGCTCAGCTCCCTGCTGGATGCATTATTTATAGCAGGACCTGCAGTAAATTAGCATGTGATGAGCTCTCAGATTGACATTTGTGTTGGCCCAGTCCCACTAATGCAGCCTACGGAAAATCCCGCACAAAGGCTCCACCAACAGCACCCACAAAAACATCCCTGTGCTCCTAAGATCATTCTCGGGTAGTTTTTGCATGAATTGGAGCAGAAGGTGTCATTGTCAAGGCTAATCTAGTCTTTATTAGTGCACGCTGGCTTTCATTAGAAAAAGCTTTTATTGCCTGGCAAATAATCACATCTGGGAGGTGTGATAGGGAAAAATCACATTTTTGGTTAATCAGAGGAATAACGAATGCTGAATGAACTCTCTTTTCCTAAGTTGGGCTGGACCTCATTAGCAAAGGAATTATTTCACTGCAAAGAAAGTTAACAGCTCAAAGAAAAACTAGAACTCTTTTCTTGACCAAATGCATTTAAATTACTCATCTCTGTCCTCATTTCCTTTTGCAGCAGAGCTGACTCGTCATTCCAAAGACAGAGATTTATGAGGTTGTCCTAAGAGCTTTGTGTCAGGGGACTCAGCATCTGGGGACTCCACAAATGGGATCTGCAGGATGAATCTGGCAGGAACCAGCAGCAGGGGACCCTCAGGACCATCAGGAGAGCTGGGGTTGGAGTGGGCCCCCCCAGAGTGGTTCCTCAGTGAGGATCCCCCACGTGGAAAATCAAGAGCTGGGAAATCTCTGTGCCAGAGAGGGGGAGTGCATGTATTTCTCTATTTATGTGGTCCTACCCTGCCTTTCAGCAATCCCTTTCTGCTGCTCCCACAGCCTTCCCTTCTCCCTGAGGTGCCTTCTCCCATCCATCCCAGTCCTACAGCCACTGGAATTCACTCTTGCCTTGGTTTCACCCAGCAACTCTGCTCTCCTGGCTCTGTGTGACATGAGGAGTCTCCTGTCCCTCCTGGAATGTCCAAAAAGTGTTGGGGACAGCAGAATCCTGAGCTTTCTGAGGGAACATGGGGCTGGGTTGGACAGGAGGTGCTGGATTAGCTCAAGGAAAAGCCAGAGCTGGGTCCAGTTTTGCGTGGCTCTAAACTCAGGGATATCATACTTCTTTCTTTTTAATAAGGATGATTTTAACAATGTTTCATCTCAGTATGAGTTGGGAAAGTCTTTTAACATCTCAACACTTTTCATTGGGCTGGAAAATGCTTCCTGCTGGGCTCTAACAATGAGTGGAGCTTGCTGTCTCTCCCTAGTCATAGTATTTCAGTGGAATGATGAATCTCATTCAAACCAAACCAAACCAAGCAACCAACTGAACCCAAAAGAAAACCCAAACAGATGAGAAATAAACAAAACAGAGGGTGAGGGGGCTGGATGCCCCCTTTTGCTGCAGGATATCTTCGTGTAGAGCAAGGCTCTCCGGGCTCTCTTCTCAAACATTGGCCCACCCTAAAATTGTTCTTTATTTGTTTGGTTGGGCCATTTAAAACCCACCCAGAGACCTGCACTTGCAGGCACGTGAGGAACCTTCAAGTAGAAGAAATGCAGAGGAGAAACCTCAGCTTTTGTCAGAGGGGTCTTTTTTTAGTCAGATCTAAATTGCAGTATCAGTAACCTGAGCTCTTTTAAATAATACTCCAACCACAGAAACCACGTGTGTAGGGGGAAAGGTTGCTAATTTCTCAGAAAAGTTTCTTGTTTCAGTTTTTATTTTATTGTTGCCATAAGATTTTGCTGTTGGCTGAGTAGTGGAACAAGGTTATTCTTATTGTTACAAAATAAGAACAGAAGGGAAGCTGACTACTTTATCTTCAGCTACCCAGTGGTGTCAAAAGTAGTGTTTAGAGCATTCCCAGAAGGAGAGGGACCGTGGTCACCTGCAGACCCTGGGAACAGAGATTGTTCTATCAAATTTATGGCAGAAATTCCTAATGCTGGAGAAGAGAAGATACCTTAGACCTTCCAGAGCCTAAAGGGGCTCCAAGAGAGCTGGAGAGGGACTTTGGATAAGGGTCTGGAGTGGCAGGACAAGGGGGAGTGGCTTCCCACTGCCAGAGGGCAGGGTGAGATGGGATATTAAGAAGAAATTGTTCCCTGTGAGGGTGGGCAGGCCCTGGCACAGGGTGCCCAGAGCAGCTGTGGCTGCCCCTGGATCCCTGGCAGTGTCCAAGGCCAGGTTGGGCATTGGGGCTTGGAGCAGCCTGGGACAGTGGGAGGGGTCCCTGCCCATGGCAGGGGGTGGAACAAGAGCTTGAAAGGGACAGAAGAGATGAATCCACAAACTCCCTCAGAGTGCAGAAACTGTAAGACTAAAATGAGAGCTGCCAAAACTCTAGCTGAATTACAACCTGCAAATATATTTTAAATAAAAAATCTTAGGTCACACAGGCAAAAAAAAAGAAAGCAAGTTGGATGAAGTAAAAAACAAATGTAGTTGCAGAAAAAAACCCCAAAATGAGTACTTTATTTCAGTTTTCAATAAAGAGGCTGCTGCAGGACACAAGGGCACAGGGACAATCACTAATGGGCATGAGATTTATAAAAATGGAAATTTCAGCATCCAAGGTGAAAGCAAAACTGAAAGAGCTTTAATGCACTGAAGCCAGGGGGAACAAATAATCCAACCCAGATTCCTTAAAGAACTGGCACACGAAATCATGAGTCCACTCTCCGGGATTTTTACTACATAAATTGAGCAGACAAAAATGACAAGCCCAGTTCTCCCGTTTTAAAAAAAGAAATAAAGGATCCAGGCAACTAGAGACATCAACGGTATGCAAAGCTCAGAATAAATTTGCAAGGAAAGAATAATTAAAGACCCGAAGGTAAATGGAAAATCGGATCAAATATAACAAATAAAACACTTGGATGATCCTGACGAGGGAAGTAATAGAAGCAGAATTGAATGTAATAGTACAAAGTGCAGAGCTGTGCACGCTGGGAGTAATAACAGGAATTTCTGCTTGGAGCTTGGGCCTCATCACTTGGAAATGTCAGAACAGGAGAGAAAGTTGTTTCCACTCATCCGTCACAGGGGATGGGGAGCTGGCAGCATGGTGCAGCTCTGGAAAAGGCTTATCCCAGGCAACAGTTTTCCCACTAGGAATGGGTGAATGTGAGCACTGCATCCCTGCCCAGGGGTGACCACATCCAGCTCTGCACACCTCCCACCCCTTGAAGGACAGCGATGGGAAGGGGCAGGGAAAGGCTCTGGAAGGGGCTGAGCTCATCTGCCCGGAGAGAGGGAGGGTTGGCCAGTGCAGGAGGAACAAACAGTGATCAAAAGAGACCTGAGTGCAATGAGAGAATGGGGATAAACAGAGAAGAGGAGAGGAAGAAAACTACTTAAGCTAAAGGACTGTCTTGGAACAAGAACAAATGCAGCATGCAGGCCATGAAAGCATTTGGGAAGCTACAAGAAGATTTTTAATAGAAGAGCAGTAATGATCTGCAATAGTGTCCTGAAGATGAGGGGAAGGAGGAAATGAACCTTGTCTTGGAGAAGAGATGGAGACATTCCTGCTGGGCTGCTGGAGGTCTTTTCCTCTGGTCTTACAGTTGGGAGGGGGATGTGAAAGAAGGGGATGGGCAGGAGGTGAAAGGTGCAGCTCAGCATTCCTGCAGCACAGCCAGACTTGCCTGGTTGCTTCTCCTGGAGGTGCAGCAATGATGGTCACCACTCAAGTGCCTCTAGGATCTCTGAAGGTTCAACCTTTCACATGAGTCTCTTGGGAAAATTACCTGGTTTGTGGGAACACCATTATTCCTTTGCCACTGAAGTAATGTTTTGAGTGTTAGTGTTGATGTTTGTACAGACAAAATAAAACTGAAAGTGATGAAAAATAGAAGTGCCAGTAGATTTTCAGCTGAGAGACAAGGATGCCAGACCTGGGAACTATTTACCTGGAAGGGGCAGGGCTGGGAAAGGCCATTGTAACCTCCACAAGCACCTGCTTTCACCCCAGACATTGCTGCTTGGCTGTGGTGTTTCTAGAAGGCAGCTGGTGCTGCAACAGAAGGGATTCCCCATCACCTCCTGGGTAAAGTGTTGGTCCTTTGCAGAAGGGCTGTGCTTTGAGAGTGGGCACGAACCCATCAGCTTTCTCTGTGTAAATATTAACTCAGCTTTGTCCCCCTTCCACAGCTCAGAGTCAACTCCATGGGCAAAGAGCTTAAACCCACACAGAGCTGTGTCCAGCAGGGCAGGTCGGGCACATCTCTGCAGGGCCCTTGGCAGCTCCTGGTGTTGAGAGGGTTAATTGTGCAGGGAGGAGTTGGGAGACAGGTTGGGCTCTCACTTGCACTTCCCTTGCCCTGGCTGCTTTCACAGTGCTCTCCCCTATTCAAAACACACCACTGAGACATGGGCAGGGTTAGCTGGTGCTACTGCTGAAGCAGGAGGCACAGCAGAGCCTTCACTTTTAAGTATCACTGGAATCACTGATCAGCTGAGAGGAGCACAGCATAGCTGGACACGCAGGATGAACCCCCCGGAGTGTTCCCATGGACTGAGGACACATCCATGTTCCATCTGTTAGTTGCTGGCCTGTGAAATCAGAAAGTGCTGCTCTCCATCATCACTGGAGCCACTATTCAAATTCACTTGGATCACAGAGTAATTTTTCCACTCTGTTAAAGGTTTCTTTCGCAAGTGCCACTCCATGTCTCTTGATTTGATTTCCTTGTACCTTTTTTAATCCATTTTTAATAGGCTTCCAGATTTTTAATAGCTTTAGAGATTTCTTTTCTCCTTCATGTCTATGTTGTTGATTGTAAGACTGGCTTTTGGATGTCTCCTTTCTTTGATACCTCGCTTGCCTGGGTCGTCTTTGCACTTATCCTTTAAACATATTCGCAATGTACTTGGTTTACTTCATTGAGCATTTTTGAAAGCATTGCCTTTGCTTTTCCTCTCAACTCTGTTATCTGAATACATCTTAGGTAATTAATCAGCTCCCATTGATCTGAACATAAATTTCCAGATTTTTCTGACATTCATTACATGTGCTGAATAGAAGTGAGAGTGGCTGGATGAGAGAATTCATACCTGACAAACAGCCCATCCAGATCTGAGCTGTTCCTTCTCCTTGTGCTCTTCTCATTGAGTAGCTCAGGGCGGGGGGAGTGATGTTTTTCAGACAGCTGTGAGTGAGAAGCAGAAGCTCAGAATATAAATTCACTCTCTTAAGGGTTCTTCTTTCCACCTCCTCTGGATCAGCAGCCATTTCTGAATCTGATACGACCAGGATTAGCTGGTCCTACGAGCTGCTGTTTCATTCCTAAGCCCACCTTCTGTTCAATACATTTGGATCCCAAAGCACAGTGTGGCCATGGGGAGCTGGACTGGGTGATCCCGAGCTCAGCTTGCTGTGAGCACCAGTTACCTCCTCTCACCCTGAAACCCAGCCCGTGGCTCTTCATCCGTGCCCTGATAACTGAGGACAGGTAGTAAAAGACAACATTAGATCCAAATGAAAGGATGTAGGTGGAGAGGCAGGAAACCCTGCCAAAGCTTTGTCCCTACGTGTCCCCTGTCATGGGGGAGCAGGTTGCCAAGGGAGAAAAACGTGGGTATGATCTCTGTGTGATGGTAGAAGTGCAGCCACACAGCAAAGCCACAGAGCATTAACATGAGGGGCTCAGTGACCACCTGTGTAATCTCAGGGGGCCCTGGTGTGGGTTTTTCACTGCGTTATAACTTATATGGAGCTGCATAATATTATCCTCCTTGCCACTATCTTCAGTACTCCTGGAGGTGCAGGATTTCCTCAGAACTGGGTTAAAAAGCAGCCCCAGCCCTCACATGCCTGAACCAGCTACTGCCACCTTTGCCCCAAGCACAATCACTCATCCCAATGACACTGAATTCAGAAAAGCCACTCCTCTGCCACTGGAACTTCCCAGAGCAGCTCTTAAGTAGTGAAGGTTGCTTGTTAGGGGAACATTTCCAGTGTTTTTAAAGAGCTTTGAGCCCTATATGCATGTACCTCCTTGGGCTTCATTGCCAGAAGTGCAATTAATGGGTTCTGTGCTGCAGAGCAGGGCAGGAATAGCACTGCCTCCCTCTCTGTGCTTTGTGAAGAAGGAGGGAGGTGTTGGTAAGCAGAATGAACAAAAATGTATGAATTGCACATCTCAGTGAGTGGCCATGAATGATGAAGGCTGTGGGTAGGGCATGGATCAGACAAACTCGTCCTGCAACAACTCATCCTCATCTCTCTGGCAAATCACAGTGAAAGGCGTTTGCAATGCAAAGAGCTCAATTTAATCAAATCTCTCCCTCTCTGTGGATGTATTTATAGGGTCACTTGTTAGTTTATCCCCACACTTCCATTTCAGTCGGAAGATTTTCAGAGCAAGCTACAAACCAGCAATGAAAGAAGGGTGTTGAAACTACATCTGAATTAAAACCTGTTTACTTCTGCTAGGAAAACACAGTTCTGTATCAAAGAGAGTGGAGCAGACCAGCACCGTGGCCAGCACCATGTTTCAGAAGGATAATTTTTTCAATGCTTAGTTATTATTAACTATACCTCTTATTCATCCTGTCTCTTGATCCTTTTTCCCGAAGCTTGGAATTTGCTCATGCAGTACAACTGTCTATCAGAAATCACTGTTGCAAACTGATGTCCAGTTGTCAGGCCCAAAGATATTTTTATTTTAGTCAAATATTCTGTTCCACTAATTCAGTCAGCTCACCCACAAGTTTAACAACTGCTCTGAAGAATGTGCATGTGAATATGATTTGCCAGTATTTCTGCTTTTTGAGATGGGCTATGCCTGGTGTGTGCATGAGAATGATTTAATATTTAAAGGGACTGAAGGGGATTTGAAGAATCTTCATAGCTGAGGAAGTTTGTGAAAAATCTCCTTTCTGGTTTAAAATGGATTAGAAATATGGATTCTGTTTATTGCTGCAGGCTCAGTTTTCCCAGTATTCAAGGCAGCCTAGGGAAAAATTTTATTTCATCATGCTGTATGGGTCTAATCCTACAAGGTCTCAAATAACCAGGAAAAAGCCACTGAAAATAGCAGCATGGCTCCTGTGCATGGCAATAACGTGGTTGTATAGGCACTGAGGGGCAGAGACTGGGCTGTTCAACACAGATAACCAAACCACAGGTATGAGCTGGGGGAACGGCGGCTCAGGACCTAAAGGCAGCTTGTGGGTGGCTCTTGCCTCATGCCCATCTGGAGCCCAGCCTCACACAAAGGAGCTGTTCCTGCCCTCTGCAGAGTGGTGATCCTGCCCCTCTGCCCAGCCCGGGGGACACCTTTGGGGTGCCATGTCCAGCTCTGGCTCCTCAGCACACGGGGCCAGGGAGCTCCTGGAGTGGGGCNCTGAGCCCAGCAATTCCCCTGCCAGGGGCACAACTCCTGCCCTGGGCAGGGTCTGATCCCAGCAATTCCCCTGCCAGGGGCACAACTCCTGCCCTGGGCAGTGCCCAGCCCTGAACAGAGCCCAGGGAGGGGCTGGGGTCCCTCACTGGAGTTATTCAGGACCTGACTGGCCACAATCCTGTGCCCTGTGCTCTGGGATGGCCCTGCTGGAGCAGGGAGGTGGCACCAGATCAGCCACTGTGGTCCCTTCCAACCTGACCCATCCTGGGATTCTCTGCTGAGGGTGGAAGGAGCTGAGCATCCCTCTCCACCCCTTGCCCATCCCTCAGGAGCTCCCTTTTTCTCTGGCTCATGCAGAGTCCTATTCCCTGGTCTCCATGTCCTCTAATCAGCTTAGCAAAAGCCCTCTACTGCATATGGTCGAATTGCAATTTTTGAATACTTGTAGCATGGGCAAATCAAACCCAATTTCCTGCAATACAAAGCCCTGCACTGCTCCCCAATGAGGGCTATTTTCCTGCCAAATTGCATCTTTCAATCCACAGCCAATTCAGCTGTAGAGCTGCCAAGAAAAAAAGGTCAGAAAGACTTAAAAAAAAAAAAAAAACTTCCTCTTTACTGTATTCAAAAGCAGATCTCCTAATTCTGCACAAACTTTCAAAACAAGGGAGAAATCACTGTGGGATAGGTGCTGATTATAGGCAATTTCAGCCCAAAGGACAACATTTTGCAAGCTTATTAATAGGACCTGAAAATAGCAATTTCTAATGTTGTCAGTGCTGCAAACACTTTCCATCTACCCTGGTTTGTGTGAAAACCTGCTCCAGTGAGGCCAGTGGAATTCTGCAGATTTGGGGCCTTCCTTACTTATCGCTGCTGTTTGTGCAATATTTTACATACATCAGTTTTACTTGCAGGATTTGACCATGAGTATTTGCTTAGCCACATACCTTATGGGATGAAAATGCAGTAAATGGGGAAATGGGAAAACCATTTCTTTCTTTTCTCTACGGGAGATAAAGACTGGACTGGGAGGTGATTTGAACAAACAATAAAATATGTAGAAAGAGCAAAGTGATGGAAGATTTTAAGTACCCAGGCAGGGAGTAGAGGACATTAGGGGGAGAATGCTAGCTGGAAGCTTGTTTATGGAATTGGCATGAGATTGGATTTTAACTTGGTACATGGAAAAGCTGAAAAGGAAGAGAGCTACATGGTGTGTATTAAATGCTGCACTACGTGGAAGGTGTTTGAAGACAAGCTGTACTCCAAGGTAAATGTTCTGCCAAACATCCGTGTCCACCATCGTAGGCTTAGGATAAGGGAAGATTTTGAAGCAGGAAACTTGGAGAAGTTTCATTGTCTGCTGGCAGGTGCTCAAACAGCTGGCACAGAAAGGCAGCGCTGCAGTTCAGGGTCGCATGAAACGGTACGTAAAGTTTTACAATCCAAATCCCCCCAACACCTGCAAACACCCAAATCAAACACATCTCATGGGTGTGAAGGCAACCTTGGGGCAACCAGGGGTCAGGGCAGGTGAGGGAAGAGCCTCTTCTCCTACAGAAACTGTGAAGTTTATTGTTGGCTGAGGTGAAGGGAAGAAAAGACTTGTGAAAACCACTGAAGGCAGCAACAGAAGCAGAAAAGGTGATGGAGGAATCCATGTGGAAAGGGGGGAGAGACAAGATCCATGCTGCTGCCTGCGATTTGCTGGTGCACAGGGAGGAATTTCCATGCAAGAATCACAAAATTCCCTCCCCACAACAGATATTCCTTTTCCAAAGGAAGGAGCCTGGGGAAGTGGGATTAAAACATTAAAATGGTTCGGCACAGTGTGTGAGGACATAATTGGTGCTGTTAAAGGAAGGCAAGGACCCTGGATTGCTGAAGGACATCGCTGGGTCCTGAGGAACCTCCATCTGTAGGAGAGGTTTTGCGCCAGTTCCCTTTATGATGGCTGCTATTTTGGTACTAACAGTGCACAGGGCTGATGGCTGCTGTCCTGAGCTCATTTATGTAAGGTCAAGGTGGGAAACACCAGGAGTAGATGTGGCACCTGGGGGCATGAGATAGTGGTGGGCTTGGCAGTGCTAGTTAATGGTTGAACTCAATGATTTTGGAGGTATTTTCCAACCTAAATGATTCTATGAATAATCCCTCCTGTGCAGGAGGGGATCTGACCTCATGGCAGAGACAACATGCTTGTGTCAAGGCTGGAAAACAGGGACTTCTCCAAGACATCGGTGGACTGAGGTCTGGAAAGCTTTCACTTGGGGCTGTCTCTCCCAAGCTCCTGCTGTTCTGAGCTGGGGAGGTGACAACAGTGGGTTTACTGTGCTGTGGGACCTGGGGATGAGCATTCAGGCACAGAGGTCTCCAGCAGTGTGACCCTCCAGGACCTTGCTTGATTTCATTTCTTCCTCGTTCCCTTCCTTAACTCACAAATTTTGTTTGCTCTTTGACAGCTTCTGCACACCACACCAGGCAGATGTTCCCATCGCATTTCACATCGATGATGAGCTTTTATTGGGCAGTTACAGTCAATTTAGAACCCATTAATGGACATAAATAATCTCAACTGAACCTTCCAATTCCCATTACTTTGCTTTTTATGCACCAAATTTGTTCAGCCACCGCACCACCCCATTGTGGAACTCGGGGCATTTCCTAACCAAGCTTTCAAGTCTTGATCATTTCACATAGTTTTGTATTTATCCACAAATTTTCTCTTCACTGCTCAAGCACTGAGATGAATGCCCAGGCATCCAGGCTATTAATTAATACACTTGATAACAATGGTCCTCGTGTGAGCCATTAAGACACTGCAGTATTAATAGCCTTTCCTTTTGGAGAAGGACTATTTATTCTTCCCCTTTTCCGTTCTTCAGGCTGGAGCTGATCGAATTGTTCATTGTGAGTAATCTCCTTGGAGAATACAGTTCTTGTTTCTCTATGAAAATCATTCATTATTTCATCCTGTGAACTTAATCCTGAGATACTCAGCCTTTTGCTTTCACTCTTTGCTCCTTATTACTCACTTGGTCTTGATTCACCTCTCTGCTGGAGCACGGATGCTCCAACGTCTCTGGATGCTGAGATGATTAAGCAAGGAATGACAGGCAGCCAGGCGCCAAAAATTTATTTCCTCTGTGATTGAATGAGCCTTAAGCAAAGGTATAAAACTTGAGAGGCCCTTGAACTTTCTTTGAATGGCCAAGTTGTCTGTTTGTCGTGGGAAGCCAAATTCATGACTCTGGTGGCAAATCCATGGTGGTCTCAGCCTTTCCTGTTTCCAAACCACAGCGGCCAGGTCTTCCTTGGTCATGGAAGCCCCTTGGGCAATTTCCTTGTGTTTCCAAGCACATTTTCGGGTGAGAGTCACCATTACACAAGAGTCAAGAAGTGTTGGGTGACAGTGACCTTGGGAACCAATGTTACCCTTTTTGCCCCCATTTCTTCACACTTTTCTCGCTTCTCACAGCTGGGTTGAACCAGGAGCACCTTGACACCTCTGAGCATTCAAGCCCAGAAATCACTATTCAAAAGTGAGCAACTGTTTCTACTCATTTCCTTGATGCTCCACACCCATCCTTCCCAAAACCCACATCGATGGTGCTGTTTGCCTGCTCCGTGGGAAAGCCCATCTGTTACATCTTCTCACATTACCTCTGCTGATTATGGAGCTTATTTTATGGGAAGGGGCTGGATAAAATCTTTCCCCAGCATGCATATAGGCCTGAGAGTTCCAGATCTGCTGTAGTTCATTTCTTTGCCTGTGTAACTCAGAGCACCATTTGGTGAGAACTTATTTGCCATCAGTAATTTCCCAAACTGCCAAGAAAAGCAAGGTTAAGAGCATCTTCTATTCACTAGGATTGGTGCTGTCTAAGCCCTCACAAGGGAAATGACTAATAAAGAGATAACCTTAATTAATGGCACAGTAAGCACTGGACTTACAGGCTCAAATTCTGCAGCTTTTCAGCTCACATTCATGTAAATTATTACATGTCTTTGCACATGGATGGTGGTTTGGGATGATCAGCATCTTGAGTTCAAGAGCCTTCAGGCTCCCAAAGCTGACAGTTTAGGCCACAGCTCTCAGAAAAGACAATGGACATGGCAGTGTTGATTCAGCAGTAACTGAGCTCAACGCTTGTGGCCCTAAATTATATTACAAGAAAAGCCAGCACCTGTGAAAAACAAAGGAAAGTCTCCTTGTGATTCCAGTGGCATGTAATCTAAACATTTGTTAGCCAGCATCCTCCCGTGTAGATTCACCAATCAAAATCTGTCCCAACTAATTAGAAACGTGTATTCTCAAATTATTATAATTATTACTATTATTAAAAATTTGATTGAAAGACAGCACCTCCAAAACTTACAGTTTAACCATAAACCAAAGGAAAATAAAATAGGGGGCACAGAAAGAGGAGGGAATACAACCAAACAGCCTAATTTTATTGGTCAGTGTGATAGATGGTGGTTTTAATGCACTCAGGACCTGTGGGTTCCTGCCAGGGGAAAGGGAAGTCTTCAGGATGGATTTGCAGAATGATATCGAGGTGGTTTTGAGGATATTTCTGAAGGCAACTACATAAAACAGAGAGGTCAGGTTAATTGTGGTTTTCAAGGTCCTCCTTTCTCTTGCCAGCTAGGAGTGCTCTTGGTGGCTCATTGAGCTGGACATGTCCAAACTCTGTACCTCCCAAAAAAATGAGACGGATCTCAGGCACGACCATCCAAGGCAGAGAGAGGGACGTGCTGAGTGGGTGTAGAAGAGAAGGTTGTGCTCCTCTTTGTGGGCAAGAAATGGCTAAGTGGGCATCCCCATGGGTACCCCGGGGGAGGATGGAGTGTCCTGACCAATGAAATGGAAGAGAAGTTGTGGAGCCAGGAGAAAAATCCCAACAAGGAAATGCAAGGAGAACAGAATTGAAGGAGATGAATTTGTTCCACCTTGACAAGAGAGGGCTGTGATTCATCCAGAAGAATGAAGGTGGTGTCCTGCATCAGAAGGAGGAGGGGTTTTGGGTTGCTGAGTGGTTTTTTCTGATCAGAAAGGTTTCCATCAATATCCCCTTCTCACCAACCCCAATCTCCAGCACAGCCATCCATAACTCTCAATCCCAGTCAGCCCTGGACCTCTCTGCACAAATTCTCATTCAGGCCAGAGAGCGATGTGAAAGACTTTTGAGAGTTTTGAGAGATTTAAAATGTGGATTCCACTTTTCTCTTAATAGGCTTAAAAATCCCTTTTTTTTTTTTTGATAAAAAAACTTCATATAGTCCTTCTAACCTTGCGCTTTCAGGGGCACCAACTGTAGCTGGATCATTTTAGAATAAGAAAAGCAAAGACAAGAGTGAACAGGAGCTGACTTACTATTTAAAGAATTTAATTTTCATTTTGAGGAAAGTGTAAGTCTAAATTTGCTGTTATGTAACAAACTGCATTTAAAAGCAATTGCTTTTGAAAATACACTATTGAACTTTGAAATTACTGTGATAATGCAGCTTTAGTCTGTGAATGTTCCAGTCTGGGAGGAAGCAAAACAGCAGCTTTTGATGAGGACATGAATTTGTTATGACAGGCTAATTTTACAAATCCAAGACTGCCTTACGGCAGAATTATAAAGATATATATATTAAAAAAAACCCAAAAGCCCAAGAAGCAAGAAATGTATCATTGCTGCTGAGAAAATGTTCTCACACATTCAACTCCCACAGGTCAATGCAAGGTAGTATCCAGCCACCTTTGATAGCTCAGAGAGCAAAATATTGTGAATAGTGGGCATGTTTAGACTGATTGGTGACTTCAGCCATTTGATCCGTGCCTGTGTCTGGAAGTGCTGTGATAGGAACTGCCTCACATAAACAGCCGAGGAGAGATCTTGGGGAAAAAGCAGTGAGGAAAAACCAAATCAATCTACCAGCCTTCCCTCCCCAAAATAAAATCTTGAACAATAGAAATGCTGCCTGGAAGCTTTGCACAGCCCAGCTGTGCCTGAGCAGAGCTGACACGGTGAGTTAACATCAGGCCAGTGTCAGTGGTCTCCTAGAAATAATCTCATTGCAGATATCCCCACTAATCCTCCACGGGAAGGGCGGGAAGGATCTTCTGGATGGGGCTGGCAGAGGTGTCTGCTGGAGATGGAGGAAAGCAGGAGGTGGATGAGAGAGTTTGGAACCTCAGCTTGGAGATCCAGGGAGAAGGGTGAATCCTGGAGAAAGGGGGAGTAGGAAGCTGGGTGGGGTGGTCTGGGCAGGAATGGTGGCACAGCTGGGGGAGTGTCCACCTCAGCCAGAGTCAGCAGCAAACAGATCAGTCTGTACCTAAAGGGAACCTGCAGGAAGGCTGGAGAGGGGCTTTTTGCAAGCAGTGATAGGACAAGGGAGAATAGTTTTAAGATGAAGGAGGGTAGATTCATTTTGGATATTAAGAAGAAATTCTTCCCTGCGAGGGTGAGGAAGCCCTGGCACAGGGTGCCCAGAGGAGCTGTGGCTACCCCTGGATCCCTGGAAGTGTCCAAGGCCAGGTTGGACAGGACTTGGAGCAACCTGGGACAGTGGAAGGTGTCCCTGTCCCTGGCAGGGGGTGGAATGGATGATCTTTAAGATCTCTTTCAACCCAAACCATTCTAGGACACTATGAATTGTGGGGAGCACATGGGAGGGAGGACAAATTATGTGGTGGGGCCCTTATGGGATGCTGCTTGCTCCTGCAAAGCTCTTGTGACCAAGGACTGACCAAAACATCTCCCACAGTGTTTGAGGAAAAGGCAAGCAGTGCTTTGGGGCTGAGGAAATCCTCTGTGGACAGATGCCAAGATGCACTCAAGTCTTCACCACTGTTTTTTTGTGGTTCTACATCAGCCAGTGGCCAAAAGAGCCTGGTTTGTGCTCCTGACAAACTCTGTAAGGCTCCAACACTCTGCCAGTGACCGAGGGAGCTCTCGCAGCAGCTCACATCTCAGTGTCACTGTGTAAATCTCTCCAGCCTGTCACTGAGGGAAGGGCCTATGTGACAGGTGTCACCCATAAATCCCATTTAAATACATCTATTACCACACACTGTATCACTCACAATCACCCATGAAACGTCTCTTTGGAGTCAAGAATCAGACAAGGGTGATTTAGGGCCATTTTGCTGGTGTGATGGGATTAGCTGGATCTTGCAGCTATTAGGATGTCAGGCCCAACGCCGGCCCCAGAAGGGATGAGGGAGAGCAGACAGAGACAGCTCCAACAGCAGCTTCCCAGCAGCCTTCCCCACACAGGCTGGAGCTGCTTCCAAATCAGACTTGAAAACTGACCCCAGAGACTTCAAAACCCACTTCCCATGGGAATGTACACAAGAGTTCAGCAGGTGCCTTGAGTTTTCGAGTCAATGAGACCTTTCTCTGGCTTTCTGCCATCATTTCCACCTTGGCAAGTGGAGTTCACATAGCTTTACACACACACACATGAGCACACCGAGATCTGCCAGAGACACAGACAGAAGGAGGCTTTTTGCCACTCAGCAGGTGTTTTTTTTCCTAATTTCTCCTCCAAAAGGAGCAGGCAGCTTGAGACATCAACCTGCTCCAAATAGAAAATTGGTGTCTCATTTAATTCAGAAGAACATGAGAATATCTGCAAAATAAACAGGACAATTTTGACAGGCAAATGCTTATTGGGAGACATCAGTGCTAGCTGCTGTTTCAGCTTGTGCTAGACAGGAACCGTGCTGAGAGAAGAGGCTGGGGGACACCCCAGATGAGCAACTTTTTAGGTATTGCTGAGTAAAAGTACAAGAGGAGAGGTGCCCACATATCCTGTGTCTGAGCAGTGTCTGTCAGGGGCAGGTTCAAAGGAAGAAGAGCTGGGACAGTCCCAGTGTCACAGAAACACCAGTGGCTTCCTGGCACTGAGAAGAAGCTTCTGCTCTGAGCACTCGGCTCCAGTCCCAACGCCAGGAGAACTTCACTCTCCTGCATTCTCCTTACCCACAGAAACATTCAGTCCTTTTTGTTGTGATGGCCTTGATTACAGCTCAGGGATCAAGTAAGGAGCATTTGTATATGGGGGAGCATCTGGATGCAGTTGGGCCTGAATTAGGATTGGGTCCAAGCAGCAGCAAAAGGCAGCCAGAGATGATCTGAGGTTCATGGGCTCTGCTCTGCCTTCATTTTTCAGAAAGGGCAAGAGAAGGAAGAGCCATCACCACTTCTCCTTGTCCATGGTGCTGCTGGAAAGGGATCAGCTCTCTCAGTCAGGAGCAGGAGGAGATGAGACAGAATGTCAGGCAAGCGCAGGAGGAGAGGGCGTGGGTGAAGCAAGGAGCCAGAGCACTGTCACTTCTAATGAGCAGGGTGATTATGTAC
This sequence comes from Rhipidura dahli, assembly GCA_013399225.1. Taxonomy (NCBI): domain Eukaryota; kingdom Metazoa; phylum Chordata; class Aves; order Passeriformes; family Rhipiduridae; genus Rhipidura; species Rhipidura dahli. The sequence goes on along the minus strand of VXAC01005418.1, from coordinate 128,635 downwards.
TGGCAGCTGTTTGCAGATTAGAGACCGAGCACTTGGTCAGGGATAATTATCTCTCCCTGGAATTAGGAGATTTTTCTCTCTTCTGGCAGGGACAGAAGTGCTGGGCAGTGCCCAGCATCCAGACCTGCAGCCCCAGGAGGGAAGGCCAGTGATATCTCTTTCCACCACCCCAGTGGAGGAGGAGTCCTGTCCTCAAACCAGCCCAGAAGGATTGGATTACAATCCATGGATTAAGCCAGTGTCTTAGGATGTCCTTAGCTCCTTAGCCCAGTGTGGAGTAACTCTGGCTTCCAGGCAGCTCCCTGCAGGATCCAGTGCTGCTTTCCAGCCTAATGACATGTTCTGAAAACTGGATATGGGATGATCTGCTACAGAGGTCACACACCTGCAAGAGCCAGTGACGGGTGAGGGCAAATATCAGCATTTCCAAAGCTACACCCAAAGGCTGTTTCTTCATCTCCCTTGAGATGGAAAAATAAGCCTGCTGTCTGCAGCTAAAAACTGGTATTAACAGCAATAATTTACTTCTCAAAACAAAATATTTAGCTGCAGAAAATGTTTCTTGAAAGCAATGCCATTGCCTTCAGCTCTGCCAGCAGTGCAAGCTGGCACAGCAGTCACAGCACACAGAGAGCATTGCAAGCAGCTCTTGTTAAAATCCCAGCCTGACCCCGTGGGTGGCGTGGAACTGTGGAATATGATCTTCCCAGCCTAAAAGTCTTAAGTTTATCAGTTCATCTATTGCAAAAAAAAAAAAAAAAAAAAAAAAAAACAAACCAGAATGAGAAGGGATCTTTTAAACATGCTTTTGTAGCAGGTTATGGGTGCTTGATGATCCATCTTCTGCTGTAATTAAAGGAGGTTAAATTGATTATCAGGGAATAGCCAGGGTGGCTGCAATTGTCGTCCAGTGCTGAGGCTGCAGTGTGAAAGTGGCAGTAGTGGTGGGAATGTTACCTATGTGTGACCTCTTTCACTCATCTTCTCCTGGTATGGAAATAAATTATACAAAGGTTGTAATGGTGATCTCCCCCACTACAGAGGGGAGAACAGCCTGGGCCAACTATTAAAGGCTTCATGCAAAAATTTAAAGTATTCCTAGCAAAAGTTTAAAACTTTCCTCAAGTTGGCTTGAAAAGGCTTGTGGTGAATCTGGGCTTGTTCCAGGTGGCCTTGTTGTTGGTACAGGGTGAACACAGGAATTTGGGAACAATACAGTGCCTGCTGGAATATTGTTGTGGATGTACTGCACTTCCCCTGCTCTGGAAGGCAAAGCCTTCAGTGGCTTAAACTGAGTCAGACAGGATGGTCAGATAGCCCAGAGTGGTGCCACCAGTGCTACTGTGACCAGGGACAGTGGCCAGCAAAGCGATCCGTCCCTCTCCTCTCTCTTCTGTTAGGCACCACTTCAACACAAAGTTCTCATATCACGGGAAATTTTTCCATTGAAAGCACAGGAGGTGCTTGAGATGGAGACCCTGAGACAAGGAACAGATCAGGCAGGGCAGAGGGGAGCAGGGGGCTTGGTGGGAGCTGGTCTTTGTGTCCTCATCCTCCCGTGTCCCACGAGTGCCAAGTGCTCACTAGGAGCAGCTCGCTCCGTAGGCAGCAGCAGCAGCATTCCAGGCATCTGACCACAAACTGGGTTAAAAATGATCCTGCGGTCAGAAAAACTAATGTCTTGGAAAAATAAACAGGATTTTCCAAAGTGAGTGGGATAATCATAAATTAGACTCAAATGGCAAATGTTCCTCTGAGCACTGCGTGACACACTGAGCCAGCCCTGGGGGATTTCTGCCTTCCCTGGGCAGCAGTTCAGCTGCCTGCTGCTCCCTGCCTGCCCTCACAGACCTGCACAGCACACGCCAGCCCTGCCAGGTGCACTTTCCCTGCATTTTAAAGGTGAGGCACCAGAACCCAGTCCCAGGTTGTGGAGTGTCCTGCACATGGCAAAGCCAGAAGATTCAGCAGGTTTTATTATCCCAGAACCCAGAGCTTGCCTGTTGGATGCCCAAGGAGTGAGCTGAAGGAGTAAGAGGAGCTCTGTGAGCTGGCCCTGAATCAGGCACATGAGCCACGGCCACACAAGTTTGCCTTTTAGCAAAACCCACGAAGAGTAGGGCTAGAAGGGACCTCTCAAAGTTAATCCCAAACAATATTACCTTTGTGTTTGTTCCTTCTGACAGGAAAACATGTTTCTTTTAAAATTCAGTAATGGACACTCCCATTCACATCCTCTCCCTCTCTGCCCAGCCCTGCTGGCTGATCCACCGCAGTGCTTCACTGTCCTTGGAGTCAGAAGCCATTTTCCCTTAATTCTTGTCTGCATTCCTGACCCTCCCCAGCATGAGAGAAGCCCTTTGAATTATTCCCTCTCCACCATGGACACAGAGAAGAGCTGGTTATGTTCCTCTTCACAACTCTTTACTTGAGGAAATTTCCTGTTTTTCCCCCCTCTTAGACAGGTTTAATCAGCTGCAGGTTCATGGCTCCCCAGCAGTCCAGAAAACTGTAGAAAATGGTCTAAAAATAATGGGGAAAAAACACTTTTAAAAGCCCTTCCCTTGTTTGGGATCCATTCCCACACGGATGACAAGTTGTTGTGAGCGCTGACGTGTAGGCGGAATTGGCAATGCCTGATGAAAATGCTTGTAATTACCACACTCAAGTTACGATTTTGGAAAACAATAACATTTTGCTTGTCTGAAAGCTGAGTATTTATTATTCTCCAACTGTCAAATATTAGTCTGAGTACAAGCAACAGCCCTTGGATTTCTCTCAAAAGGCTTGGGCGATCCTTTGCTACAGGCGAGGGGATACAGGTGCGGAGTGAATAATCTCTGTTTTCACACCTTCCCAGAGTTTGTTTAATTTTTTAATCTGTCCATTCCAAGGCTCCAATCTGAGCTCTCTTTTAGGTCTCTTCCCTCCTGGACTTTCCTGGACAACGAAGGACACCTGGGGATCCACCAGCACTGGGGAACTCCTCTTACTTTTCCCAAGTATGTTCCTGTTGTACATCCCTTCTACATTTGTTTGTTTGCACCAGCACCAAACCTTCCCCTCCTTGAAACTCACTTCTTCTTTAGTTCTTTCCTGCTACCTCTTGTTTGGTGTAAAATATGGGGCTAATGCACTGGAACCTTTGCTTTTTGCAAAAAAGATATTTTGCCTCTTCTCCAACCTAAAAGGTCAGGGTGTCACAGCTTTTCTCCCCAGTTTTCTGGAGCTGATTGATTGGAAGAGGAAAGGCCCCAAAACTTTGACAGATGGAGGAATGGAAGTGCTGAGCCTGTGCTATCAGGAACGTTGCAGCCTCAGGGTATTGAAATCCTGGGATTTTTCCTTTTCTGGTGCAAACACACTCACCTGGAAGGGGCCTTTCCACACAGGCCAGGAAATCTGGGGGTGGATGTGAAGCAATCACAACCCCAAGGCTGACAGAGCTCCAGGAGCATTTGGGCAATGCTCTCTGACACAGAGTGGGGTTGTTGGGGTGTCTGTGCAGGGCCAGGAGCTGGACTGGATGATCCCTGTGGGTCCCTTTCCCCTGAGGATATTCCATAATTCTATAACGGGCCAGCCAAGAAAGCCAAGGAGTTCAATTCCAGTGCCAAACTGGAGAATTTGACTTATCTTCTTCCTTAGAACACATCAGATCTTCGATGACCCAGAAACACAGTAAGAAACCACTTAGAAGAGGAGTTTTTCTCTCCCACAAATATATGGCTCCTGCTGGAAAATAATTGGAGAGGAGAAAAATTAGCACAGGCCATTATGCATGTCAGTGTCTGATCTCAGGGAGGGAAGGGTTTGGGAGGAAGAAGAGTTTACATTTGGGAGGCTGCTGGGAGTGATGGCAAACCCACGTGAGGGCAAACTCCTCTCATGTCCTGTTAAATAAGCTCTTGGCCTCTTTGGTGCCTGACAAGAAATGTTCAGTCAGGAAAGCATGGATTTTTTCTGTCTGTCACACATCCATGGACACAAAGGAGCTGCTTGTTTGCAGCACTTTCTCTGCATTTTGGTGTGTGACTTGTGTAGAGAAGAAGTGGTACATCATTCTCTTCCTTCTATCCTTTAGCTACCAGGACAGCAAGAAACCCGGGGGGACTACATCTGCAGTCAGTCTGTACTGCAGAAGTGACCTAAATTACCATTAATTGTAGTGGCAGGACTAAATGGCTGTCCTCATTGTGTTTACAACTGGAGAGACAAACAGTTTGTTCTCAAGATAATGACAAACCAGTTCTATTTTGTCTACAAAAGGACTGTTTGTTCCCTAAATACCTGCACCAGGAACTGTGTTTGTGAAAGAAAAACAAAATGTCTTCATGAGCAGTCCCCTGCCTGGAGCTGCCGTCTCTGGGATGCTGGCTCTGCTCACCCAGCTCCAGTCAACGCAAAAAAAACCACATTTAGTTTTCTGGTAGGGAATGGGGGCTTGGGAGCAAGCCTTGATCAGGTCAGAAATGTAAATATGTAAATAGAAAGCCACTTCACACACAAATTTCTCAAGGCCTGTTAACCACCAAAAGCATCCTGATCCCAGGGTTCAGCTGTCTCTGAGGTGCTGGCATCCCTTCAGTGGAGGCTGGGTGGAAACTACAGCTGTTCTGAGTGGTGCCATTCACGGGCCAACACTGCTTTCATCTCTGCTGGAATCTGAAAAATATCCCAAAATTAATTGCCCAAGAGATGTCCATTGAATCAAGAACCTCAGAAAGCCAGAAGAAAGAATGGCTGAGAGCTCACCATCTCACCCTAAATTTCATCTGATCTGGAAACTCAGCTTCTATCCTGTCATCAAGGTGTCAATAAAACTAAATTATTTTAAAACATTTTTAGACCATTCCTGCAGACGTGTCTTTCAGAAAATGTTATTATTCTTTGGTTTTAAAGATAGCTTGTGACCCAAATGCTGATACATCCTGCCTTTGCTGAAAACTCCAGTGTGTGTCCATGTCTCACCTTTCCTGGACTGTCACTGAACACGAGAAGACCGGCTTAGAGAAAGAAAGAAGTAAATCTTTAAAGACTCAAAACTGAATTCACTGTCAGCTGTCTGTGTGTATCTCTCAGACTTGTATCAGAGACGTGGAAATTTATTGTGGCAGCTCTGATTAGGTGGAATGCAAAAATGCCACAGAGATGGAAGTGAGCACTGGAAATCTTTACCAGTGTGGTTTGCAACCTCCTGCTCCCTGTATGAATGAATGCACCTGCATGGGCTCCACTGCAGATGGACCCACTGCCATCTCTCCAACCCATGAGACACCGCTCAGGGTCATGTTTTAATGCCTTGCCTACCTGTGGGGCTGCCTGGCAGGTGAGCATCTACAGCAGGGTTCAGGCTGCCAGCTTCCAAATCTCCTGGCAGCCCTCTATCCCCTGCTGAGTGGCTTTGCTGTGCTTAGCTGGCCTGTTCCTCATTGCCAGGCTCTCAGGACCACATTCCATGCAGTCTGGGACAAGCTGGAGGCTCTTCTTCCAGGCTTGGGACTTGACATTCTGCTGAACTGACACCTCTGGGATGATGTGGAAGTCACAGGACACTCTTGAGGTGGGAAGATGCTCAGGGTGTGATGGTCTCCATCACTCCCTCAACTCCAGGGAGCTGGGACAGGGACAAGGAGCAGTAAGCAGGACATACAAGAAGCTGGGACACAGGAGATGCACCAGCACAGGCAGCAGGATGGTCTGTGAGATAAACAGCTCTGGTTCCCTGGATCTCCCTGCTCCCAGCAAGGCTCTGCGTTTCCCCTGCTCAACCCAGAAATGGGAGGAGATTCCTCACTCGGATTCACACATGGGATGATCCATGAAGACAACATGATCAATCACCAGGAAAGCTGCTCTGCTGAGCTCTATAAATAAACACCTTCCTCACAGCCAGGCTGCTGGAGATTATTTCTGCCAGAGGTCTTCAGTGCTTCCTCAGCATTAATTCTCTTTTTGAGAGTGATTCACCTTGAACAGTGAATGTTTTCTCGAGTATCTGGCTCTGATCAGAGTGTTCCCCCCGACCTTATAATCTGCAGCTCTGTTAATGCCTTAATGGCACCTGGTTATCCCAGCACAGCAGGACAGTGCTGGATCAACGTGCCATCCAGGATTAGGAGTCTTCTGGGCTTTCTGGGAAACCCTTGCTGCTGTTTGTAGAACAGTGTGATTTCTTTCTTCCTCCCTGCAAAGTACAGGCTTACAGACCCCTCACTACTGCCTGTAAAGAAAATAAATCACTCCCTCAGTTGTGTCCAACTCTTTAGAACTTCTGGTTTGTTTCTTTTTTGTTTTTTCTCCTTTCCAAAATTGCCTCTTTTGCAGAAAAGAGCTTTGCTTTTCTCCGTTCTGCTGGGCTGTCCATACCATCCTTCAGGAGGCTTTTCAGGTGCATTCCTTTGAAACCAGCAAAACTTTAGTACAAATAACCACCTTTTGCATTCCTAACAACACCTTCCTGGGAAAGAGAGGCTGGACTTATTTCTGCTGCTGCTTCTGCTTGGACTGGCTTTCCAAAGCAGACTGCAGTGGCCCAGGTCACTGGAGTTCCCCAGCAGAGCTACTGCAGTATTTAGGTCTCAAGCTGTAACCTTCTAATGAGCACTCAATATGTATTTAGGACCCTTCCTTTCATTTCCTGTTTTCTACAAGAATTTTGGCTACCTTGAACGTGAAAACCTTGCAAGTTCATAGCTCTTACTGAGAAGAAATGCAAAGCACTGAGTAGGACTAGCTGAGTTTATCATTTCTCTCTCTGGCTTTATCATTTGTTTTCCTGAGCCCTGTTTTCACTGTGGTCAAAAGAAAACCTTGAACTAGTTTGTTTTTTTTCTAAAAAGCAGAGACTTTCTGGCCTTGCACAGCCACATTTACTTTACAGACTCAACTTTTCCAGTATTTGCCCAGTTTGGCCCTCTCCATTAACCTTCCTGACACTCAGCAGCAGGAGCCAGGAGCAGTTTGTAAGGAAAAAGTAGGGAAGCAGGGAAGAGCTGCAGGAATCCCTCTCAGGGCTGGGCTGGCAGTTGTGGTGTCAGATGTTCCCTAGGGCTTGGTTAGATCCTCCCCAGGACACTGCAGTTGTGCATGTTCAACAAACCCCTCTGATACTCCCTGGGATTCTGTAAAATTCCTACATTGCAGCATTTACCCACACAGGGAAACTGGGAATATCTGTGGCATTCAGATTCACACACAGCCAGGGAAAAGTGCAAATGCACACTGTATGGAGAACTGTAACACCAGATTTATTTTTTTGTTGCAAAAGGAGTGAAGTCATATTTGGCAAAGGTGTTTCCTGGTTATATGCCATTACAACTACAGAAAATGTAAAGGTTTTCTGTGAAATTTCCAAGAGATATTAAAAACAAAAATGCTTTTGAGAGGAACTTTGAACAAGGCATGGAGGGACAGGACACAGGGAATGGCTTCCCACTGCCAGAGGGCAGGGCTGGATGGGATATTGGGAGGGAATTGTTTCCTGTGAGGGTGGGCAGGCCCTGGCACAGGGTGCCCAGAGCAGCTGTGGCTGCCCCTGGATCCCTGGAAGTGCCCAAGGCCAGGCTGGACGGGGCTTGGAGCAGCCTGGGACAGTGGAAGGTGTCCCTGCCCATGGCAGGGGGTGGAACTGGATGATCTTAAAGATCCCTTCAACCCAAACCATGCTAGGATTCCATGATTCTATATCTATGGGATTCAAGTCTCCACCCCATCCTCCCCACTTACAGTGCTTCACCCTGAGAAAACTGGTGGGGTTAAATCTGAAATTTACAGTCAAAATCTGAAATGGGGAATTCTGGTGTTTGTGGAGCATCCTGCTCTCACTGCCTCCCAAGCCCCCTCAGCTTGAAATTTTCAGTCCCTGCCACATTCTGTGGCAGGCCAGACACGAGTACAGATAACACGAAATGGCACAGTGCATCGAATACTGGTCAGGAGTAGGAGGAATTGATTCCTGACTAATAAAGAAAATTCACTACCCAGACTGAATGAGTCAGAAGGAAATGAAGGCTGCAGTAAGGAGGGAGAATGGACGCATGCACTCTGTTATTTTGGGCTTGCTTGGTTGCAGAAAAGGTCTGTCTGTGCAGCATCTCCATCTGCACAACCTTGGCCTGTGTCCTGTGGCACGATTTCAGCTCTGAAACTGCTGCTGCTTTTCAGGGGGAGAGGCCTTTGGTGGAGGCAGGACTTGAGCACGGGTTGTTCTCCCTTTGGCAAACAAACACCTTTCTAGCACCCCCATCCCTCCTCAAGGCTGACAGGACAGGTTATGGCTGTGGCCAAGCAGAGCCAGCACGCACAGGGGACAAGGACAGGAAGGAGAGGGTGGATCCTCAGGGAGATGCTGAGAGATGCTGGTGACCAACGCCTGTTGCTTCTGCACTCCAGAGCAAAGCAGCAGGACAGCCTGGGATATGCACTCAGGGGAGACCAGGTCCTGATCCCAGGAGCTGCCACCATGCCTGGATGTGGCTTCTGGTGAGGCCTTATTGATGCCTTAGGTTTTAACTTTTTTATTTTTAAATCCTGCGGTGCCCACTGTGTAACTCTGGAGTTTCCTGTTCCCTGTTCAGTGCTGCTCTCTGTGCTGGGCACACACAGCAAAGCCTCTCCGGGGCTGCTCTCCAAGGACACCCAGCCCAAACTGGGCCCAAAAAGTATCAACCAAAAGCATCTGAGTGGGGCAGGGTGAGGGGAAATTCCATCATTAACTGCAGCTTTAATTGGAGAATGAACCCTGAGATGCAAATGAACCAAACCTATCAAAGTGGGAAGAACTCGTGGCCTCTCAGGGTCCATCTCGGGGCCCATCTGGGCAGCAGCCTCTGGCTCCCCAGGGGTACCTTTGAAGGCCTTTGCAATAAATCCCCACCTTTATTCCCTTTATTCCTGTCTGGTGTCTGTTTCTAGGAGGCCTCTTAAGGCATCATTACTTCCCCAACCACCTTGCCTGGCTCAATGCCTGGGCTGGAGAACAACACCAGACTGCCAAGGCAGAGGGAAAACAGACTAGGACAAGGTTTGGGGTATGCAGGAGCAAGAGTAACCCTGGGATTTGTCTTGATCAGCTCTTCATGTTCTCTGCAGCCCTGCACTTTCCAGGGCAACCTCTGTGGGAGGCAGGAGGAGCAGAAGGGATGAGTGGGAGGGAGAAGATGCTGCAGTGAGCGCCATGGGCTCGGTGGCAGCAGTGTGGGGATCACTGTGTCATCCAACACTGGGCACATGTCTCATCACCTCTGACCCGGGCAGGAGAGGTTAAGTTTTGTCAAGAGGCCATGGGATTTTTTACACAGAACCCTCATTTCTATCTCACTGAAGGCTCTCTCCTTGGAGGCATCTTCCCTGTCCCTCACTGCTGTTCGTGCCAGGACTGACGGCATCTTCCCTGGCAGGGAATGATATCTTAGTTAGAAGCCTCCTTGTTTAGTCTTACAGCTGTCAATTAATCCCACAATTTTGCTATTCAGACTAGCTGTGGGTAGCAACATTTCCTGCTGCAGTGAAAATTTGTTGTGAATAAGAGCTGGAAGGGGAACTGCATTAATATTTGACAGCAGTTAGTGCCGAGGGAGCCTTTGCACTTCACATCCTGAGACCCAGAGGGGTTTCTCAAACCAGCAGTAGTTTAACATCATTTAAACAAGCTTTTGCCACATGCAGCCCAGCTGGGGACTGCTGCTGGCCCAGGCACGCTTGTGCCATCCCCAACTTGGCTGAGCTTCCCGTCTTGGGCTTGTCCTTCCAAGCAGAGATTTCGGGACACTGGGAGAATAAAAGCAGCTGATCACAGAGTCACTGCATCACAGAGTGGTTTGTGTGGGAAGGGGTCTTAAAGATCATCCAGTGAGACCTGCCATGGGCAGGGACACCTTCCACTGTCCCAGGCTGCTCCAAGTCCCATCCAACCTGGCCTGGGACACTGCCAGGGACCCAGGGGCAGCCACAGCTGCTCTGGGCACCCTGTGCCAGGGTCTGCCCACTCTTACAGGGAACAATTCCTTCCCAATATTCCATCTAACCCCACCCTCTCTCAATGTAAAGCCATGACTCCTTGAGTGTCACTCCATATCTTGTCCCAAGTCCCTCTCCAGCTCTCTTGGAGCCCCTTTAGGCTCTCGAAGGGGCTCTAAGGTTTCCACAGAGCCTTCTCCTCTCCAGGCTGAACACCCCAAGCTCTCCCATCCTGTCTCCATAGCAGTGGTTCTCCAGCCCTTGGATCATGTTTGTGGCCCCTTCTGGACTCACTCCAATGGGTTCATGTCTTTCCTCTGTTGGGGACCCAGTGAACAGTAGCTGCCCAACTTTGGGTCCTGGTGGCCCAGCACAGACACCCACAGCCATCAGTACATCGACCATGTCCTTCCACATCTGCACAGCCTTGCAGGTCCCTCTCCACCGACATCCTGAACAGCCAGAAATCTGCCTTCCTGTGGTTTGCCATGATTAACTGTGCCAGCAGACCTTGATTCATGGCACAGGGATCTACGATTAAACCGCCCAGTGGTGCTGCAACCAGTAAATATCAGGAAAAAAATCTTTGAGGGAAAAACTGAATGCTTTTTTTTGGCCCAAAATAGATTGTTCATTTCAAAGTTTTCTTCACTTTTTTTTTTACAATGTATTCAATAAAACTACATTGACTTCAAATCATGAAAGGGATGCATTTCATATTTTTCAAAGATGGTTATATAACCATAATGAGCCTGAATGCATTCTGTGTTTTCAGATGCCTGCAATTTTCCACCCAAATCAGGCTTTCTCTAAAACTGCTCCCCAGTGGGGCTGCCAACACAGTAGTGTTAATGTTGAGAGAAAATGCACTAAATCCACCTGCCAGCTCCATGAACAGGGTGGTCACATCCTGAACGTCCAGAAGAATGAAGCCAAACCAGCACTGAGCCTGCACTTAGCAGGTCCTCAAGGCAGCAAAGGTCCTAGGGCAATGCTTGCCTGCAGTCCCTCCACTCCAGCAATACTCCATCCCACTTCTACATGGAAAACTCCCTCCCAGAGGCTCCTGTGGCTGTTACAGAGAAGCAGAGCCTCGTGCTGCCTCCCCAGCCCTTGCCAGGCATCTTCACCATCTCCACGTCCTCGAGACGGGTGGCCGGGGGGGTGCAGACAGTGTGTGTGAACCCACCACCCTCCCACATCCCTGCTCCTCTTGGCACAGATAAGAGCACTCGAGGAGAGACCTTGGGAGACAAGGCACAGATTTATTTGGTCTTTCAGCTGCTGGCTGCTGTGTGATCTTTGATAAACTCCGGGATGCAGAGAGACGCAAATTTGCAGAAGTCGCTGCCAGCAGCTGACACAGATGCTGCCTGGCACGGCACCAGGGAGCTGTGGCACTCATTTGATCATATGTTTATCCACATGTCCCTCACATACTGATAGGCACAGCGATAGCCTCTGGGGCTGCCCTGACAAAGCACGAGCAGCTCAATTCCTGGGCCTGCACGCAAGGTTCAGAAACAATGGCACAACATTTTTCAAAGGCCTCTCTGCGTGGTGTAGGAACTTTCCAGATGTTGCTGGCACCCAAGACTCATAGAACAGGTTTTGTCTAGCTGTGAAAGAAACCCTGCTGAATCTGTACTTCGTGACTCCCTAGTCCAGATCTGCCCCACGGCATTTCTCCCTGCTTTGCCAAAGATTTTTTACCCAGACAGTCTTCAAGCTCTCGTGGCTGAGAGCTCTCATTCCAAAATAGCCCCATCAGGGTGTTCCTTCAGTCCCGTGTCATGAAAACAAGACAGCAGTGACCTTGTGGGTTGTGGTTGTTGCAACAACACGAAGTCCAGGGTCAGGGAGAAATGGTAGCAAAGCCAGGTGTTTAATAGCTTTTTTCCTGAGGTTTTTATATGTTAGTTTGCAAAAAGTGAATTAAATGGCATAAAGTAATTGGTTCTCTGGCCATCCACCCCTCGAGGGGATTGGCCCAACTCTAACATGTCTGTTCCCAAATGTTTTTCTAGTTGAAGCCATAACAATGCAGCAAAAACAAGTGCAGGTGTGAATATTGATAAACACTGGTAACGGTGTTTTGGTTAGCTTGCATGAGAAAGACAGAGTTCTCACAAAATGCTAAAGAGGTGAAGAAATTCACTGCAGAAGCCCTTTCAGCATCTACAGTGGGTTCTTCTCCTGTAACCCCAAGAGTGGTGGCACTGGCTGCAGTGAGTTCTCTGCCCTGTGACTCCACCCTGTTAAACTTTGGTCCCTCTTATTGCTTTACGCTGTCTTTAACCATCCCAATGTCTTTAACCATTTTGGCAGACACAGCCCATCCCAGCACCCTGCCAGCAGGGCTGGAGCTGGGGAAGAGCCCCCAGGAGTGTTTAGGGTTGCAGTTTGCAGCCCTGCTTTCCCCACCTCTGGCACGGTGTTCTCCCAGAGCAAACCCGTGCTGTGCCTCTGTATCAATTGCATGACCAGCTTCATTCTGTGCCTCTTATGAATTATTGCTGGCCCCTGTGGCTCTCGTCAGCACTGCCCCCTGTCTCATAGAGACATTGATTCATACACACATTAATGTTCCCAGGCTTAATTAAACTCGTGCTCCCTTCCTGACATTCTTCATCGTGTGCACAAAAGCGGCTGATCAGCTTTGGGTGGGCTGGGGATGTGCCCACCTGCCCTGTTCCGTGACTCCTTTGTGCTCAGACCCCATCAAATTTCAAAAGTCTCCATCCCACCTCAAAATGGACCCATCATTTTTCTTCCTCTGCAGTTCAATGTGTTCAGTTCTGTTCCCCTTGGGTCTCTTGTCCACCCAACCCCAGGGCCTGTGTGTGGCCCTGTTCTCCAGGCTCCAGCCACACTGGCCTTTCATCTCTGGGTAGGATTATTCTCCAGCTCTCTTCCACCAGCCATAAAGAGCAGTATATCACCAGCAAACTTGAGATCAAAACTGACAAGCGAGCTTTTTAGATGAGCCTGTTCTGCTGTATGTAATTAATGTGTCTTGTTTTCTTCATTTATATTTTATTTATATGCTTTTATGTATTGTGAGAACCTCCGAGAGGGTTTTCTTTTTATGAATTGCGCTTTGTAAAACAGGAGAACTGATGCTGATGAAATAGTTATTATCAGCTAAAGACTGCACTCCCAGACTGTGCCTCCCTTCCAACTGGCAATCTGTCACTCTTCCAAACGTGACCGACAGACAGACAGCCAGGCAGCTCCCAGGAGGGAGCCGGGAGGAGGAGGAGGAGAGAGCAGGGATGATGATGAAGGTGATTAAAAATAGAGAACGATTCCTTCGCCACAAATCACAGTGAGAAGTTTCAGAGAAGAAAATAGCAAACCTAAAAGATATTGCCTAAGGGGGCTTTTACTGATTTTAGACTGTGTTGCTCAGATCAGTTCACTCCAGTGAGCGTCTGTACCAGTTTTTCTTAGGATGGAAGAAATAATTGCCAGCATGGGGGCTGGAGGGAGGATTTTTTATTTTTAATTTAGTTTCCCTAAAAAGTCTTTCTTCATTTAAATCTTGGAAGCAGGAGTGTATCTGAAGGAGAAGCTGATTGAAAATGGATCATTTAGAGCTTAGCTCCCATCTTTGTGTTGATTAAGTGTTTGCCAAGCTACTGCCCCAAAGGGAATTTTGCTGGTTTTTAAAATAAATCCCTGAAAAACAGGTTTCACTGGGACCACTGAGATGGCAGTCAAAGCTTGAGTGCTGGAATCAAGGAGTAGGAGCACAGAGGCTCCTGTACATAATTCACTCATGGAAAATGGGAAACAACTCTACCAGTTCAGCAGCATCCTTCCTGCTAAATATGTGGATGAACTGGGACAAATATTCTCCCAATGAAAAATCAAGGTTTCGAGAGGAATCCCTGCCAACCTTAGTGCTGGGCAGCATGGACTGAGGCTGGGCTGTGCTGGGGGTGATGTCTGGAGCCTTTGGGGTTCTACCCACACTTCACAAGCATTCTTGAAGTTCTCCACAGAATCAGAGAATCCCAGAATGGTTTGGGTGGGAAGGGACTTTAAAGACCATCCCGTCCAACCTCCCCCACGTTCCACTATCCCAGATTGCTCCAAATCCCATCCAACCTGGCCTTGGACACTTCCAGGGATGGAGCATCCATGAGCAGCCCAAAGTGTCCGGAGGTGCAGCCAAGCTGTCCCAAAGCACTGAGGCAGCCCAGGGCAGGGAAATGGTGAGAGATCTCTGGGAACAGCCCAGGGAAGATGTGTGTGCTGTGAATGAGGCTGAAACACCTCAGATTTTGGCATGATTTTGTTTCTTTGGTTCCCTTTACCACACATCTTCTGATGAGACTCCTCACAAGTGATTTGGATGCTCTGATAAGCTCCTGCAAGTCCTCCCTATCACCATCACTGGCTTGAGTAATGCTCTAAATGTCACTGCTGGGACAGGAAATGCAGCCATTTTGATACTCTTGCTTCTGTCCTGATGATTCATGTTGACATTTACATGACCAAGCAGAGGGGGGAAGATGCTGAACACATCACTGAGCCTGTGGAAATCTTCACAGTAACAGGATTCAAACCAGCAGAGCCTCAAAACTCCCAGGAAACGCCCTCACAAAGGCAGAAGAGCTTGAGGAGGCTGTAGAGAGCTATGAGCAGCTTCAATAGCACTTTGGGGCACAAACTCAAAGTGTAGCTTCTCAAAATCCTAAAATTCCTTGCATTTTCCCTCACACACTCACTGAGCTTGAGACTGAGGGTGCAGTGGAAATTCAGTGCCCAGCTGGAGGCCTTGGTGCTGCCTCCTCCTCTCAGCATGGAGACAGCCCCACGGCTTATGTGCCATCCTTGGAGGATGGACCTGGACACTCAGTGGAGAAGCTTTCATGATCCTGGAGTCATGGAGACACATCTTCAGGGGGTCTGCTGACCCTGCAGACCTCTCCCCAGTACCTCCTGCCACTTCAGCAGCTCCTGGTTTGCTCTTTCCTTGCCCCATGCGCCCCTTGGGGCTGCTGGGGGCTCCTCACAAGGTGTCCAGGTCCTGTGCCACAGGTAGCAGCACTAAAATGGAATCACTGCATCACTGAATCCTGCTGAATTTAGAGCTCTGTCTCCACTCCCAGCTTTATATTTAGCACATTGAGCAATCCCAAACATGCCAGTTCCTGAGCCATCTGCATCAGTTGCTCCAAAATAATGCAAGTGAATGGCAAACAATGCCGTGCTCCAGCAAGAGGAGAGCTTTTAGCACATTGTGAAGCAGAAGCACTGCTTCTGCTCACTTATTTATTTATTTTGCTCCAAAACAAGGATCCAAAGATACAGAAAGCTTTGGTTCAGGCAGCAGCCCCAGCAATTGTATTTGTCAATATGTGGAGAGTGTCTGAAAGTGATGTATTTGCAACATATATGGTCCATTGCCTGATTAACTCAGAATGAAAACCACCCAAGCTTCACACTGAAATCAGTTAGCAATACAATATCTCCAAAGATTGTGCAATTACTTTTATTTTTTTTTTCTGAATGGCTGCCAATAACTGCAACTTTCACAGAAGATAAAGATCTTTTCTGCTTCATTATTTCTGAGATGGCACATTAGGATCAAATGTACCATCCTATTAAATAAAACTCCAGGAACACTATATATAGCACCATGGCAAATGGGGTCTGCAAAGCAGCATTGATCAGATCAGCACAGAGCCCTGTTTACATGTTGAACAGTTAAAATATTTCTGCTATTAAAATTTATCCTCTTCTTGGTAAAGCTGATTGTGCACGTTGCATATTGTGCTCACACAACTGCTGCTTGTCCCCTCCGTGAGCACAGATTTCAGCAGCTTCCTCCAACCTGTGTCAGGGGAAGAGGTTGTGCTTTATTTACCTCTTCCAACAGACTTTTGGTATGCACTGCTGTACTGGTTTGAAAGCAAAGCAGGGAGAGATCCCAAGTCAGAACTACAATTTAGTAGGAAAATTGAAAAATTGAAAATTGAAATGAATGCAGTGGTACAGAAGCAGTGCCAGAGTGAGGGCACAGGCTGGCAGCCTGGCGGGCAGGGCGCTGGCAGCAGCCCCATTGAACGGTGGCTGCAGCCCTGCTGCACTGATGGATGTGCTTCTGCTGAAGCTCTGATCCTCTGCAAGGCTCTGGGGCTCCTCTGCAGGCCCAGTGCTGCTTAGGGAGCTCTTGCCCTCTGGGAACCCAGCAGGGCAGGGCTGCCTGTGCTGCTCCAAAGCTCAGATTGGATCCAGGTAGGAATGCTGGGTTCCTCCCCTGGGCGCAGCATCTCCCAGTGGGCTGATGGAATGTTCTGGGCCATGCAGTGAGGCTTGGTGGCCCAGGAGCAGGAGATCTCCCCGGAGGGAGTTACCAGGGATGTGTCCTGGAAGAGATAAAGAGCCCTGCCCCAGCTGGTTTAACAGCTGTGCCAGAATGCACACTTTGGGCACATCTTACACTGGAACCTGGGACAATTGTCAATTCTCATGGACCTACGGGTCCTACCCACCCAAATTACCCAGCTGTTCAAGGCACAGATGAGGGAAGAGGTTGTGTTTTTCTGGCAGCTGGAGAGTTTGAGGTCCTCCTGTCCTTGGGTGCCTGTCAAGGAGACAAAGAACTGTTACCATGGGATTTTTTGCCAATGAGGAATTGATGGTCACCTGAGGACAGTGGGTGAGAGCCGAGGTTTCAGTGACAGCCTAATCCTTCTCAAGACAGTCATGGCCAATGATCCACATCCCTGTGCAAAGCTCCCAGCTTTAACACCCCACTGTTGTTCTTGTACAAGACCAGAGCCCAAATCTGCCCCAGGCTTTGGCTCATGGGAGGTCACACTTCCATCAGGGGGGTTATACCCAGCACCATGGGGTTCCTGTAATGTCCCTGAGCTGACACACGGCAGCACTGAGGCAGCAGCCAGAGGTGCTTCAGTCCCTCAGTGCTGGGGGAGATCCTCCAGGAGATGAGGCAGCAGCTCTCTCTCGTGCAGGCAGAGAGAGCAGCTCATGCAGGGTGCAACCCGCTCTTGTGAGCTGGCTCCTGCTTCCCTGGCACGGCCCAGGGGAATGGCACTGCCCAGGACTGACCCCTGTCCTGGCACCTGGCCCCACCAGGGCCCCGCACCCGTGCTTTGCACTGTGGGAATCTTGCTCTCAGTTGTCAAGGGGCGGGTTTTGAAAACGCAGAAAACCCCTCTGAAATTATATTCCAGTGCGTTCACAAATTAAGAGAAGGCACATTTGACTGGATGGGCATTTACATATAAATTGCCATCTAATTGCACTAATTGCACGCGTTCCCAGATGCGCCATTGCACAGACAGGTTCTGCACATGGATATCAGGTGTCTGCTTTGTTTTGTAGCAAAGATGGCTTTAAATCAATATGAATTATTGGTTCCTCTCTTGCCAGACCGTGGCTTAGATCAACCACTGTCCAAGTCAGGGCTAGGAAGACCTTTTGAAGTGATTTTCCAGCTCCTGTTCTGAGTCATCCTGATTTCATACCCTCAGGCTTGCAAGCCTTTCCTTCCTTTCCAGGTCATAAATACTTGTCTTGTCTCAGGGAAACATTTGGTGCTGTTAGGTTCTAAGGACACAGTGTAAAAATCAAATATCTTGGCATTTTACTTTTATATTGGAAACCGATCAAATAGTAAAAATGAATCTTGGATAAAGAAAATTTTAAAAGATAGTAAGTAGAAGTTAATGTACTTCAATAACATCTTTTTTGTAGACTCGTTACGTCTTTATTTACCCTTCAAGATATTTGCTTCTGGTTTATAGCACAATATGTATTGAGGAGAGACATAAACTGGGCAGGGAAATGCCATTGAAATGAGAAAATAGAAAGTTAATGGTGAAACTAGAGTAGGCTAAATTAATTTACTGATTATATGACCATATCCCATCAGTAAGACATGAATTATTTTGTTTACAGTCTTCAGGTTGTTGCCTGGCTCTGCTACCCTTCACTGTTTTCAATTTAAACTGCAGTGATTGTAAAGAGAAGAGAAAATAAACCAAATGTTCCCATTCCACTTATAAATTTTATGTTTATAATCTTGTAGCCATCCATGGAAACCATGCCTGTTATTCAAGTGCCTCGCCTCCCCAAGCTGAGCATAATTATTACTGATACATCTGGATGTTTAACTACCTACTACAGGCTCTTGAATTCTTTCCAGATATAAAATATCCATTAATACAGGAGTGGAGAAGAGTGGAGTCACAGGGGGAAGAAGAGAGGGGAGGGTTTATGTCTATTACTTCAATTCTCAGAGGATTTATGCCTTGCTTAGCACCACAGGGAGTAAAATACTATTGCCTAAGCGAGTGTCATTCAGATAAAAGGATGTAACATGCCTCTTTCCACTTTGTTTTACAAAGATTCCTTCGTGCACAGTGGGACAGATCCACTCTAGCTTGGTGTCCTCAGAAGATGGAGGACATCCCATGGTGCAACCCTTCCCAAGCCCAGGGGCATCACTGAGTCATGTTTTTCAGAGCCCTTTGGGTTGAGCTTTCACTCAAAACCCACGTATTTTTTGTAGCCAATGGATCCATCTGTAAAAACAGAGCTTGGGCTCTCATCCCATGCAATGTTGCTTGCTCTGGTGTCAGCTCTTGAGGGAAGTCCCAGAGGAGCAGGTGGGTCTGTGAGGAGCCCAGCAAGCACCAAAACAGTTGGTGTGAAGAAAGGGGCTTGGCTTTGAGCAGGGTCACCAAAGATGCTGGTCCCTGAGTAAAAGGTGTATATCTTACCTGAGGGAAGAGCCAGCATTTCAGGAACATCCAGAAATCCCTCCACTGGGGCTTACATCCTCGGGGGTACAGCATCCTTCTTCATCACTCTCGAAGGCAACATTGAACCACCATTTAGGAATTTTAGCTGTTTTGCAAAGATAGTTCTGCTCGGCAGCATTTCCTCACCGTATCAGCTCCATTAAGGTTCTGGCCCAGACTTATTGATTACTCTCTAATCTGCGCCCTATTAAATTCACACATCCGTCTCACAATTGCATCCATGGCATCAGTCACTCTCCAGCAACGCCCCATTAGTCCCTATTATGAAGAACACAGTGGTAGTTGTGTTGCTGCTGCCTCATTACCTTCAGTATGTACCTGATCCATGGCACATCGGGCTGGCTCTGGTCCAGGGAGTATCTTCCCCACAAAAAGCCAAGGCTGACTCCTCGCCTGACACCTGGCACTTGAATCGTGATTTTCAAATGTTCCGTGTGTGAGGAACAGTTAGGTACAGAGAGTGTCAGATCCCTTTCTGTGAAACTATTATTTGCCTCCAGATAGAACGGGAAACAACTTGTCTCTGATCATAGCAGTTACTTATAAGCTGCCAGACTGGAGGGATAAGTGAGATAAATTAAACTGTGAGCGCTCGCTTTCCAAGAACAGTTCACTCTATTTGCTCAGGCGTTTAAGTACACAGGCAGCTCTTAGGCTGTAATCAAAGCACGGAGCTCAACCAAAAGGATCATATTTAGTACACCAGATCAAAGAGGAGTGAGCTCAGAGTCATGTAGCAGTGCAGCCCCTCCTGCGTTTCCAGCCCTCTGCCACAACCTCTGCTCCCAGAGCCAGGAGCCTGCAGACAGCTACAGGGCAGGACATAACCACACTCAATGGCAGAACAGAGCAACCAAAACCTTATTCCTTCACCACCTCCACCTTTCACAGCCCCATAAAACCCCCAGTTTCAAAGCATTAGCTGCTATTGTTTTATCTTCTGTGCCCATTCCTCTGGTGGCATCACGGGCAGAGCTTCTGCAATGCCTCCCACAGCTCTGCAATCCCTCTCCCCACAAATTTGTTTGGAGTGCACATGGCTGCCAGATGGAATTTCACATTTGACATATTCAGGGGACCAGATGAGCACAAGAGGCTGCACAGGCCGTGCATTGTGCTTCCGATTCTTGTGGATTCCCTCTCACAGAGGAAGTGGCCTGGAATGGGAAGTCCCATCTGTCACTGAGATACTTGTTGAAATTGAAGGTTCTGATTGGTTTGGGGTTTTTTTTTTCCCCAAGATTGGAAATGTTTTGGTCCCATCAGCTCTGCCTTTAGCTCTAGTCATACTGTCAAGGTGCAGAAAAACCATAAGGATATTCAGTTTACTTGATTTACCAAAAAGAATGATATTTTGTTACTAATAGGTAGAATTTTAAGATGTTTAATATAATCACCTTGGAATGACCCAGAAAACTTTCACATAGGAGAGATTTATGCACTTTTGACTGGAACTCCTGTGGCTTTCATTTTTAACTGAGATTTCTGGATGCACCTGTGAAAGACACCCAAAGCAAAGTGAAGTGGGCATGGTCTAAAGCTAAAAAACAGGAGGGGTGTGAAGCTGAGTGTTTAGACCCAAAGGGGATTGAAGGTGCACAAAGAAGATGGGAAGACAGGAGTGTCAGGAGACTGCTCTTAGCAAACAACAAAGCTAGTGGGAACGTTAAATACAGAACTATGTCAAGTTTGGATCAAAACTGCACACTGTGTGATCCCAAGTCATTTCTGAAGATGCTCTGGAGCTCCAATGTCTGAGGTCATCCTGAATTCTTTTTTTCCTTATTTTTGGTTTGGGTTTTGAAGAAGGAAAATTACTGTGAGCAGCAGGATGACAACATCACAACTGTGACTGGAAACCCTGCTGGCAGGATTTGGTGAGGGTAAAATATCATCTGTGAACCAAATCTGGCCATCCAGCCCAAACCCTTCTACCAGGCATTGTCTCATCCATTCTAGGGTGTGCTTCCATTTCTGCAGGATGTCCATAGCCAGCCAACACCACACTTGGCTGACTTACAACTGAGAACTCATTTTGCAGTGATGATGATGATCAGCATCTTCTCCTGACTCACCAGCATTGAACCAAAACCCCCAGTGACCGAGGAAAGGTTAACTCAGTGACACAGCAGCATCTGAAAGCCAAGGCAGGGCTGTCACCACCCACCAGTGTAAGTGGGTTCTGGGGCAGTCCCAAAGGGGTGAGAGGCTGCTGAGCTGTGCAGTCACTCCTCTTGGGTGGGCAGAGCTCACTGTGAGCCTCAGGCAGGATGACCTCACACCCTGACAGAGTTCCTCCTGCAGATGGGACACTACTGCCACTGTGTGAGACCTTCCAGCACACCCTGACAGTGCTGTCACTTCTCCCACCCTGCCCCAGTCCCTGCCTCTGCCGTGCCTGAGCTCTCCTGGTCACCTCAAACTCTTTCTGCAGAGCCTGGCACTGCAGGGAGGAGTCTGTGCCATGTAGGACAACCCTGCCCAGAATGGGAACTGCCACTGGAGGAAGAATCCCTTCCACCTCTTTGCTTTACCCTCTCCCAGTGCTTCCTCCATTGTGATTCTCTTGAAACAGGACTGGGCACCTGGAACAACATTCTCTTAATGTGTGTGTAGTGGAAACTCCACCTCCTTCTTGAATGTCCCATAATTTCCTTTTCTTTGAGAACTCACAGGCACCCTTTGTTCCCCCAAGGATATTGGCATGGCCCTGCTGTCTGCATTCCTTCTTTCCTTCTCCTTCTCCCTTGGAGCTGTGCCCTCTTCCCCACAGCTCAGCTGGAGGGACAATTCCCAAAGCACAGCCACTGTGGATCATTTCTGGTTCTGTCAGCATCAGGTGATCATGGCTCATGCTCCAGATGAGTGGGTTTAAAATACCACGGGATATAAAAATAGTAAAAAAAAAAAAAAAAAAAAAACACTTTCACCTCTTTTT
>VXAC01005418.1:87683-106928 GCA_013399225.1 Rhipidura dahli | reverse complement strand
AAAAAAAAAAAAAAAGGCATTTCTCTCTTGATGTCAGGCTGTCCAAGGATGATGTTTTCAGAATCCTCTTGGTGGGTGGAACTACAAAAAGAAAGCATGAGCTGGTAACACCTGAGCAGCACTCTGGGAATGAGAAGGACCCACCCTGCCCTGGGAACCAAGAGCACTGCCTTTTACCTAGCTCTCACATTTCTCCCTGGTGCATCCCTTAGCTTGGAAAGGAAAAATCAAGCAGGAGGTCTCTCATCCATGTGTTTTTTGTGGCCTGGAATTCACAGGACAATTATCTCAGTTGGAGTGATGTTTGGTGATGTATCATGAGTCCCTTGAACACTGCTGAGGCTGCTCCTAACCCCAAGTGAGCTGACACGGATACCAGGCACAGGGTATCCCACCAGAGGAACCTCCAGTGGGAGCAGCAGGATGTGTCCTTTCCCAGCTACCTTAGGCCTGTTTCCCTAACCAGTGCAGGGGAAACTCCAGGCTGGGCCCAAGCCTGAGGAATCCCTTGTTTTCCAGGGAGGACTGACAAGTGCATCAGCTCTGGAAACTGCTGACTGCAGGCTCCTGTGACTTCCCATTGAGTCAGGATTTCTGTGGCTACAAGTCTGCTCTGTGAATGTGCCTATTTCATATTCCTAATGCACCCACACCTATTTTTGATTAATGCTTTCATCTCAAACCAATACTGAAACCCCCTATTATTATCTGAGGCCCGTGTGCACCATTTGGGGCTGGTGTTAACTTATTAGCAGTTTCTAGTCAAGTGAAAATGGGTGTGTGGGAAGTGAGCATTGTATTATCAAATGACCTTTTACTCCGTGCTCAGCTCAGTATCTCAACTAATGCTGAAAGCTGCTTCTAAAACCATTGGCAGGGAAGGGGGATTATGGTCTGTTCTGCATGGACTGGGATGGTCTGATCTGGCCGGGAACACTTCCAGGGATGGGCACCCTGTGCCAGGGCCTCACCACCCTCACAGGGAATAATTTCTTGTGCATATCTAACCTAAATTTCCCCTCTTTCAGTTTGAACTCCCTGTCCTATCACTACAGTTCCTGGTGAAAAGTCTTTCTTTGACTTCCTTGGAGGTCCCACTCAGGTCCTGGAAGGTGCTGTGAGGTCTCCTGAGCAGCCCCAGCTGTCCCAGCCTGTCTTCATTTCTGTTATTGTTGGCTTTCTCCCACACTTACAAACACCACTCTCCCACACCACAACCCAGAAACATTTTTAATCCACTTTCTTTTGAAATAATTGACTTAATCACTCATTAAATACATATTTCCTGTTCTTAAAAACTGTTTTCTCCCTTTTCGGCTTGTTTATTCAGTGATGGAATACCTTCTTTCAAAGCTTCTGAGAAGAAAATGGTGGTGGTGGAGGGATTTCAGAATAAAACCAAATCTGCTTCCCAGATTGAAGTGTTGGGGAAATGGTCTTAAAAAGCACTTTTTGTTTCTGAGAGTTTAGAGACTCAGCTCAGGTGCTGCTCAGGGAAGGAGGTTTCCTACCATATCTGGCAAGCTCGTGCAGGGGAGGGAGCTCAAGGAGTGCATCCAGCTCCAGCATCTCCTCTGGAGCCTCCTCCAAAGCCCTGTGCTCACTCTCTCTCCTTTAAATCTGTATTTGAGGGTTGGAATCAGATGATCTTTAGGGTCCCTTCCAGCACAATCCATTCTGTGATTCCACGATTTCCAAGTTCTGCTAACTCTGCCATCATAAACGTTCGTGCTTCAACGTTCACCTAGAGAAACTTGGGTGCCCTGAGCATCTGGAACCCTGCACAGGCACTTCACAAGGTCCCAGGGCACTGATGCCTGATGAGAACACCTTGGGATCAGCTGCCTTGGAGATGAAAGCTCAGTGCCCCCGAGTCCTGTGCCCTGGTAAGAGCAGGGCTGCCTGGAGCACACCCATCCTCACAGGCTGGGCAGTGCTTTTCACCTCGGCAACTCGCTGCTTTCCAATTCCCAGGCAGAGACCCACGGGGTAATGAGCTTGAGCAGGGAGGAAATGGGAAGAGGACACCAGTTTTCCACGCTGTCTCCAATGCACGTTTTCCACCCAGGAGCTGAGGCACGAGTAGCTCATCTCCATGACCTGTGGCACCTCTTCCTGCCAAGGCTGCCGTGCCCATGGATCTGCTGGGCATGGTCCTGCAGGAAGAGGGACGGGTGGCCATGTGAGGAGTGGTGAGGAGTACAGACATGGGTAAACTTTGTCTTTCTGGAAGAAGCAATGGCAGAGTTGGATGAAAACACAGATTTTTCAAGCTCCACGGTGGGATCTGTGCATGGCTTATTCGTGACTTTTTCATTTGCAGCCAACAGCAGTGATGCTTTCTCGAGTCTGTGTGGGCTACTGGCCTGCGTTATTATTTTCCACTGCCTTTTCTCACTCACATTTTTAAGTCTTTAGTTCCTTTTATGGGCTTGAGAACAGAATCCCACACAAATGTCTCAGAGGCTTGCAAAAGAAAAAAATATTAAAACCCATATTGTCTTTAAAGGTGCCTTTTCGGGGATTTTTCTCATGCTTTCTCACTAGTTTGGGGAGAAATGTCTTTGACTTGGGAAGATTTAATAGAGGCAAGTCGTGGTGATGGGAGTTAATCCAAGACAACTCCCCCTCTTTCCATAGCCCCTTATTGAGGTGATTTGCTCCATTGTGCAGTCAGACAGGCACAGCACAATCCAAAGGGAGACTCTTTTCACCCCGTGCAGTGATGAAGTGCCATGGACTTCTGGAGTGCTGGACCTCCTGGTTTGGTGGAGCTTTGAGTTCCATTGTGGGCCTTCAAAACACTCAAGTTCTCACTTGTTCCTTGCTCTTCTCTTTCCTGACCTCCTTCTCTACTTCAGTCCAAGGCTCTGTAGATTTTCCTTTTCACAGACTTTGGGGAAAAGTTGGGATGGGTGGCTCTAGATCAGGTCCCATCCCTCACCCCTGAGCCTCAGATTCCTACACAACATCAGGGCTCCCAGCTGAGCCAGGACTCCTTGGCATGCAGATCACAGAACTGGCTCAAAAGTCAAAATCTCCAATATTGTGACTGTGAAGTTCACTTTGGATTAGCTACAGCTTCATAAGTATTTTGTGACTCTATTTCAGACTTCTTAATAAAAACCTTGATGATTTCAGGACTTCTAAAATTTGAAACCAAACCTTTTATGTGAGGACTATATTTTCTCCAGTGAAGTTTTCATGCACAAGGTACACCAAAACAGAGTCTTAGATTCCACAAAGATAATTTTTTACCATTAAAAAATACTTTTTTGAGTAATAATTTCCCTGTGAGTGGAGCCAAGAAGAAAAAACTGATCCTTCCAAATTAAAAAGTCATAAGAAGGCAAAAGAGAGTAGCAGAGCTTAATTCTTTTGTAAGTCACTCAGCACTTTCGTGGAAGTGAAGAGAGGGAAACCAACACCTTCCAAGACTGTTCCTGGTGTTTTAATAATTGCACACAGTAGGATGGGTTGCTCAATTTTTTTCTGAAATTTAATTGAATCTGACTTCTGCCTCCAGTCTACTACCTCCTTTTAGTGGCTCCAATCCTGTTCTTTCAGAGACTTATTGTTAATGAAAGTTTTCCAGCCCAGGGAGAAGATGGGTGATCCCAGAGCAGACAGGAGCTCAGGCTGTTTGCCAGCCACTGCCAGTGTCCTTATTCCAGGACAGAGTGGAAGGATGGTTTTTATGAGCATAAAAGAAATTCTATGGAAATAACTGAAAGGGAAAAAAAAAAAAAAAGAAAAAAAAAGAAAACCAACACAGACTTTCTGCTCCAGGTCATGACCTGCATAAAAAACTTTCTTTCTGTGTTTTACACTCAATAGGTAATTTCACACTGTCTGTCTCAGGCAGAGCTGTCTGATATGAGCTGTTACGCCGCTGCCTTCAGCTGCTGGAGGCTCCGGGTCTCACCCCACATATAAATCTGCAGTTATTGATTGACTTCAGGATGATTTTTAATAACAGCTGGAGAATAACCCCCATCCTGTGCCCAAAGTGTTGGAGCCAGATGATCTTTAAGGTCCCTTTCAACCCAATCCATTCTATGGCTCTCCCACCTGCGGAGGCAGGACTGACACTGCACTGTGACTCTGAATTTACAAGGGAGGAAAAGCCAGAGAGGAGCCACTGTGGGCAGGGGGAGAGGGAAGAGTGTTTTGTGGCAGGGACAGCTGGCAGAGGGCTGTGCAGTTCCAGTTCTTCCATCAAATACAGATATAAACAAATACAAATACATCAAATACAAATAGCAGTCTTGCTAATCAGGTCACACACTGGCGAACTGGTGAGTAGCACAGACCCAGTCCCACACCATCACTGGAGACACTGGTGTCACCTGAAAAACAGGGCCTAATCAAAAGGAGAGGAAAGGAAATCATTTTAATCCAGCCTAATGCAAGGTTGCATGAGGAAAAAAGCATCCTGGGAAAGGGGAGCTCCAAGCAGGATCTACCCATAGCCAAAGCTCCTTGAGGGATGGTTGAGCACCTAAACATGAATTTCTGCAGGGGTGTCTCTGACAGGGGGCAGAGGAGACAGAGAAAGAGAGAGACAGAATGATGTCTTACTTCTGCTCCCAGCACTCCCTGAAACTCGTGTAACCAAACTGCAGAGCTCTGGCATCCCCACGCTAAGTCAGATGTTGGAATGTTCACAGAACAGCCAAATAAATCGTAACAGAGCAAGAAAAATACCTTGAAATGAGACATTTCCAGAAGTCAAAGAAAAGAGTAAAAATTAAGCTGGGATAGAAATGTCTGATACTAAAGAGCTTACATTTCTGCCAGGGGAAGGCAGAGCAAGAAGAGGCTGGAAGCTGAATGTGAACATTTTCCACCCAGGAACACTCAGAACACATTTTCAGGACACGACAGTTAACAGGCCTGGGACAAATTCATAAAGGAAGAGGAGAATCTTCCACTTTTGGTATCTTTAGGTGGGACTGGGATCCTTTGTAGCAGACATGCAGGACCTCTCAGGATTCTGCAGGAACCAGGCAGAGTTGGCTGAGCTGGAATAGCTCAGCCTGCTGTCATGGAGATAACCACTGCAGCAGAATGACTTGGGAAGGCTTCCAGCTCGGGAAGATGGTGTGGAGGCTGCTCTTCCCGTGATTTGCACCTTCCAGGCTGCCCATGACAGCTGATTCCGAGTGGGTGCAAAGAATGGGGGGATCCTCCATCCAGACCCTCATCCCCAGGACGTGCAGTGCCCTGTCAGAGGGGAACGGGGCGTTTGGGGACCAACACTTTCCTCCCTCCCTCAGAAGAAAATGGAGCGGGGCAAGAACAAGATAAAGAAAGAGAAGGGCTGAAGAACCAGGTGCAGGAGTGGTGGAGAAAAGCAAGGACTGCAAGGGAGAGGAGCAAGGCAGGGAGCAGGCAGCGCAGTGCCAGGGCAGCCCGGCAGCAGTGTGGCACCGGTGCTGTGCGCTGCTGGCGGTGGCATCACTTGGCCTGAGGTGCCAGTGATGCCACCTGAACTTTTGCAGAGCTGCCTGGGCTCGGGCAGCCACAGGAACGATTTCCCCACCACTCGCCCCGGGAGGTTCCCCGTGCGAGTCCCAGGGCTGAATCAGCCTCCCACGCCCCGGGGTGAGGACGAGGTGGGCTGGGTGAGAAAGGAGCCCTGTGAGCGACGGGCTGCAAATCCCTCTTTCGAGTTTTCATTTCCTCGTAGACACAGGCTGCCCTGCTCAGAAATGAAACTTGGAGAGACGTGCCAGCGCTTTCTGAGATGGAAGGAAGCACAGTGACAGGTCACAGGATGCAGGGACAGCGTGGCTGCTGGATTGGGTCTGCACAAAGCAGACACAGCCCCGGGCAGCACGTGGGGCTGGCTGAGCCCCCAGTCTGCTCGGAAAGAGAGGGTAAATGTAGGTAAGATTTGTGCAAGTGCAGAGGAGGGGTCCAGGAAGGCAGGGAGGTGATGAGAGAAGGGAAGAGCTTCCCTCCTGCTGGCTTTGCAGAAAGCTGTGCTGGAAGGGATGAGCCTGTTCTCACTTTGGAGCTGTTATGGGTGTGGAGCAGCTTTCACAAGCCCTGGAGCATCCCATGTGTACTCGTGTCTGTGCCTCAGGCTTCTGCCCTGGGCAAGTGCCTGTTTGCCTGTGCTCCAGCAGAGCGGACGTGTCATCTCCCATTCCAATACCGGGAGATGCAGCTTCTTGCTCTGCTTTGCTAAAAGGCAAGGAACAGCCTCAGCCCTGATAAAAATTACATTGCAAGGCTGCTTTTCCATAAGCAACTCCCGTGCATCAAAGGTTGTCTTCCTCACACAGCTGGAGCTGAACACAGAGATCCAACACGAACCAGGGCTGAGCCAGGCAGGAGTTCAGCCAGCCCAGACTGCTCTCACATCATCTGCCTGATTTCCACAGTTGTGTTACTGGGAATGTGCAGGAAAGGAAAGCAGAGATCTCCACCTTCTGCCTAGGGATAGAGGGAGAAGACAGTCAGGTTTGGCTGGATAACTCACTGTCCATCGTGAGGATCTGGATGGAGCTGTCTCCTGGTGGGGTGGCAAAGAGTTAAATCTTCATCACTTAATCTCCTGAGGAAGAACCGGTGATGTTTCTCCTCAAGGAGAGTAACTTCTTCTGTAATGCAAAGGAACTGTCTGTATTCCATGTTGGTGCAGTGCTCCAACAACAGAACATTTAAAACACAAACCTAAGTGAGCACTGCACCAACCCAGAGAAACCTGAAGACTTCAGACAGCCTGAACAGGAGCTCTTGCTCCCACCCACAAACCATTGGGATAAATTTGAGATAACTTGTTCACAGAAGCAATGGACTTGCTCACGTGAACCAAGAGGACAAAAGTAGAAAGCATGAAGGAAAAACAAGTTGAAATGCCCATCTCCTCCCAAAAACATCCCAAGGGTCTCTGTGCTGCCCATTAAAAGTCAGACAAAGTGTCATGGTGGCTGCTGTGCACCAGTTTTGACCTGGTCTCAATCTCCCTTGCACCCACTTTCATTCAGAAAGAACAGAGGCTAAAATATTTGTCCAAAGGACTTGAAGGGTTCTTTGGAGGATTAAACAAATCTAGTGCTCAAAAATGAGCATTTTAATTGTAGAGCCACGAGGCAGGCAGAGGTATGGTGTTCAGTGATGCTTCATAAATCCTGCCAATTTGTACAGTTAGCTTAAAACGAAAGTGGTAATTAAAAGCAAAGGAACAGCTAGTCCGTTACAGACTAAATAGCTATATTAAATATTACCCTGGATCTGATTATTAATGTGCAGGAGAGCTGTTTAGTGGCTCAGTATTTGTTCAGCAGGTTTTATTAATAGCCCCACGGCAAACATTTCCCGTAACGCAGGATCCTCGCACCAAAGTCAAGTGTGGAAAGTTGCATGCTTTTCCTCCCCTGGTTTCGCTCTGCCTGGTAATTTCCACAGATTTTCTGCCTTTTTTTGCTCTCGGGTTTAGTCAGTGTGGCCCCGGATGTTGGCACGGTTGGGTTTTTCTCTGCCCCATTCCCAGCACCGTAGAGCCCCAAAACACCTGATTTAATTTTTCCCCCTGCGTCAGTGGAAGGTCCCGCTCCCTGTGACGCACAATCCTTGATTTCAAGAAAAAGTAACTCCAAGGTCGAGTTGAAGGAGCCCATCCCAGCCTGCCCTGGCCACCCACCAGCACCAGACAGGAGCTGTTAACCCCAAGGTGTGAAACCCCAACTGAGAAGCCCCACAAAAGCACCACCAGGCAAGGAGGAAGAGTGAGGAGGGCACAGGGCTGTTTGCCTCCATGCAGCTTGGGTGAGTTAAGTTTCAGTAACCTCAGAGTCAGAAGCTCAGATGTCAGTATTTTCCACTGAGAGTGGCTGAGCTCAGGCCAAGTCAGTGAGGGGTGCATATTAATGAGGGGTAAAAAATTGTGTTCAGTTGATGGAAAAGTCCCAATAAATAGAAAATTGACCCAGATAAAAGTTCACACCACCCAGCCTGCTCTTCTCACATAGAATGCCAGAGCAGGGCTTGCCCAAGAAAAGGCAGACAACTGCCTTGGGTTTGGCTGTTGCTGTGGCTGGAAGGGCTCAAACACCCCATGGATCCTGCAGAGCTGGGCTCTGCTGGTGGAGCACTCAGTGGCACTGGAGGAGCACCTTGTTCCTGCATCACCAAGACTTAGAAAGACAGAATCATCAAATTATTTATTTCCTGCTCCTCCTTTTCCTTTGTCTTCAGCAGAGATTTCTTTTCCCTTCTTTACTTCTAATCCCACAGGGAGAGGAGCTGGAATCCTTCTTCCAGCACATATGTTTGGGGTTCTTTTTCATGTGAAACCTCTGAGAAACCAGTACTGACAACAATATTAATGCAGGATTCCAGGGATGACTTTCACTGATGATGTTCTGGATGTGTGGGAAGAACAGAGTCCAACCAGAGTGTACCAGATGGAGACTGTGAGGTGTGCAATGGTTGGATTCCCACCACCCTTCTTTTATTTAAGTAAAAAGCATCTCTGTGCTTGATTTGCCTTGTTATCAGTTGATGAGATTAATCCAGAGCCCACCTCTCACCCCCAGCCCTGCAGGAATCCAGGTTGCCTGCAATGTCAAGCAAGTCTAATAAATAATTTGGATGGAGTCAGTGCATTTAGTCAAACAAATAACTTCATTCAAAGGGCAGAATGGATTTTGTCAAAAGCCTTTTTTCATTTTGTCAGAATGAAGAAAAAATTGTGCAGCCCTTTCACTCTGTCACCACAAAGGCATTTGTTCAAGCTTCTGGCTTTGCTTGACGTAAAAAATGTAGTTGTCAAGGCCCACACAGTGAATTGCTCTTCCCCACCCTGTCAGCATGAACACACTCCTGCTCAGGGATGGAGGGACACGAGTCCTGTCACTCCACAGAGGAGCTCCTTGGATGGGGCTCTGATGTGGACAACAAACAGTGGGTGGTCCACAAGGAAGAGGAAGCAGCCTTCCAGTTCTCCCAGACTCATTTGTGTCCCTTCCCTGCGCCACAGGTCACCTCCAGCATCATCCTGGGAGATGTTCTGCAGCAGGGTGCAACACCCTGAGAGCCCAGAAGACATTCAGACATCCCAGACCATTCTGAAAAAATCCCTTTGTGCTTCATGGAAATCGCTTTGCTAATTTAAGCACATACACATCAAACACACATGGGAGCAAAACCAGGGAAAGGGCAAATATGGACTTTTTAGGCATATCCTCATTATATTTACTAAAGGTAATTAAATAAAAGATTGTAACCTAAATGCTGGGTACTGGAAGGTCATTGATTTACAGTCAAAATGAGAGACAAAGAGAGTGTTCCGAGCAGTCATGGGCTGTACCTCCTGAGTGTCTTCTCAGACAAGATGGAGCCACCCACGGGCACCATCTTAGAATCACAGAATCACAGAATGGTTTGGGTTGGAAGGGACCTTGAAGATCATCTCGTCCCAGCCCCCTGCCATGGACAGACACACCTCCCACTTGCCCTCTCTTGGTGTGATGGGTGTTGCCATTTGCCACATCAGTTTCCATATTCACTGTAGCCGCACTCCCACCGTGACATTCCAGGCCAGCAGCCCCTCCAGAGGTCTCCCAGTTTGGCTACAGGAGCTGCAGGTGCCCAGCTGAGCACTGGCAGTCACGGGAATGGGGCAGGCAATGTGCAGCTCCCTCAGCAAAGTCTGGTGAATCCAGGAGGGACATGGCATCCACAGGAACTTTTCTACCTTAATACAACGGACTCCTCCGACAGAAAAGATGCTCCACACAGAGCAGCAGCCTAATCAGGCAGCTGACTCATGGCTGCTGGGGAAAAGGGAGGGAAGACATCAATACAAGAGGCTATTTTTATATTTTGAGTGGTGCTCTGTTGCCGTAGGGGACACAAAGAGCTTGTTCCTGCATTGCATCAGCACAAGTGCATGTTACGCTATTCTCCCACCTCTCCTGAGCTCCAGCACCTTCATCCCTCTCTGTCCTCTCACTTCCCACACCTCAGAGCAGCCTCAGCCAGCTGTCCCTTTCCTCCCAGCACAAGCTTGTGCCTCTCCATCCTTCTTCAGGCCCGCTCTGGGTGCAGCTGCTGGGTCAGTGCTGAGCCCTCCACGCTGCAGGAGGTTGGAGCAGTGGCACTACAGAGGGAGCACCACCATCACTCCTGCACACCCACCCCTCCCAAAACACCCTGGATGAGAGCACAGGGACTGCTCATCAGGCTGGGAAAGCGGATGTCACCTCCCCCTGGGAGCCCTAGGGGTGGGAGACCCACAGAGCCCCACATCCAGGCTGAGATCCATCCAGGAGAATGGCAAAGCAGGGTTTTATTCTGATGTAGCAAAAGAATAATGAGTTCATTAGATACCAATTGATTGATAAAGAGGGATTTATTGAAAGGTCTAATGTGTGTAGCCAAAATTAGTTTGCCATGTAATTAACTAAAAATGACTTAAGCAATGCATTCTTAATTATTATCTTAGTACAGCCAACTTGTAAGAAATTTCAAGCATTTAATTGGCATTTGATAGAATAGCTATAGCAAGCTAATTAGGTACCAAATTATGGAATGCGCTAATTGATATTTAATAAGTATGTCAATTGGTATCTAACTAGCCAATATGTTATAGCTATCTTGGAATGTGTCAATTAAGTGCCTAAAGATCTCTTTCAAGTAGATTATAAATGTAATCTATTAAGGATGTAATTTGCAACATTTTTTGATTATGGATTGCAACTTATTTGCTTCCTGAATATGTTATTGCTATTCACAGGCTCATTCACACAATATCATGTGCAGCATTTTGCCTACTCGAGCAACTTTGACAACTGATGTTTTCCTGGGCCCTACTCTCCTCTTACTCTGGTGCAAAGATATTTCCACTCCCTTCACAGGTCCCAGAAGGGGCCATCTAAATAAAATACACAGCAGCACACCAGCTGCAGATAAACTTGAGAGAGCCTAAATTGGTTTAGTTGCGATTGGAGTCGACCCACAGCAATTTTTGAGGGGTGTCACAGTCCAAGTTTTTTAATGTGTGGTCCTGTCAAAGAATCACAGAATGGTTTAGGTTGGAAGGGATCTGAAAGCTTATCCATCCCACCCCCTGCCATGGCAGGGACACCTTCCACTGTCCCAGGCTGCTCCAAGCCCCAATGTCCAACCTGGCCTTGGGCACTGCCAGGGATCCAGGGGCAGCCACAGCTGCTCTGGGCACCCTGTGCCAGGGCCTCCCCACCCTCACAGGGAAGAATCTTCTAAAATCTCATCTAAACCAACTCCTTTTCAGTTTTAAAAAAGTCCTCCTCGGGAAAAATCAGAGTGATGCTTTTACAATCAGAGTCATTGCACAGGTCTGAACCAAGTAAGAGTTTTTCTTTCCCAAGTTTGTTCATTTAAATATCATAAAAACTGCTGCTCTCAGGACAGAAACAAGCAGAGGTAGTGCATGAGAAGTAGCTTAATCTAAAGGGTGAGATGTCCTCAGTGCCCCTTGGGGGGCTGGCATCACATTTTGGGATGTCAGGCTGGCTCGCTTAGCTCCTAACAGGATTTACCTGTTCCTTGAACGCTCCAGTCAGCCTGAATCCCCAGGGAATTTCACTGAAGAGTTAATTTAAAGCACAGAGATGACCGTGCTTATTTTCTTTTGATTTCTTTGGTACAAGTTGCTATTTACTCCGTGCCTTCAGAGGTTTTTTTTCCTCCCCCTCGAGCAACATTCACATTTCTTTGTATCAAGGTTGGTGTTGTGAGAGGTGCAGCGCACAGCATTAGTGCCGCAGCGATCTGAGCACTTTATCTTCATGAGTAAAGTACCCAGCTGCTCTTGAATTCAGCTGAAAAAAAAATATGCTGCCACTCGTAAGAGCAATACATTTTCAGTTACTAATAACAACTGTTGTCATGGAAACAGCCAGTCCAGCATGAATGTAAGGATTTGCTTTCAGGTCAGTGCTGTATTAGTCAGCAGCCTTTCAAAACCACATCTCCCCAGCACACAAGTCTCCTGTCCAGTTTACTCTCTGCAGCACTTTTTCTCCATTGTGAATTACTCCAAATTAATTACATTTTATGACAATTGTGCGTGGCTCCTTTTCAACTCCACTCGCTGTATAATTACTTGGAAATGGTTTAGGGAGGCCGAAAGAAAATTTCATAACTATATCCAGGTTTGGGAGTTCTGGGGTTGTTTTTTTTTAAAGAGCAGTAAGAGCAGAATAGGCTGAATTATCATTATGATCATTAATTATAATTGAGCATCAAGCATTTGGGATGTATCCTGGTTCCTGACCATTTTTGGGGTCCGTGGATAAGTTGGAAGGGGCAGCTGGGTGTGCAGGGTGTGCAGGTTTCCCCTGCTCTAAAGCTCGGTTTGAGCTCCTGAGGTGGATGAAGGTGAAAGGAATCTGCCCCATCCCTGCCCCGGGGCTCGTTTCTGCCATTTCCATCAATCCCATGGACAAGCAGCTGGAAGAAGCTGATGTCCTTCAGCTCCCAGCTGACCACATCACAGCCCCAAAAGGCTCCTTCCCCATGGGGAAAGCAATGCCAAAGCAGACTGGCTGTGGAGCTGAAGCCAGGCTTTTCACCAGAGGAACTTCCAGGCTGGGACTGGGCTCCCAGGAGGCACTTTGGGACTATTTCTCCTGGCTTTCCTCAGTGTCCAACACCTGGAGCTCCCGTTGGTGCCAGCAGCAGGAAGAAGGGTTTCATCCCTTTTTGCAGCCTGATTTGATTCTCCATTAAATGCTTTGCCTCTCCCACCAGAGAGGAGCAGCCCCATCCCAAGTGTGGGCACACCAAGCCTGTGAGACCCTGCTCCTCCTCATGCACCTCTCAAAGCTCCCTCCCACACAGACATATCCCTGCTGTTTCCTGAGAGGAAGAACAAAAATGTGCATTTAATTCCTACCACTCTGGGACAAAACTTGTCAGAAAAATATTCCCAGACAAAGGGGTTGATGCTACTCCCAAACATCACCAGTGGCTGTGGCCCAGATTTTTCCTGCAGTGAGGAGGTGTTTGATTCTTCTTCCTTTACAGTCCTGGTCCATCCAGCTTCTTTCCTTGCAGAACTGCTGCTGTCCTTGTCTTTGTGCATTCCCCTTCTTGTTGGTACTTGCAGTTTCCCCCACATTTTTTCCTATCTATTGCATCTCTTTTTAGTGCCATAACTTGCAAATCAAATTAAACCATTGTATCCTTTATTCCAGGGATGGACAGACAGCCCTGGCTGAAGGGTGAAGTCCTTGCCTTGCTGTGGGGACAACTGCAAGAATAAGAGAAAAATAAGCAAGGGGTCGGTGGTTCAGGGAGGTTTTCTGACAAAAGAGGCAGAATACACTTTTGGGAGGAAGGACTGATTTCAGGGGAGCTGCAGATTTCAGCCTCTTGTGGTGCTTTGGGACATTTTGGGTGCTTTCCTTGGTGGGATTCCCTATGGTGGGGACACATCCCTGCCTTGGAGCCTCGCTGGAGAGCAGGTCCCAGCTCTGCATGGCAGGAGGGAAGGAATAAAGATGAAAGACATCAGGAGCCTCAGTCAGAGCATTCCTGGCATGCAGTCAAACTTCTCCAAAGGCACAGCTGGAGTGAAGGGCAGGGTTTTGAGTCAAAAGCTGAAGAGGGAGGATGGGCTCTGACTTTCAGGGTCAAGATGCTGCCAAGAGAGAGGGGACAAGAAGGGCTGGAGGGAGCTGATCTTGGAGTAAAGGGAGCTTGTTGAACACCTCTGCACCTCCACCTCATGGTGTGCCCCAGGCCTGCCTCCTTCCCACCCAACCCAGCAAGGCTGAGCAGTGGGCACAGTTTGTTTAACCTTGAGTGCTATGCACAAAATCAGTCCTGATAATGATAATGGGTAGGGAAGGAGCCTGGCAGAGATTGCTGAAGAAATGTTTCATTTCTGCTTTCACTCCAAGTCCTGCTCACCCAGGTGGAACACACAGTCTCACAGTTTGCCTGTTAACCTGACCCTGACTGATTTATTCACGGATGCTTCGAGGGGCTGAGGGTCTCTAGAGGTGCTGCTCCCACATCTCAGGGCATGGACAGTGCACTGCCCCCAAAATCAGGCTGAGCACTTGGTGGATTGGGGCAGCTGGGTCAGATTTGGTTTGATGCTGTTCAAACCAAACCACAGGAAGTCATTCTGGTTAAGGGGTACCCTGTGCTCTCAGCAATCATCCCCCTCCCCACTCTGAATGCATCACCCATCCCAAGGAAATGGGGGTGGCTGGAGTTGCCCAGAGAAGATTTCAAGGAGAACATTTCAAGCTTGCACAGAGAGCTTTTGCCCAAAGCTGAAGTGCACGTCCCACCTGGGAGGTCTCTGCTGCCCTGCCCAGAGGCCATCACAGCCCCCAGCCCCCAGAGCTCTCCCTCCTGCTCCTCTGAGTTTTTTCCGTTCTCTGCTTGGGCAGTCCAAGCTTTTCAACTTGCCTTCTAGGGAAAATAAATAAATATAGGCTGAACATGATGGTTTCAATGCTCAAACTGTAACATTTCCATCTCTGGGTCATTGGTCAGAGCATCCAGCAGATGCTGTGGTGACTGAGGCCTGAGGGTCTCTCTATGGCCACGTATTAGGAGGAGATGAGCTGGATCAGCACCTGCTCAGGAGCTGCTCAGACCCATCCACAGGACAGTGGAAGGTTTAACCTGTAGCTTTTCCCTCTCAGCTATCAGCCCTGGCAGAAATGAAGGTGCCAAACTAAACTTTGGGCTCTTTGTGCTGATGGCAGATTCTGCCAAGAGGGACCTCGTGTCCTGGCTCAGCACAGCTCCAGAAACCATAGCCAGCCTCCTCCATGCCCTTCCTTGTGAAAGCCATCAGAGATCCAGACAACTTAAACTCCTGCAGGCTTTGGACCACCCAGCAGGGGTGATTTTGGTGATCTTTAGTGCAGTGCACAATAAAAGCTTTAAAATGCTTTGGGAACTTTTTTTTTGGAGGGGGGGGGAGGAAAAAGCATGGGAAATATTAGGCATTATCCCATTCTGGAGGCCAGATCCACAAGACCATCAGGATTGATGTGAAGACTTCCAGGAGCTCTGGATGAGATCCCCAGAGTGCTGGATTGCCCTGTAAACTCCCAAGAGCTGTGTGCTTGTGGAGCCAGAGGCAGCAGGGTGGGATCCTGGCTGGTCTCACCCACTCCAGGGATGGCCTCCCATGTTCACTGCCTGTTTGGGACCCCAAACATCACACTGCTGATGAAGAGAAACATTTTCAGACTCCTGGAACCTGCTGCAGCTTTGAAACCTCTTTGCCAGGCCACTGAGTCATGGATAGAGGCTGGTCCCAGGAGATGTTTAATCAAGAAAATTTGGAGACTTAGAAATCCCTGCTCATTCCTGTATTCCTTCTTGTTTACTCAGAGTACCAGGCCTTTGTCAACCATGCATGAAGCAATCTGGTATAAAGGATTGAAAACTGAAGGCTCTAAAACACCTCTCCTAGAATTCTAGGAGATCCATTCTAGGTAAGATCCATTTCAGGCCACCTTAAACCTTTCCACAGACTAGTCAAAAGCAGGAGGAAAAATGAACCTAGAAAATACAACCAGCATGCCTCCCCCTCAGCCAGGAGACCTGTGGCTCGCAAGCCAGGCATACTAACAACCTAAAAATGTCATAAGAACATGACAATAATAATACAATAAATAAATAAATTTAATTAATACTACTAATAAATATAATAAATAATAAAACAAACATAATAAGAGCACGAGAGCCATCCCAAAAGGGTTGGGATACCCAAATGCCCCAGCAGGCTCAGCCAGACCTGCCCTTGTCACCTCTCAGCTGTGCCTTGCACTTAACTGCAACCTCTGTGACTTTCCTGCTGAGGTATCCCTCACGTTGGGGAAGATACAGATTTTATTCACAGCCCACTACTTTCTACCTTTTTATTATTCTGTTATACCCTCTGAAGAGTGTGTCCTGTGCAGGGTGCAGATGAAGTTTTGCCCTTACCAATACATGGTGCCTTGAAAAACAAGATGACAATGAATTGAGAGCTGAAAGAAGCCTGACTCTTATATAATGTACAGAGTGTGCTGATATAAATGAGTCTTCAAAATGATAATGTCCTTCTCCCCCAGGCCTGCTCTGCCGTGAAGTTGGATTTCTGGAGCCAGAGTTCCATTTGCAGCTCATTGTGTATGCCGGAGTTTTTCCCTTTTCCCTATTTTTGAATTTGTTTGCAGACTGTAATGGGCCCCTTTCTGGTTCTTCCTCATATCCTTTGAATTGTTTTACAGGAGTGAAATGGAGGTTTTTGATATATTGAATATATTTAATATTTTAATGCTGCGAATTTGCAGGACAGAGCAGAGACTGCCTCTTGCGATAAGAGACATTATTACTGTTGTGAAGAATTCCTTTAAGATTCCATCTTAATCATTCTGCTATTGAAATTGAAGAATAAAGTAATAAATGGCTTGAATAGACTTGATTAAAAAGAATAATTATATTCCTTGTGTGGGTTAAATATATAAACTCTTTGTGGTTTTGCATTCTTCCAGCGTTTGCCTGGTAGAATGAGCTTTTCAGTAAGGACACGCTTTGCATGTGGGAATGAGAGAGTGCTCCTGGCAAGGAGGTTTGGATCCTCAGTGGCCCCTCACCTGAAGCCAGGCACTGCCCATATTTTCCTGCCCTGCTTTGGGGTCAGATTTCTACCAGAAGTCTTCTTTGACCTCTGGGAGATGCTCCATGTCTTTTGGGATCTTCTCTCTTTCACCCCCTCTCTGGGGCACCTGCAGTGGGTCCAGCTGCCTGGGACCGGGTGTGCTCCAAGGAGGACAAAGCTGTGGTGCTCCTGGCTCCCTGGGGAGAACACACCCAGGAATCTGGGCAAAAAGGACAAGTTTCCCATTGGCAAAAACTCCCTTGCCAATGTCAGCAAGGTGTAGATGTAGCAAACCTTGGGGTGCTCACCTGTGCTCCCCCTGCCAGGCACAGCCTCCACCTGTCCCCTGGAAGGGATGGGGAAAAGCGTTTCTTTCCTGCTGGAAATCCTGACTGGAACATTGTGTTGCACCCTGACTCGGGGGGAAACTCAGCCTGTTTTTCAAAATCAAGTGTTTCAAGGTGTTTCTTACCCACGTCCTGGAATTTATGGAGGATGATGAGTCAAGTTAAACATTCTCATGTACCTGCAGTGGTGTGTGCACCTTGCTGAGGTGGGAGAGCCTTTCCTCCTGGTGGAGCTTCCTCCTGCACCTCAATTCCCCATCGATGGCACTCCAAACCTCAGTTTCCCCCAACAGCGTTCCACAGACAAACACACAACGGGCCAAAATCCACACGCCACCAAATGCACATTTCCTGAAGGCAGCTGCTCTTCTGGAATTCACCTTCATCCCAATGAGCTTAAAAAAAAAAAAAACCACACAAAAAAAACCCAAAAAAAACCCAAAAAAAACAAACAGAAAAAAAACCCCAAAAAACTTCTTTTAACCCTTGCAGTGCTGGGTCTCACGGGTCTGCCCTCTCCTTTGGTGCTTGAAAACTTTTCTTAGGGAGGAAGACTCTGCTTCCAACCTACATTTTCCTTTCACCTCACATCACAGAGGGGCTGCCTGCCTCCCCCTTCCCCTGCAGATGTGATCATGGATGCCATACTACTAAGGCTTCATTATTTTTACAAAAATCTACTCCAGTACAGTAAGAAGTGTTATAAATAATTAAAGAAACACTAGAGTTGTCAAAATAAATGAACAAAGTAGACTTTGAGATGCATGCTCTTGGCTTACTTGGGGTTTGTTCAGTTGGCAGCTGAATTTCAGAATTTGGTCCCTGGAAATACCCAGCAGAAATGCAACCAGTGAGGTTCAGCCATGCACCAACAAGGAACCTTTGTCTTTCCCTCCAGAGCCATCTAGGAACAGGGCTGGACA
The DNA here is from genome assembly GCA_013399225.1 of Rhipidura dahli. NCBI lineage: Eukaryota > Metazoa > Chordata > Aves > Passeriformes > Rhipiduridae > Rhipidura > Rhipidura dahli. The sequence goes on along the minus strand of VXAC01005418.1, from coordinate 89,043 downwards.
TCAAATATCATGTATAGAGCACCAAGCTCCAGTCCCCTCTTGGCCTTTCCAGGGAAAGCCAGGACCCAAAACACATCCAGCCATGCATCCAGAAGTTAGCAAGACCACTTGTATGGCCTGCTTTGTGTGATGCTAATGTTCCAAGTGAATGCCTCATTGCTCTGCACAATAAACCTTCTTCTCTTCATTCAATGCTCTTTTCCAGAAGGTCTTCTTTGTCTCCATGACGACAAATAAATTGCTTCTTGTTCACTGAAATCTGCTAAAAAGCTCGTTATTAAGCTAATGTGCCCAGGGTGACAACGCAGAAGAGGAAGACAGTCCTGCCCCAGCAAAGGATGCTTTTCCTCTTGGTTTCCCATGTGGACACCACTTCTCTGGGCTCTTGGGATGGCATTGCTCTCATTTGCTGTCAGAGATGTTTCGAAAAATCGAAGACATTTGAGAGAGAGGAGAAAAAACTCTTGAGCGTGAGCCAAAGACATTGATAATTGTCTGCCTGCCCTTTCCATCTGCCTCTCTGCCTACTGTTGTACTCTTTCCAAGCACACTGAAACTTCCATCCCGAGGTTTGCTCTCGCCCCCAGCACACGGAGATCCAGGCAGTGTCCCCAGTGCTGGGGTGCCACCAGTGCCCTGCTCCCCATCACCTGCAGGGTGCTGCCAAGGGGACAGGCCAGCACGGGGAGGTGACACAGGATGAAGGGGTTGTTGGGGTGCTGGCAGGCTCTGAGCGAGCTGAGCTGTGGGTTCCCCACGTCTCCAGCACTTTGCCTTGGAGAAGCGGCCTGAGAGCCACTGTGTGATTCCACAGGGCACGGGCAAACCTCAGGAAACCCCGCCAGGAGCTGCTGGTGGCTTCTCATGGGTTGCCAACACCATTTAGCATTTCAGTGTTCGCCTGCTCCTTTCCCAACCGCAGCATTTTTTACCATTTCTTGCTCTCCCCATAATCCAAAGTGCTAAAAGGTCCCGTGAGAGTAAACGGTGAGAGCTTTCATGTGGTTACTGTCACTAGGGAAACCACTTCCTCGTGATTCACATCACGTGAACCTCTCCTCTCCCTCTGCATTCAGAAAGGTAAGGTTGTGCTGGTACACGTCGGGGGGATGGGGCAGGGAACAGGCAGAGGCAGCAGGACAATGGAGGAACGTGCAGTTGGTTGCAGGGTTTTGGAAAAAAAAAACCCAGCATCATGCCAGGGTAGGGTACAGCTCATCGTTAGAAAAGGGTAAGTAGTCAGAATTGGTAAAAACCCCCCAAAGTGACTCAATGTGACAGTCGCACTTAAAAAAAAAAAAAAATAGGAAAAAAAAAAAAGGCCTTTTATCCCCTTTTGGCTTTGCTTTCCTTTTCCCTT
>VXAC01005418.1:0-87671 GCA_013399225.1 Rhipidura dahli | reverse complement strand
TAAAAAAAAAAAAAAATAGGAAAAAAAAAAAAGGCCTTTTATCCCCTTCTGGTATTGCTTTCCTTTTCCCTTCAACCTGATCACAAATGAGCTCATCATTAAGACAGGTGGACAAATTTCTCTTCTCTTCTCTTCTCTTCTCTTCTCTTCTCTTCTCTTCTCTTCTCTTCTCTTCTCTTCTCTTCTCTTCTCTTCTCTTCTCTTCTCTTCTCTTCTCTTCTCTTCTCTTCTCTTCCCAAGTGGAAGAGCCTGGTGGGAAGTGCCCTCTGTTCACCCAGGTAAGTGGGTCAGGAGAGGGAGGTTTGCCCAGCAGGTCAGGGAGGGGCAGAGACACCGGGCAGGGCTGTGAGACAGGGCTGGTGGAATCAGCTGGGATGAGAAACAGCCAGACAGCAGAAACCCAAGGTTTGGAGAACATCCCAAAGCTCACATGGAATCACAGAACGGTTTGGTTTGGAAGAGACATTAAAGATCATTCAGTTCCACCCCCTGCCATGGGCAGGGACACCTCCCACTGTCCCAGGCTGCTCCAAACCCCGTCCAGCCTGGCCTTGGACACTTCCAGGGATCCAGGGGCAGCCACAGCTTCTCTGGGCACCCTGTGCCAGGGGCTCCCCACCCTCACAGGAAACAATTTCTTCCTAATATGTGACCTAAATCTACCCTCCTTCAGCTTAAAGCCATTTTTCCTGGGCCTATTACCACCANAAAAAATAGGAAAAAAAAAAAAGGCCTTTTATCCCCTTCTGGTATTGCTTTCCTTTTCCCTTCAACCTGATCACAAATGAGCTCATCATTAAGACAGGTGGACNGAAGGGGCTCTAAGCTCTCCTGGTGCCTGCTCTCCTCCAGGCTGAATAGCCCAAACTCAGTCTGGCTTCATGTACTGGAAGATCGGAGCCCAGGAACACAGAGGAGACCTGAAAGCCCCTGGTTATTCCATGTATCTCAGCCTCTAGGCTCTGGCCAGGATAAAGAGCTGCAGAAATGGATGCTTTCTTCAAGCACGAATAAACACACTTATTCTTGCTTAAAAAATAAAAAATTACTGTCCTTTGCATTAAGAGAAAAAAATTTAATGGAGGTTATTTTTGATCTAAACCCAGTTTTCCATCTGTATTAGTTTTTGCAAAACATGTTTTCATCCAGAGGAAAGTGGTGATTTAGGGGAGGTGGAAGAACAAAACCTTAACTTAGCCAATTCCTGGTGTGCTCCAAGCATGAGAGAAGCCACCAGGTCCTTGGAAGGGTCCCCATGCAGAGCTGGGATGGAAATGTCCATCCTGGAGCTTCATCCCATCCTTGTTTCTGCTCTGTCCCTCACCTCCCTCTGCACCACCTCGCTGAAATCACATCTGTGCTGCCTCAATTTGCTGCCCCACAAATTGAGTTAACATTCCAATCCCTTTTATAGCCATGGAAGGTGGGTGCTTAAATCAAATGAAGATGAATATATTTGCTGACACATAATTGTTTTCTTTAGTAATTGCACTCAGGTCTCTTTATATGTGATCGTTAATGCCGGGCGAGGATTGTTTGTGAACTGTCTCATTGTTTCTGATGAATCCTATGAAAAGTGACACTCCTGATTATTTTGCCACGCAGGAGATTACACCAGGCTCCACTGCTAAGCAGTATTGATAGAGCCCGTGCTGTCTTTTACTGTTTAGTTGCTACCAATAGATCAGAACTTGGGTTCTTCTCCATGTGCTGAATCTTTTATCACAGGCAAATATGAGAAAAGAGCTTCAGATGTGGCAGCTTCCCAGGGGGGGTCAGGTGGAGGAGTGAAGATGTTGCTCCAATGTGGGGCTTGAGGAGGGGGTCCTGAACACCTTCCTGGTGTTGGGAGCAAGATGTGACCACCCATGGTGGCAGCGGGACCTGGGCATCCCCAGCATTCCCGAGGCTCCTGGTTTTCTCATGGAATGTCAAATGTTTACTGCTGGTGAAGGGCTTGGCAGAGGCATGGCCTGATCCCAAAAGGGAGATCCCAGCACCTGCCAAGGCCGGGATTACAGCTGCCTGACCTGAAACGCCGTGAGCAAGAGGTGACAGAAAAGAGGCCGTGATGGATTCCACATCCAAGAGCTGCCCAGTTCCCCACAACAAACCCTCAGCCGAAGGGAAGGCAGAGGCACGGAGGTGGGAGGGGGTAGGGGGGCAGTGTGTGCCCCATCCCAGGGGACAGGGACATGCTCCCTCCCACCCTGGTGGCACGGAGCCTCCCACGTGTGCCACGCTTGGTGCCGGGGTGCTGCTGGCAGCATCCAGGGATGGGATCCCACGGGAAAATGTCCCTCCTGCCAAAAATCTCAGCCCCAGCCCAAAGCCAAGCTGGGAGAAGGAAGGTGCTCAGGAATCTCGAAGCTCGGGCTGGAGCATTCCCAGTGCTCCCAGAATCACTCGGGCTGGGGGGAAGCCCCAGGGAGGGCAGCGGCTCCAGGCATCCCGTGGGGGATGCCCATAAACCTCAGGGCCCGCAGGAAAAGGTGAGGGATCAAAGCAGGAAAGCGAGAAGAAGCGCACACACGCCTCTGCATCCCCCCCGCCTAACTGAGCTAATTAATTTAGCGAAGCTGCAGCGCTCTGTAATTTGCCCGATTCAGTGAGAAGAGAGGCAACAGCAGGAGATGCCCAGGAGCCTCCTGCTCCCCAGGAGCCTCTCCTGCTCCTGCCGGGGGCTCAGCACCCCGGGGCAGCTCCCACCAGTCACACCAGCGCCAGCCGCAGGCTCAGCACCAGCAGCATCCAACCAACCCCTGAGGAGCCGCAGCTAAAAATCCCATCAGCATTCCTCATGGCCGCAATTCCCAACCGGAATGGAGTGACTCCAAACCGAGCCTCTGATTTGAGGAGCAGCTAAACCTCCCCTGCTCTCGCTTGATCATCCTCCCAGTGCCAGGGTCCCCTTCCTGCTGTGATGAGAAAGCTCCTGGATAGGGGGTTTTGTACAGATTCCCCTCTCCCCGAGGCTGCTTTCCTGCCTTTCTGGCTTTTCTCTCTCTCTCTCTCTTAATGAAGACGTTGTGTGCTCATTGCTGAAGTGGTTCTGGATACGGATGAAGACGTGGGAAATGCCATAATAGGAGACTGCAGTGAACAGGTTGATGAGGAACCATTGAAGCCCCTGCTGCGCCCGGTCCCGGTGCAGCAGCCCGGGAGGGAGGGAGGGAGGGAGGGAAGGGGGGACTTCTACGATGAAGTGGAATGCAAAATAAAAATTGCATCGAGCTGAGGTCATTTCTTGCATGATGTATCTTGGGAAAAGAGGAGTTTCTCTTCTTTCCCTGAGATATTCAGAAATTCAAAATAAAAGCTTTTCATCGAGGTGAGCAGCCCGGCAGAGCAGCACAGGCAGGACCCGAGAGCTCTGTTAATTTTGTCTTGAATTTTTTTTTTTTTCTCCCTATCTGGCAATCTTTGGGAAGAAAAGAAAAAAAATCTTGACATTTTTGTTTCCTTATTTGCTTGTCTTCTCAATATGCCAGGAAAGAGACAAGATTATAACACAATCCCTGCTTGCAGCAGACATATATTTGCCATCTAAACAGGTTTTCCCCTTTTAATGCCAGCTATTAGCCCAAGTTATTACTATAAGTGTAGCAAACCCCATCTATTTTAATCAGCTTGTTTATGAGCATCCTTCCGTTCCCAAATTGCACGGGAGCTCCCCTGCTAAATCCCCCTTTCTTTTTCAGGTAAGATAATTTCTGGGACAAAATGTCAGGGAGCTCAACACATCCCTTCAATTACTGCTGTACAGATTTTCTCTGAGCTACTGGACAATAAGTAGCTTTCAGGGAAGCATTAAGTAGATTTGCCCTCAAGGGTTTGCATTTCAGTGGAGTGACAGTTATTTTTGTAAATACAAAATAAAAAAAAAAAAAAAAAGGACAGAAAAGAAGGGAAAAACAGACATACGCCCTCCCCCAGCTCCAAGAAAATAGACAGACACGGGCTAGACAACTGCTTATTATCTGAGAACCCTGCATCAGATAGGAAAACCAGAGTTTCTAATGTCTTCAAATGTCACAGCATTATGATTTATACCAGAACACAGTGTACCATGCTTCATTACAGAGAAAAAAATAAAGAAAAATTGAATTACCCAACTAATGTCTTCCCCCTCTTTTTTTTTTCAGACTCCTCTGAGGATATAAAAATCCATCATTAGTTATTTTTAAGCTTGTCTCTAATGATGAAAAAAATAATGGGGCATGAAACTCAGACTTAACAAAACAAAAATACAAAACACAGCATTTTACAGACTTTACGTAAACATAATGTGACAATGCACTTCCTTTCATTCTCTGCTATGACAGTTAATTCCAGACCAGGAAAACTGTCAAAAATGTTTAGTTCTGCTTGAGTTGAGTTAATTACAGGCCCTGGGGCTGTGTTGACTTTCTCCTGCTAATGGCACTGTGCTACAGGTAAAAATCCATTTGCAAGAATGTTTTCAGAGCTACAGATCTAATTTACTGAATATCAAATATTTATGCCACTGCAATTAAAGTGACAACGTTCCACCCCTCTTCAGCATACAAGCTCGGGCTTTTTAATAGAATTTATTACACAGTAAACATTTGGTAAAAAGTTTTGCTGGAGCTTATAATGTGAAAGCTTTGAATATTTTATTGATTTTATTTCTTTTGCACTCTATCCCTATCAATGCTGGAGCGTTATGAACTCCTGCAGCACATAAAAGGCCATTTTTTACTGTCAGAGCCAGGGAAGCTCCAGATGAAGGCTGGGACTGAGGGATGGGGCTGGGCTGTCGCTGTCACTCGAGGAGCAAGAGGAGGGACAGCAGCAGGGAGGGACAAAGTGCCAGGCCAAATGTGCCAAGGCAGGAGCTGGAGCACAAAGGAAATGAGTTTTCCTCGTTAGATAAATGGGTGAGGGGATCATTCCTGGTTTCTATCCACAACCAGATCCCTCAGCACGGGGAGCCCACGGTCACCCATGCCACGGCCAGAGGGAGCAGTGCAGGTTCAGGGAGCACCCTGGGAGGATTAATGAGGCTCTGATGATGGAGGTGATGGTTGAGGGTGTCCAGGGCAGGGGAGGGGTTTGCTTTTCCTTGGCTGATTTGGGTTTTGAGAGCAGAGATCAGGCTGTGAATTCTGCACTTTGTGCAACTCCCACTCTCCATCCCTGTCCTCACTGGGACAACGTTTGCCCATCGTTTGGCTCTGATCACTACAGACCTCGTAGGTAACTTGAATTTTTTTTTTCCATTTAAAGGATCTGACAAAGCTGCTCAGGCTTATTTGCTTCTGCTGGAGGTATTTTTATTTGCAGGAAGAAAATCAACAACAACAACAACAACAACAAAACTGTTTCTGAGCACATGTTTCAAAAAGCCACATTTGATTAAGACCCTAAACATTGCCTGCAGAAAAAAGAGCTGTGCAAAAGGGAAGTAAAGAGGGTGAGGAGCCACCAAAATTGCCTGTTCTGCCTTAGGAGCAGCATCCAGGATTGCCCTGGTGGGTGGCCCTCAGCCGCTGGATTGGGGAACATAAAATCACAGAACTGTGGAATCATAGAATGATTTGGGTTGGAAAGGAAATTAAAGACCACCTAGTCCTGCCCTCTGCCATGGGCAGGGACACCTTCCACTAGACCAGGTTGCTCCAAGCCCCATCCAGCCTGGATCTGAACACTTCCAGGAGATATCACCCTGTCCTGTCCATCCACCCAGTGACTTGCTCTCCATGAATTTGTGCCAGCCCCTCCTGACCCTGTCCCCCCCTGGGACAGGCAGCTCCAACAGCCTGCTGGGGAAAGCAGTGCTCTGACTCGGTTTTAAACCAAACCCCCAGCAGCTTTATAGGATTCCCCTTGAGCTGCTCTGCAGCTCCTTGCTCTCTGCACAGCTCTGGTGTCCTTTTTCCCTCCTTTTTAGGCAGTTCCCTTTCTGAAGGCAAGCACACACAGGACAGGGACATTCTCCTGCTGCCCTCACTGCCAAGCCTGACCAAGTACAGGGGATGCCCCACCAGCAGCTTCTGCATCAAGGCCAAACCAGACCAGCATTGCCCCTCCCAGGTGGTAAGGCTGATCCCTCTGGGACACAGACTTTGTCATGTCCAAAAGTAAAATCTCTGTAGTGCCACCACTGGCCTATGTGTGGGCAGCTGACATTTCCCACTGTCACTACCTGGCCTAAATTTGCCTCTTTGCTCATCCCACTTAATCTTTCCCCTCCACTGCTGGCAGGGTAGAGCCATCCTGCAGCACATTTTTGTTATTAGACCTCGGGTTTTCCACCCGCAGGGATTCCCTCGGGCTCCTCTTTCCACCTGCTGTTTTAATGATGCTCTTCCATCTACTGTCACATCTGCCACCCTCCCAGCACCCTGCTGTGCTCCCATCATCCCAGTAAAGCAGCCACTTGTGGATTATCCTCCCTGCCCAGGGAGCTGGGCTCAGCGGTGATGCTGAGCAGGTGGCCTCCGGTGATTGTTGTGTCCAGCTGGTCCTTTTGGAGGTGCATTGAGCTACATCCACCAAGCCAAAAGAGTCACCTGAACCAGGCACTCTTCCTCCAGCTGTCCCCAGGCTAAATATGCCCCTAGAACCCCTTGGGCCATATAAACCATCACCTGGCTCTGCCCAAGGTTAAGGTGCAGACCATCCCTCCTGTCCTGGGTCCTCACCTCCTGCCTCTGCCTCATCTCTCCTCTGTGCACCAACTCTCCTGGTTCCTGCCTGTCCATCACTTTTGGGATCACCCCTGGTACCCCTGAGGGTGCTGCTGCAGCAGTCCTGGGATTCAGCCCCTGCCAAGCAGCCTGTGTTGAGTGTCCCAGACCAGCCTTGTACTCCTCCCTACACCACTGGTTCCAACATGGACCACAACAGCTGCCAGTAATTATCTGGATTTTTCCTGTCCCCTTTCTACCCAGCAGATAAATGCTCAGGTAAATGCCACAAACCAGCTCTGTGTGGTCTAACAGTGTCCCATCCCTGGAAGGGTCCCAGGCCAGGTTGGATGGGGCTCTGAGCAACCTGATCTAGTGGAGGGTGTCCCTGCCCATGGCAGGGGAGTGGGATAAGATAATCTTTAAAGTTCCTTCCAACCCAAGCCATTCCATGATTCCATGAATAACTGCATTTCCCAGTACCACCACTCAGGTCTCATTGTCTTAAAGGATTCTCTGCTTTTGGGGCATTTTTTATGTAAGACCCTGAAGGCAAACTCAGCTACCTGGAATCCTCTCCTGCCATTGATTTCTTTCTTCTCCAGGCCTTACATTTGTCCCCATGGGAGGCAGGCCTGCTATGTGACATCCCTGCAGACCCCAGGCAGGAGCTGCTGCTCCCCTGACCCCCCATCAAGCCTCTCTCATGACAGGAGAAAACAAGTGCAGGAGAGAGGGAGGTCACCAGGACAGTTGCACTCTGTGCAATAAATTGAGTAGTCCCTGCTCCTGGGGAACACCCACCTGCCTCTTGGGCTTAGATTAACTTCCAGTCTCTTGAAAGGAAGGGTTAAAATCACTCTCATGCAACTCTGCTCCCATTAAACCAGCTAGGTGAGAAATACCCAGCAGCAGAGGAGCAGTCTGCAGCCCTCTGCTCTCCCAGTTCTGCTGTGACCTGGCTGCTCCACTGCTGCCTTTGTCCTGCCCTGGCTCCAGGCAAGCTCTGCCCCTCAGCCCATGCCCAGAGCCACCATCAGACTCGCAGAAACAGGACAACAAGAAAGTCAAGTGGCAGGGAAAACTGTCCTGTGCTGAGTGGAGAAAGAAGAGAGAAGGAAGGTGATAGAGCAGCGTGGCATTGCAGGGCCTGCAGCCAGGGCTGAGATGTCCTGTCTGCCAAATCCTGCAGCAGGAGCAGGATGCTCCCTGGTCCTGAGCTCACAGCTCCCTCCTGGAGCAGGTCAGTTGATGAGGAAGCTCAGTGCCATCCCAATGCCAGGGCTGTGTCTAAAAAGTCAGAATTTAAGCCAGGATTTCTAACCATGAGACAAGAAGAGGAACAGTTAGGGTGTATCAGGAATACCACTGTTAGGAAAAGGTTCTTCCCCCAGAGGGTGCTGGGCACTGCCCAGGCTCCCCAGGGAATGGTCCCGGCCCCGAGGCTGCCAGAGCTCCAGGAGCGTTTGGACAGCGCTGCCAGGGATGCCCAGGGTGGGGTTGTTGGGGGGTCTGTGCAGGGCTGGAGCTGGGCTGGATGATCCTGGGGGTCCCTCCCAGCTCAGGGTACCTCTGATTCCATGGTTCTGTGTTCCCCAGCATGTGGGCACATTTGTTCCTGCCTCCAGTTGTCCTGCTGGAGCAGCTGGGATGGAGGGGGCACAGCACGTGGGACCCACGGACACCTGCAGGGGCACAGCGAGGGGACAGCAGTGCCACAGACACCTGTACAGCCCAGCCAGGTCCTCACAGAGCCAATGACACCACAGCAGCTCCATTCACACCCACAGCATCAGTGTCTGCTGCCCATGGGCATGGTCCCCTTGGGGTGAGGGGGCTCAAAGAGGGCCCAGCTCTGTCCTACCAGCCCAGGGCTCTGCAGTGCCCACCACGGGGATCCCTGTGCCCTGCCAGCCCCTCCAGCCACTTGGACTTCAGCCTCCTGCCTCTCTGCACACCCAGCACAGGCACCAATCACTTCAAACCCCAACGCTGTCATGTCTCATTGCTCAAGCAGCAGCTCTGCCAGCTGCACATTTACATCCTCAGCATTGACTCAGCTAATGGAGCTGCCATTTAAGCACCAGAGATCTGCCAGAAATAATCCTGGGAACAGCAGCTTTGGAGGGTCGAGGCTCAGGGCTTTTGCTTGCAGGGAGCAGTCCCTGGATGTCCTAAGGAGGGCTTGTGGCAGCTCCCACTGATGGGCATTTACAGGGTGCAGGTGAGCGGCACGGCCTCCCAATTCATCAGGGAGCTGGTCCACAGCCCCTGCAGCCCTCCTGGGAGGGACTAGAGCTGAACACAAAAAGATGTGGGATGAGTTCTTCTTGGAGGGGCTGCCAGGGTTCAGGGCTGAGGTGAGCGTGGTGGGATCGCTGGGATGGGGCGTGAGCAGAGGCAGAATTCCTGATGGACAATTCCTAAAGGTGGAAACCTGCTCTGGTCTGAAGGTAGCTGGCTGTTCAAAGCTGCTGTGGAAGCTGCTCCAAACATGGGCTGCTCCAACACAGTGCTCACAGGAGTTTGTTGTCTCCATCCCACCCCTCTCCTCTCCCACCATGGTGTCTGGGATTGGCTGAACAGAGCTGGGGAGAGAATGTCAGGCTTTACAGGAGCATCCCATCCTGGAAAACAGCTTCTGCATGGACTCACACTCCCTCTGATTGCACCCCTAGCTGTGGAGGCCACATCCTCCAGTGAACCTCCGCAGAGCTCAGGAGCTACAGCCACACCTGCCCCAGGAGCTACAGCCACACCTGCCCCTGAGCTCAGACTCCCTCCTTCTGAGCTTTCTCATCTCTGGCTGCCTCAGACACATCCTGGGGGTCAAACCCACACGCTGGTGGGACAAAGGGAGATTTCAGAGAGCAAACCTGCAGGTGCCATGGCCACACAGGCATCCCTCGGAGCACGGCTCAGGGAGTCTGCCCTTCCTGGCACCAGTGCCCGGTCCCTGTGCTACAGGGCTGGCCTGGAGGCTCCTCCCGAGCTGCTGCCAAGGGGAGAGCTCATGTTCTGCCTTTGTCGCTGCCTTGTTTCCATGAAAGTTTAATGCACCTCCTCGGTCTCCCTGGAAGTGAGACGCCTCCTGTGTCCCTGTAAAGCCAGGCTGGGGAGGATGAACCCAGCCTTGCCTTCTCAGCCCTTGGATCCGAGCAGCACAGCGGAGATCAGAGAAAAGGTGTCTGGCTAAATCCTCCCCACAGGTGGGGCGTGTGTGTAACAAGGAGGTCCAGCACTGCTACTTAAATAATCGGGGCCAGGGCTCAGGGGAGCTTGTCCGAAGCCTTACAGTGCTTGAGGAAGCAGGCGGACATAATGAAATCTTTCATTCGTCAGTAAATGTCACTGAATGAAGTGTAATTAATGGATTTACCAGGGCTGGATGCAGCCCAAACTGAAATATAAGCGCTCAGGGAGCCGGCTGGGAGCAGCGTCCTCTGCACTGCTTAATTATAAGGTCACTGGCAGAGCAGTGGGAGCTCTGCTCAGACCAAGGCTTGGGGGGAAATCCTGCCAGCTTGGAAATTTTCTCCAGCAAAATGATGGCTTTTCGTGGCAAGGGAGCAGAGTGGGAGTGATGCAGGCAGGTCCTGAGCAGGGAGGTGGTGCAGGGCTGTGGGCAGAACTGGANGGAGAATGAACCCTGGGATGCAAATGAACCAAACCTATCAAAGTGGGAAGAACTCGTGGCCTCTCAGGGTCCATCTCGGGGCCCATCTGGGCAGAGCCTCTGGCTCCCCAGGGGTACCTTTGGAGGCCTTTCCAATAAATCCCCACCTTTATTCCCTTACTCCTGTCTGGGCTCTGTTTCTAGGAGGCCTCTCAAGGCATCAGATGGGCTGGCAAATCCCTGGGATGGGGCAGCAGAGCTGTCAGTGCTGGGCAGGGCAGTGGGATGTGGATGTGGAGTCACCCAGCCTGGCAGCAGGGAGCCCAGCACGCTCCCAGTGCTGGGCTGAGTGGGGATGTCTGCAACTGGCATCAAATTTTGTGTCCATCTGGGGGTTTTTCCGCTGGCCCCTGCATGGATGTGCTGCTCTCATGGGTGCCCTGACCTGCAGGAGGTGGATGATGAGGGGGCATTGTGGATAATAAATCTCTGAGCTGCCTTCTCAGCCTGGGGATAGATGGCTCCTCATTTCCTCCATGCCTCCAGCATCCTGCCGTGCTCAGCAGGAGACACATTCCCAGTGTCCCTCCTCTCTGCTCCACCAAAGTTCCTCAGGTAGAAAGTGGGGAATATCAGCCCAAAAGTGCTCTCCTGCCCAGCCTGGCTGCATGGGGCTGGTCTCACAGATTCTCCTGGCTCCCAAAAATCTCTCTGTGACCAAATAATTTCAACTTCTGCCCTGAAGTGATTCAGACCAACCCCTTGCAGCTGAAGGAGCTTCAGACATGAAAATGAATCTTGTGTACAGAGCGAGGCAGAGCTTCTCTTCTCCAGATTATCCTCCAGACTAAATGTTCTTGGTGTTGAGGATGTCCAGCAGAAGGTCTCACCGTGGTTTTTCAGGTGTCACCAGAGCCTCCAGCTGTTCAAAGGGCAGCCTTGGAGTGCAGGTCCCTTCTCCTGGGACTGGCACCCTCGTTGGGAGGCCTCTTGTCTCCAGCTGGAGCACTCAGCCAGGACATAACTAACTCCCAACCAGCTCCAGCAGGATGGATCTCCAGTTATTCTGCTATGAAAATAATGAATAAGGGCCAAAAAAGCCTGGCAATGGGCGAGTGACAGACACGGGCACGAGTCTCCTGTAACCTGTTCCACTCCTGATGAGGATGTGTGTTCTCTGCAGCAGATTTCAAAAAACCCCAAGCCCATTACAAGGAACAATCAGCAGCAGATTTTAATAGATGCATTTTGCACTCAGCTGTCACCATCTGTGTTTCCCCATTAGAAATGCAGAATGAATGAGCTGCACAATTACAGCTGGGAGAGTCTGGGAGGCCCAGCATGGCTCTGAGTGCAGCCAGCCCTCCTCTCCTCCTCCTGGGGAAATCCTGTCCCTCCAGCTGGGGCCAGTGCTTGTGCAGACCCTGCCCCCACCCCACGCACCAGGAGGGGGTTCCCAGGTGTGAGGTATCGTCCTGGGTCCTGTCTCTGGCCTGGGCAGAGGTGTGCAGGCTGTGGGGACCCCAGGCTGGGGCACAGGGGACCCCAGCCTGAGGTTGTCACCCAGAAATGGTGCATGATGGCACAAGACGTTCCCAAAGGACAGGCTGGGGGTGCTGCCCAAGTGCCCCAGACCTCACAGGGTTCCTGTGCACGCTCCCCCAGGCTGGTGAAGCCACAAAGCAGGAACTGAGGCTGCCCAGAGGAAGCTGTGCCTTTCCCTGCCTCCAGGAGGGTCTGGTGGGCACTCTGCCCAGCCCCTGCGTGGTACCCAAGTGCATCCAGACCTGCTCTGAGCTGCCAGGGGAGGATGGGATGTGGGGAGGATGGGATGTGTGGGGCTGCTTGGCCTCTCTGCCTGGAGTGGGAGAGCTCGGCTGGGGAGAGAGGAATGGCAGAACCATGGAATATCCTGTGCTGGGAGGGACTCACACGGTTCCAGCTCTGCACCCTGCACAGGACACCCCAACAAATCCAACCCTGTGGGGCACAGGACCAGCCCCCAAAACAGCCCCAAAGCATGGCCAGAGGGAGGAGAAGCAGCTGTGCCCAGACACAAAGTTGTTCCATCCCCGTGGGATTCTGTGGAGGGGCTGGGAGAGGAGAGGGCTCGGGCTGGAGGAACCTGGCAGGACGTGAGAATCCACAAGCTGGCAGGATAATTACTTTTTTAATCAAGTCTTTTTCAAAACATCTAATTTTATTACTTTATTCTTCCATTTCAATAGCAGACCGATTAAGATGGAATCTTAAAGGAATTCTTCACAACAGTAATAATGTCTCTTATCGCAAGAGGCAGTCTCTGTCTGCTCCGTCCTGCAAATTCACAGCATTTGAATATTAAATATATTCAATATAGCAAAAAAAAATCCATTTCTGTCCAGAAAAATAATAAAGAAGAGGGAAAAAAAAATCCACGTGCAACAGAAATTTTCCCCTCTCTCTGCTGAAAAAAATTAAAATTAAATTGCTCCCAATTCTTTTCCCCTCCAAACCACCTTCTCCAGGAGGGAGGCAGGAGACACCTGCTGCTGCCAGGCCAGGCACTGCCTCAGCTGGAAAATGAACCTTTCCAGAGCTCTGATCCTGCAGAACCCACCCAGGATGTGCTGCTTGGTTTGGAGGAGGAGTGGGCTGAGCTGGTGACTCCCAATGTAGTGGCTTTGGAAAGCATCTCCATCATTTTCTGAGGCTGATGAAGGAGGGAGGATGCCAGCCTGGTTCCCAGCAGTTTTGGGATGCAGGGAGGAGGATGCCAGCCCTGCTCCCCAGCATTGCTTTGGGACCCCAGCTGGGCTGCTGTTGCCATGTCAGTGCTTGATTTGATCACAAGAAGAGATCATGTCATCTAAATTTAGGAGCCATCAGCATGGTCCTGAGCAAGGCAGGCTGTGTTTGCATCCTTGTTTGTTCCAGGAGACCAAACGGTGAAAGAAGAAGTTGTGGTGCAAGTGGACAGGGCAGGGGAGTGACAGTGGCAGGAATGTGTTTGCAGTGTGATTTCAGGTTGTTTGTGACAGGTCAGACCTAAACTTACCTTTCAGAGCTCAGGCTGGAAAAGGAAAAACCCCAAAGCCTTGTTTTGAGAAAGTGCCCACGGAAACAAGATAAAATGTTGGAGATAAACACAGATGACCCTGAGCTACTGTCTCATTCCAGAAGCATGCATGTAATTTCCTAACTTGTTTTGCTTTGCTTTGCTTTCTAAAGGAAAGAGGTAAAAACAGATTTTACTGTGTCAAACATCCTTTGGATGATTTCCCTTCCTGCCCTGATTCTGTCTGGATCTGCAGCAGGAGCTGCTGTGTAACAGTCCCAGGCTGTCCCTGGGACAAAGTCCACATCCCATCACCCAGTGCCTGTAGTGAAAGGAGATGGAGAACAGCACCAGAGTGATCAGCAGGGCTTGTTTGCCTTATTGTCCTACTGTAATAATTAAAACTTCCTTAAAATAGCTGTAAATAGATAATTTTCTTTCCTTATAATCATTCCCTCACTTGTTCTCCCCGTGTCCATCCCAGCGACTCTGGCTGTCTCACAGGCTCCTCTTTGGGAAGTGCTTCAGAGGTGTCTGGGTTCTCTCCTGTGCTTTCCCTTCTGCGCTCCATGCCAATGCCAGGGAAGCTGGGCACTGCCCTCCCACACATCCATCCTGCAGGCCAGGCCTGCTTTTGGTACCCACCACTGGAAAGCTGCCTCCAGGAGCCAACATCCTCTCATGAGACCATGGGCCAGCCCAGGGGAGCCCTCCTGCCCTGGCAGAACTGACTCCAGAGGTGTGGACAGTTCCATCCCAAGCCTGGGTGATGTGTGATGGGAAACAGCACCTGAGTGATCAGCAGTGATTTGGACACTTGTCCCTTGTGCTTTCACACCCCTGGGTCACTCCTGGCCTGGAGGATGTCCCTGTGCCAGCCCCTGCCAGCACCCACCCACCCAGGGCACTGCTCACTGCAGGTCTGGCAAATAAAGCTCAGGGCCTTTTCCAGAGCACAGGGGCATCCAGCTGTTTTGAATTAACCTGGATTGAGGATCTAAGGCTCTGGAAGGGTGGGGGATAACACAGGTGTTGGACTGCAGGAGCAATCCTCAGGAAAGCCGACTTCATTCCTGTGGTGTCCCACAGACAGGTTCAGTTTGAGGAATTTGTGTGGCTTTTCTGTGCCTTGGTTTCCCCATGAGCAGAACAGCATTTTCAGTGATCCCTGAGGTACTGCTTCCCTGGACTGCCTGCCAAAGCAGCTGTGGGGAGCCTGGGGGTGCACATCTGTTGGCCATCAGCCTCCCAAACTCTTCCCCACAGACATCATGAACTTTTGGGTCATGATGCTCTGATAAGAACCTTTCCCCTTCCAGCAGGTAACACAGCAAGCCGCCTTCAATAGCATTTTGTTCCTAAGGTGAGCCCTGGGTTTGGCTCAGTTACCCAGTGACAATTCTCTAATGGTTTCCCCTGTGCATCAATACTCCTTCAGATGAGTAATTTTAAATTGATGTCTGTCTCTAATAGACTTTCCTCAGTCTCCCCTCACACGAGCTGCCTGAGCTGCTGGTTACAGATTAAAATCTACTCCAGCCTGCCCAGCAGCAGTTCATCAATGACAGTTGTTTCATTAGTTGATGCAAACCCACTTAAAATAAATTCTAATTAAACCAGAAACTGAAATCATACATTTTTGGAACACCCCTGTGCTGGTGGCATGCTCTGCCCTGCTCAGCCCTTCCAGACCCGTTATTACTTAGTCCCTCGCCTTGTCTCTGGTGATGTATCAGGCAACAACAAATAAATAGTGTTTTCATTAAAGGCTTTGCCAGTCCTCCAGCAGATTGAATTATTTGTCCCTCAAGGTGCACATGAATGAGAGGGAAAAGACAGAAAGGGGAAGAGAGAAGCGTGCTCCTGTCTTGACCAAGCTGGAGCTAGGGTTCATCCTCTCTTTTCCTGGTTGGGATGCCTGGGAAAGAGATTTCAAGGAATGGGAGCCCTCTGGGAGCTGCCTGCAGTGGTGAGGGGCAGCCAGGAGGGTGTTTGGTGCTGGCATCTTCCCCAGAGAGGGTCTGGCAGCTCCTGGGGGCTTGTTGCCTAGAGCCAAGAAAGTCTTTGCAAATAGAAATCTTAGTTTTCTATCAGAAAGATGCAGGACTGGGGCAGTACAATAAATAGAAACACAACAAAGTCAAACCTCCAGGAGGAAAACCAGGTTTTGTCACTCAGCTGGGCAGGTGTCCCCAAGCCCCAGGAGGTGCTGCAGGGGTTGGACTGGGGGCCAGCTCCACACAGCACACCCAAGTATCTGCCACCATCAGGAATTCCGTGGGACAGGCTGCCCAGGGAAGGCGTGGAGTCACCTTCCCTGAAGTGTTCAGAAACCAGGTTGATATGGGACTTACTGACATGGGCTAGTGGTGGGCTTGGCAGTGCTGGGTCAGTGGTTGCACTGGATGATGTTGGGGGTCTTTTCCAAGCTTAACAACCCTGTGATTCTACATTTCCTCCTGCTGGTCGAGTTGTTTGTAGCACACAAGTGAAAAGCAGCACTGGAGCCTGCAATCCATGCAAAGAGTTGGGCACCTCTGCAGTGCTGGTGGGACCCTCCAAAGGGGGTCAGGATGTGCCTGTTGCCTATCCTGGATCCCAGCTGCCCTCCCAGAGACCCCCCAGCCCTATCCCAGTGCCCACCTCCCATTTGGGACACACCAGATGCCCCGGGAGCAGCTACAGCCAGAGGCTTGGTGGCCCCAGGGTTGAGCAAACAGGTCACAGGCAAAGCAATCGGTGCTGACAGAGGGGTGGCACCGGTGCCTGGCTGCAGGGATGGCACTGGGGGTCCCCATCTCCTTCCTCCCCCACTGTCCCCACTCCCCCTGCCCCGTGGCTCCCAGGCCAGCCCCGAGCTCCTCACCCCACCCCTGCTCCGTGCAGAGCAGCACCAAGGGGCTGGGACAGCATCTCACCACCAGCACACATTTTTTTAGGCCGAGTTCCCACAGCACACGATTTCAGAAATGCAAATGGACCTGCCTGCAGATTTTCAGGCAGGTGCCAGGGAAGGAGAGAGACAGAGAGGGATGCTCTGATTTTATCAAAATCAGTTTTCCTGCCCAGGGGAGGATGGAAAGCAGCTACTCAGTCTCAGGAAGATGATTCTATTTAAACCACAGGATCATGTTGTAGCTACTTCTTATTTACCAGACTGGAAAGTTACATTAAGAAGTTATCACTTATCTTGCAGGGGAACAGATTAAGAGTGAAGGACCATTCGCTGGTTTGCATAGAGCTGCACTTCCCAGGTTACTAAAAAGACAATTGATGTAGCAGTTCAGGAAGAAATATGATTTTCATTACGATACACAGGCATCAGGGATTGTATTCTAATGGTCCCCTGTCACCAGTGAAAAGCAAAATGGCCTGTGACCACTGTAATGGAAAAAAGCTTTCTGTGGTATTTTGCATAGCACAGAGGAAGCTTTGTGTTTGGGGCAGGGGTTATTTTTTTTTGGCTTGTAACCTCCTGATGGCAGCATCAAAGGGAACAGCACCTGCTTTTTTCTAAATAAAGAATTTGGGGCCCCACAGTGAGAAATTTTCTCCCCACTCATGGCAGAATATTTATATATGAAGTGAACTTCTGGGTTATCCATGAGGTAAAACAGCAGGCTGCATTTTCAGCACAGGGGTCTCCTAGACTCTCCTCACACCTCTTTGGGCAGCTGAAATAGGAAGATTTTATGGAGCTCCCTCATGGTACCACTCTTTTTTGGGGTCCATTCAAGCTTTTTTTGGAGCCAATGGGCTTGAGGCTGTAGGAAAGCACCCAAGAGCAAAAAATGCTGGTTGGGATTGAACCTGCAGCACCTGTCTGGTTCACAGGGATTGCATCCAAGCTACGTGAGCATCATGACCACCCCCAGATCCTCCACTGCCCCTTTCCTCTTCTTTTCCCAATGTGTTCAGTTACTTCATGGAGGGGAAAGGTGTGAGTGGACACTTCACCAAAAGCAGAGCTGTGTTTCATCACAAAGTGGGATATTCCATCCCAATATTCTTGCCTCACTGGCTGGGAAGCAGGACCAGCCAGGCAAGGGGCAGGAACACACAGATGGCTCACCCCACCCATGAGAACCAATAGCAAGATGGGAATATTGACTATTTCACACAAATTATTCAGGAATAATTCCCAGAGGGAGATAAAAAAAAAACCAACCCAAACCCCATTTTTGAATTATAGAAATTCTTAATAATTGATAAATTAAAGGATTTCACTCTGAGCTTCAGCGCAACGAGGAGGACGTGGAGGATGTAGCAGTAAGTGATGTGCTGTGATTTTCCTCTCCTGTTTAATTACTTGACTGCTGTAAAAACCAAGCCAAGTTTCAAAGGTAGCTCAAATTCTCCCATCACTAAACAGCACAGAGCCCTTCCCATCCTGTGAACTTCCAGACAGCTGGGCTGAGCAGCTTCCCTTTAAACCCACCTAAGTTAAAGACAAACAATTTAGGTCCATTGATCTGTAGCTGCGGAGCCTCCTGTTTAAACTGGAGGAGATGGAAGGAGCATAAAGAGAGTGCATAGGATTTTCTTTGCATTGCTTAGATTAAAGGACATCAGGATGAGTGGTTTGTGTGATGATCAAAAGATTCAACACACTCTGCACCTGTCACAGGTACGAGCTCAATTCCTTATGGATAAAAACAGAGTGGAGCTGGCAGAGCATGAGAGACTTACAGGAAAGGATGTGCAGGGAGGATATTTAAAGCAGGCTGCATGAATATGGGATTAAATGTTAGTATTGGAAGATAAAATGTTAATTTCGCTTAATTAGGCTGTTTCTAGCATAGAGTTCCTGTTGATCAGAGCACTCCCTACCAGATAAAGAGGGTGATAGGGAATTGTCTTCATAGGAATATGAGAAAGTTTCTAAATAGGGATTTGGGAAAAAATAAAACCAGTAAATGGCTGAATTGATTAATGTTTGCAGCCAGGCCCTGTTGCCTGGCTGGAATGGAGAAAATGGGAAAGTCCTCTAAATTTGCTGTTTTACTCTTCCTCCAGAGGGTCTGATTTGCCCATGGGAATCTCCACCTTCACCAGTCCTAAAGCTAGACTGGAAATCTGGAGACTGCTGGGCCCTCCCCAGGTGCATTTCCATGGTCAGAGACTGTTATTCCATCAGACTTGAACTCAGTTGGAGAGACTGACTGTTCTTTAGGCCCCCTTTTTACAGTGTTTGCCAATTCAGCTCGCTCATGGCCCAGCATCCACCTGCAGAGCCCAAGCAGCTCCTGGATGCTCAGGTTTTCCCACTGTTGTATCTCCAAGAAGCCTCCAGCTGAGGAGTGATCCACGCAGGGAAGAGAGGATCCTGAGCAAAGGATGCTGCTGCTGGAAGGGAAAATCAAGCTGGGTGATGCAGCACTGGATCCACCAGTCTTGTCACAGGGCTTTAGCTGCCATCTGCCAGGATTCGGCACAGCTGGAGCCTGAAATCTTCACAGATTCCTTCTGCAGGGAAAAAAACCCCATGAGAAGTCAACCTCTCTGAAAAGGACCCCTCTGTTAAGTGATCTCCTCGTGCTGAATTCCCATTTCTCTGTGCTCACGGCAAGTTAAAAGTAAATAAATTAAGTATAACCATTAGGCAATTAAACAATGCCCGGATCAAGATGGAACCCGGCAGGATGCCAAGGAGCAGGCAGTGGGTGATGCTGATTCAGTGATACATCACATTTTACACTAATCCCTTCTCATTACACGTGTCACATCAGCCTCACTGGGCTGCCACATCCCTGCTCCCCATAAGCATCAAAAGACACGAGCAGAGGGGAGAAAATAAAGCTGGCAAGGTGCAGGTGCAGCACTCTGCTCTCAGGCTCTGGCCACCGGTTTCCTTTTCTACCCAAGGACACTAAAATCAGCTCCAAAGACTTTTGTTTCTCTAGGAATTAACTCCTTAACTTTCAAATCCTTTCTTGGGCTAAAACTCCAGCTTAAAAACAGGGAGATTCAAGGAGGAAGGTGTGGAAAGGGGCTGGGTGGGACAACAGGCAGGAGACAGAGGTCTTGGGCTGACCTGGCATCCCATGGATGAGGCAGTGCAGATGTGCTCCTTTCACCTGCATGGACCATCCCATGTCATGGCCACACGGTGCTGAATGCCCCCTGCCTGGGGGAGCCAGGGGGATGTGCAGACAGTGCCCACATTTGGATTTTCAAATTGTCCACGTTGCCAAGTTATCCAGAAGAGTAAATGACTCAGTGACAGCTTCTGGAAAACGCAGCACCAGCCTTGGAGGAGATTGTGGATGTTAAGAAGTCCAGAGGTACCCCAGGAAATGAAAGAGTATGCCTTGAATGTCACTTGTCCCTCCAAGTATCTGCCAAGCTGGATCTAAATTCCCTCTGGCAGCCAGTCAGCTTTTGAACCCCTGCTCTGAACACTTCTGCTTCCACTGAGCCAGCCCCATCCAACCTGGCCTTGGGCACTGCCAGGGATCCAGGGGCAGCCACAGCTTCTCTGGGCACCCTGTGCCAGGGCCTGCCCACCCTCACAGGGAAGAATTCCTTCTGCAGATCCAATGAAATTTTCCCTCTTTCAGTTTGGATTGTTCTGATTTCAGCAAGTGCTTCACTGAAGAAGCAAATTCCAAGCAGGGATTCTTGCTCTGGTTGGTTGCTGATGCACGACTCCAGCTTAGAGCATTTGACAATCTGACCAATACTTGGTGCCCAAGGCCAGGCTGGATGGATCTTGGAACAACCTGGGACACTGGAAGGTGTCCCTGCCCATGGCAGGGGCTGGAATGAGATGATCTTTAAGGTCCCTTCTCTCCCAGTCAGTTCTGTGATTCTGTGACACCAAAAGAGCCACTGCTCTGCCCAAGTGTGACACTGAGCTGGCAGGTGGGCAGGTACCACGGGTACCCCTCACCCATCCCTGGGAAATGAAGCCATCCCAGTGCTGAGCTTGGAAAGGGTTATTCTTCACAGACGAAAAAGAATATTTAAGACTGCAAAACTTCTTTTGACAGGGTTGTCTTTTAATTACCCTGTGGAATGATAAAATCCCAGCACTGAAAATGTGTCTTTACAAATCTCTAGCTGGAGTAATTAGTCCCGTGCCTGGCTCTCCTGAGAGATTATTGCTGCCTTCTTTTCAGATTACTTACCCAAATAGAAGTGGAATCATTGCTATGTTTGACAGTGAGATATAAAATATCAGATAAAGCTGTTAAAATACTGTTTCACACGCTGCGTTTCTGCAGAGTAAGGAAGCATCTGCTCTCTCGGTATCAGCAGCAGAGCTGAGCAGAAAATTCACAGCTGAGGGTTGAGAAGATGAATCTCACTTCTTTTTTTTTGTTGTTTTTTTTTTTTTTCTTTTGCTCCTGGTCATTCCTAGAAAGATCCAAGTAATCAGGAATTGAGTTGGTCTTCAAATACTGAGTAATGTTTGCACCCGTGTCCATTTTAAGGCTTGAGTGTGTTGGTGGGGTTTTGGGTCTCGTGAGCCCCTGTTCTGTCTGAGGAACTCAGCTGGGATATTTGTGTGACAAAGGGGTAACACTGAACCTTGCAAAATCCAGCCTTGGGACACCAGGCAACAATTTCAGGTGGAAACCTCTGTAGAGTCTCAATGCAGAGATACTTAGAGGGGATGCAGACACAGGTAACACTCCTCCTGTTACTTCCTTAATGGATGCACTCAGAAGGAAGTTTTGCAGTAGATATGGCACAGATCTGCAGTGAAATGTGCCTCAGAGAAGTTACAGCTGCTATTTATTACTTTCTAGGGAAAGAAAAAAAATCTTTCTTTGGGAATTAAAGTGCTTCCTACATTATGTCAGGCTGCTAAGCTCACAGTGCTCAAAAACGCATTAGAGACAATCCTCATCAGTGCCTGAGCTGCCATGCAGATCACACCCTGCTTATTTCCTTCTTTCCTTACCCACAGGACAGATTTCTGTGCATGGAAGGTGTTCCCAGGCCTGGTGCAGGTGATGTTCTGGCTGCAGGGGCAGGGTGTGTGCTGTCCAGGCAGCAGCTCCCTCAGGGAAGGAGCATCCCAGCCTTGCCTCTTCCACAGTCTGTTTCCTGCCATCTCAAATAAATGGTTTTGTGTCACTCTCACTCCTCCCAAGGCAGATTTTGTGTCTCACTGACTTCTGATGTAACTCAGCACCGCAGTGGAGACATTCCCCGGGTCAGCAGAGAGGCAAGGAGAGCTCAGGAGCTCAGCAGGATGAGGAACCACCGGCTATCCTGTGTTCAGGGAAATTAAACCATCCTAATGCCTTCCAAGAACAAACTTCACAGGTCAAAAGTCTGCTCTGTAGGTCTCTAGCCCAGCCCACACACTGCAGTAGGTCCAGCTGCAGCATGCTCTTCAGGACTGTCCTCACTGGAGTCCCAAGTATCTCCAGAAACAGAGACCCCCCAGTTGCTCTGAGCCTTGGTTTCAATGTTTCACCACAATGGGGTGACATTATTACTTTTATAGCTAAGCAGGACTTCCCTGGTGCCTCATCCTCCCACTGTGTGCCTTTGGGAAGAGCCTGACCCATCTTCCATGCACCTTCTCCCCTATCAGCAATGGAATCTCCCCTTGCCCTCTCTCTGGGCTGAACAGAGTCAGCTCTGCCCCTCAGCCTCCCTCCACCTGTCCCGTGCTCCAGCCCTGGACACCTTGGCATCCCTCACAAGACTCACTCTTGTCCAAGGACAGCACCTTCTTCGTCCTAGAGAATCCCAAACCAGGCACAATATGAAATACAGCTGTTTTCCCACACTGGGAGTCAGACCAGGGATGTCCAGGTGAACCAGGAATGCTGACCAGGTGGGAGCACAGGCACCTCCAACACCTGCCAGGACCTGCTCCTGGGATCAGACTGACAACAGGCCCAGCATTCCCCCACCCCTTGCTGGTGCTCCCCACAGCCATGTGAAAAAGGCAGGGGCTTGAGCCCCTTGATGCAGCTGGGCTCTGCTGGGATGCTGTGCCTGTTTGGCCAAATTTGGAGGAGAATGTCCTTGTGGGCAGGCAAGTTACAAACCAGCCCTCCCCCACCAGGTTCAGGACAAAAAGACATTTTCCTCAGAGGAAAGTGAAAAACTATTTATTTAACAAACACACAGGAAAGGATAATAATGCTAAATAATAAATCCTTTTGCTGTGGAGAGAAACCTGGGCAGATTTCAGAGCCCTTCTGTAGGTGGGGTCTCTCTCCTCGTCCTCGGAGCTGGGTCGGTGGGGGTCCCCTCCAGGGCCTCGGAAGAAAGTTCTCCCAGTGTGTTCTGATGTTGTGAAACAGTCCAGAAGAGAAGAAAGAGGGAAAAAAACCCCCAAAAGTCACAGGAAAAAAAAGTTCAACTCTCCAGAGAAAAAGAGCCAAGAGCTGAAAAGCAAGGGGTGCTTCCTCTGCTCTTGCAGCTGCAGGAGAACCCAGAGCAGTGTCTGTGTCCTTGAACAATTGTTTTGAAAAGTTCGCTCAGTTTTTTTTCCTCTTCACCTTCTCAGGCTCAGTTTAAAGGCACAGAAAGGCACATAAGTAATTTTTCTGGGCATTGGCAGTGATGGGGGATACAGCACCATAAAGTCACCCCAAGACAGGTGCTCCTGCAGCTCCCCTCGGAGCTCATGGTGGCACAGGCAGACACCACACCAGCCAGTGCCACGGGTTTGCTGCATCAAGGATCGTGGTCCCAAGGAGCTTCCCACCCCTCTGCCCTGGCACTGGTGTCCCCAGCGCTGCTGCAGAGCCCCAGGCAAGGTCACCCATGGGGCCAGGCTGCATCACTGGTGATAACTGGTGGCAGGCACTAATTCCAGCCGGCACGAAGGCAGGAGCACAAGCTGCTTCCCTTTATTGCATTTGATTACACTTTTTTGTTTTTGCATGATTCCCCACAGTAAGTAGCTCATAATTAACAGCGGATGAATAACATTTCTGCCACTCTGCGTTTCAAGTTTTCCCACAACAAATGAAAACATAATTGCCATTCCACAGCGCCCTTATCGGAGCGAACACGCCGCCGTGGGGATGAGGGAGATTTGCTGATAGGCACAACTTCCACAGCGACTCAGGGATGAGAACAAAACGGTGCTGGCTGATGGGCTGGAGCTGCTGGGCACACTGATCCGGCTTCCTGCAGCATCTCCTGGCAGTCCTCTCCGTGGGTTCACTGCCAGGACCTCAGGAACAGCTCGTGGGCTCTGCAGCAGAGGAGTCTGAGAATCACAGCAAGGTTTGGATTGGAGGGACCTTAAAGAACATCTCATTCCAGCCCCTGCCATGGGCAGGGACACCTTCCACTATCCCAGGTTGCTCCAAGCCCCATCCAGCCTGGCCTTGGGCACTGCCAGGGATCCAGGGGCAGCCACAGCTGCTCTGGGCACCCTGTGCCAGGGCCTCCTCACCCTTCACCTTCTGCTGCTGCTTCTGCTCTGAAGCCTTCTTGGATAGGCTGGTCTGGTATTTATCCTTTCTTTTTTCCCTTTTCTTTTTAGTTTTTTATCCACCTTTTATCCTCTTCAACCATATCGGTGCTGTTCCACCCAGATGTTGAGTCTTTCCATTTGTACAGTGATAGTTTGCCCCCAGAGGGAACAACCTGGAGGATCTCTCCATGCTGTTCTGTTTTGCTCATGGAAAAGTCCCAGCTTCAGAGTCACTGCTATGATGCTGGTATAATACCACAGACAAAATCTTCAGGGAGGACATAATTGCCAGCTGCTTCATGAGTTGCTTCCCAACACCTTACCTGAACTCTTTGAATGTGAATTCTCATCACAGGATAGGAGAAATAATGACTTTCTGAGGACAGGCCGTGTCCTGGCTGTAATTCCCAAGCAATCGGGAGCACAGAATACAGGCAAGGCAGAAAATGCTGAACTGAAATGATGGGTTTCAGGAAAGAGCTTCCTCACCCATGTGCTAGGTGTAATTAGCACTCATTAGAGCTACTTATTACACAGGCACTCCCAGAGGCCCTGCCACGATTTCTGCTGGGCACTGAGCAAATCCATGGAGAGAAACTCCCTGCTCCCAAGCCTCAATATCTGAAAGCAAATCTCTCAAGGGCGAGGAATTAAATTAATTCTGAGGTGCAGATTGATCACCTCGCCCAAGGGATGCACAGTGGAGTTTGACGCCTTGAGAGGCCTCCTAGAAACAGAGCCCAGACAGGAGGAAGGGGATAAAGATGGGGATTTATTGGAAAGGCCTCCAAAGGTACCCCTGGGGAGCCAGAGGCTGCTGCCCAGATGGGCCCCGAGATGGACCCTGAGAGGCCACGAGTTCTTCCCACTTTTATAGGTTTGGTTCATTTGCATCTCAGGGTTCATTCTCCAATTAAAGCTTCAGTTAATGATGGAATTCCCCTCAGCTTGCCCCCCTCTCAGAGGCTTTTGGTTGATACTTTCTGGGCCCAGGAGGGGCTGGGTGTCCTTGGAGAGCAGCCCCGGAGAGGCTTTGCTGTGTGTGCCCAGCACAGAGAGCAGCACTGAACAGGAAACAGGGAACTCCAGAGTGACACACTGGGCACTGCAGGGTTTGAAAAATAGAAAAGTTCAAACCTAAGGCATCAAGTTTCCTGCATATGTGGAGGGCAGCACTTGGTGTCACAGGCACTCCTCTGCTCCAGATTCTGGAGAATCTCAGAGTCACCAAGGCTGGAACAGACCTCCAAGGTCACCAAGTCTGAGCTGTGACTGATCCCCTCCTCATCACCCCGACCACAGCACTGAGTGTTTCTTGAATACCCAACAGATTGATCACCTGGCCGGATATTTTCCTACATCCAGGCTAAAAGATATTCCTTTCCCTAAGGAATATACATTCCATACACATCCAAAACTGGGCTCTGCTCTCTCCCCCCTGGAGCAGTGGTGCTGGAGGTCCCACACTAACAGGGCACCCGTGTCCCACCACCCTGCAGGTGAGCCCCCCATCACCTCGCTCTGCATCCAAGGCTCCCTCATCCTGAACATCCAGAAAAATAACTATTTAACCTTTAGAAGGCTTTGTTGGAATCCTGTTGCCATCTCCCAAACAACCCCAGCTGCAGGTTTATCTACTCGCAGGTTTTAGAAAAGCTGGATTAGAAGCAAACAGAAAGTTACAGAAATAAATCTGTTTCTCAGCCCAGTACTCCAGGGTGGCTGTACCTGCTCAGGGATGCCCTGTGTAACTACACCAGCCCTGGAGTTACAACCACTCTATGTTTGGACAGCTCCTGCCAGACCCTCCCAGCGCCTGTTTCATTTTTATTTGTCAACCACAAGTGACGAGCTGAAATCCAAACTCAACACAAGTGAAAACCACTCCTCCCAAAGGGATTTACAGCCTTTAAATAATTTAAAGCAGGCCTTCCAAAATGTTCCCAGGGCTTGGAGCTGGTTTGTTCCTCACACAAACTTTTGGGATTCACATGCTGTTTTCAGAGTGGCCAAGGCCAGGGAGCAGCAAAGGGAGAGGTGGATCTTTGGTGCCAGTCTGTCAAAGGATGGAGAGGCGCACCCTGTCCCTGGCAATGTGCATGTGGATGTCACCAAAAGGCTGTCACCACCATCAGTGATGTGACAGTCTCAGGTTATGTCACAATAAACTGCTTTTTCTAATTAAAAAAATAGCCCCCTGTGTTTTTTGAATATTACAAGACTACCTAAAAAGCCAGAAGTGAACAAGAAGACATCCAAGATCTTTTGAAAATGACAAATTCTCTTGATAAATGCATCTCTTAATGAAATACAAGCAATTAAACTAAAAGCCCTATCGAATACTTCTTGTCACTCCACACATCGACATTTAATTGAATTTTTTTTCCATCCCCTGGTACTTTTTCCCTGATAAACAAATTCATTCACAACGGATTGGGTTTCACTAACCCAGAAACCAGATGATAGTCAATCAACTAATTGACACAACAAAGAGTTTTATATGAAAAAAAAAATTGTCTAATTAAAGCTGAAATGAAATGTAATGATACACAGACGTCCTATAGTAATGAACAGTCTTGTATTAATTACTTGGGGTTTAACCCTTTCCCTTCTGGTCACTGAAATCATGAGAAGGATGAAGGAGGCAGAGGCAGTGCTGAAGGTGCTGTGTTCATCCAGGAGTTTGCAGAGTTCCTGATGGAGCAGAGGGTGCCTGGATGACCCAAAGTCTCCTTGGCTGCCCTGGGTTAAATCACTAAGTGCCATTGTCACCTCTCCTTCCCTGCCTGCTGAAGGGTTCAAAGGAGCTGCCCCCCTGCCTGCCCCGTGGTGCTCAAACCTGTGAGAGTCCCAGAGAGGAGACAGAGAGTGTCCAGGATGGATGGAGGGATGGACAGGGATGGACAGGGATGGACAGGGATGGATGGATGGATGGATGGATGGATGGATGGATGGATGGATGGATGGATGGACAGATGGGCAGACTCTTTCTTCTCTTGCTGCAAGGCATCAGAAGCCCTTGGAAGCTTTGTTTGGGTCCAGCACCACAAAAAATACTCTCACACAGACCCCAGTTGCAGCCCCACCTTCAGTGAGAGCTTTGCTGAGCCTTTTGGCCGGACAACAGAGCCCATCTCCTCACTCAAAATTTACCAAACCATTGCAGTCACTCAGGATTTTATCCCATGTTTAAAAACTTTCCTGAATAAAGTTGAGCTTGAGTATGTGATTAAAGTTCAGCAGGTGACTGAATGTTTTATTGAATCAGGGCTTTGGTCCACCACAAACTCGGGAGAGAAACTGAAAACCTCTGTTCTCTGTTTTGTCTAAAGTGAAAAATGCAGAAGCTGAACACCTAAAGGGAAACACAGCAGATACCTCATCCCTAAATCACCTCAAATCTTAAATATATTTGTAAAAACATGGAATCATAGATTGTCCTGAGTTGGAAGGGATCATCCACTCCAGCCCCTGGCCCTGCCCAGACACCCCAACAACCCCACCCTGGGCATCCCTGGCAGCGCTGTCCAAACGCTCCTGGAGCTCTGGCAGCCTCGGGGCCGGGACCATTCCCTGGGGAGCCTGGGCAGTGCCCAGCACCCTCTGGGGGAAGAACCTTTCCCTGATCTCCAGCCTGAACCCCTTGGACACAGCTCCAGCCATCCCCTGGGAGCTGTCCCTGGTCACAGGGAGCTGAGATCAGAGCTGCCCCTCAGGAGGAGCTGCAGCCCCTGGTGAGGTCTGACCTCAGCCTCCTCTTCTCCATCTGAACAAAACAAGTGGGGAGGTCAGGGAGAGACCCTTGGAGCTGCTGCAGTGACTGAGTTAGGGCAGTGCCCATGTCCCTCAGCAGGACCAGAGCTTCACCCACACATCCTCAGTGGCTGGGTCCTGGGTGCTCCCACGCTACATGGAACCAGTTCCGATCAAAGCAGGGTAGAAAAACATCCCCAAAAAATGAGCAGCCATTTGTGGAAAAGCCAAATAGAAGGAAAAGAGAAAAGCTCAGCAGAGGGAATAGGAGTTAAATTTTAAAACTGTCTAATTGTTCGTGCAAGCTGAACCCACGAGAGGTGTCAAGTGCCTTTTCCCTTCCAGCTCCTCCTGCACGCAGCGTTCCAGCCCTTGCTGCTGCTCTTGGCTCTCTCATCAACAAGTAGCTATTATTTTCACAATCATTTTCTAGTGCTCTTTACACCATTAACCGAGCAAGCTGTTGTGAATGGTCATTTTGCTTCCAGGCAAGTTTGGACACAAACAGCACAGAGCTCTTTCACCAGCTGAAAACACCCTGGGCTTCTGCCTGAGGGTTTGGAGCCTGTCAAGTGCCCAGGGCAATCCTGAACCACGCTGCTCCCTGGGCCGTGCCACTGCTCTGAGAACTCATTTATGCTAAACAAAAGCTAATGGGACACAGAGGGAAGAGGAAATTAGCAGGGAATTAGCAGCTCTGACAGACTCCTTCAGGTAATTATGGTTTTTCTACCTAAATATTACATCTGCTCTCGAAATGCCACTTTATTACGATGGTGTGTTTGGCAGTAAGTGTGAATGGAGAAGGGGTGGTTCTGCAGGGGAAAGCTTTGTCTTCCAACAGGTTCGTCAAAGGTGAAATTGCTGCAGAATTGGTTGTGACCAGGAAGAAATCAGCTTCTGGTCATTGCTGAACCCAAGGGATTTAAAGGTACAAGAGCACACAGCTGGAGCAGCTGGATGAAATCCTTTCTCATCATCCCAAAGCAGAGGTTCCCCATCTCCACCCACCAAGGAGCTCAGAGCCAGGCAGCCTGGAGAGGAGGGAGCTGGGAAAAGCCCGAGGCTGCTGGAGAGGACAGAGACAGTGCACAAGAACATCCCCAGACAGTCTTTTCTCACAGAGCCCTCAGCGATGGAAACAGCTTATCCTGATCCCTGAGTGCTCCCAGCCCTCCCCCCAACACCTCAGCACAGCAAAACACCCTCCCCAACAGAGGTTTCTGAGCCCAGCCCTCACCCCCTAAAGGCAGAGAGGCTGCAGTGGCACTGGGACACGTCAGGAGAGGGCTGTGGCAGGGCCCCAGGCCACCAAGCAGGCAGACATGGCAACTGTCTGAGCACAAAGGGACCAGAAATGTGCTGAGAGTGTCTGCAGCACTTGGAGAAACCCCTTCCCACACCCTCCCACCCAGGAGTTGCTCCTGGCTGCTGTGGAAGAAGGAACACTGATGAGAGGGGCTGCAGGGCTTCTCTACAGTGCAGGTGAATTTTCCCTGATATATTTAGACATATTTCTTGACATTCCCAGAGATGGCAGCCTGACAAATGCAAGTACTCCAAGGGTTAAGTGCTTTTAAATGTCTTGGGAGTTATTTGTACAGCTATTACTTCTGAGTTTGTTAATAAATCAGGATTTAATACACCTGAGTTACATTATCTCCCTGTTCTAATGTATAAATCCTGTCACTAAACCTTCAGGCCCAAGTGCTGTGTGCTTTTAGTCTTAGCTTTAGCTACCTGGTTTCTAAAACGTTGGATTGTTTCACAAGTCAAGAGATGGATTTTTAAATCCTTCACATCTTGCAGCGAGTATACAAATCTGTGTCTGGAGTTACAAATCCGATCAGAAGGTTTGTAAATCCTACAAAAGATTTATTTGAAAAAGTTTTCATTTACAAATTCCTGCTTTGCCTCTGGGATGTGTAAGTGACTTATTTGCCAAGGAGGATTCGGCAGACCTGGGTTAGATTGAGAAATCCTTCCCTTCTCTCATGGCACACAAGGCTGGATAAATCCTCATCCAGCCAGTCCATGCCTGTCTCCCAAAGGAAGTTTGGGGTTTGCCAGGAGAAAAGCCAGTGGAGAGGGATGGATGCTCCAGAGGGATGGCAGCCTCCTGGGTCAGGCACAGCCTCAGGATTCCTGGGCTGTGGAGGTGCCTCCTCCTCTCCCCACTGCTCCCAGAGGGACACAGCTCACAGGAAAGGCTTCGTAGTGGGAGACCTTGAGCGTGATGCACCTGCCCTAAATGTGGACCTGAGGATCAGGTTTCTCAGGAGTTTGGGTGGAGGAGGTCAGGGATGGGTAGGAGTGCTGGAGCCAGGTGCCATCCCCACTCATCCCAGGCTTTTTGCTGGTTTTCCTGCCAGAGATGGATCTTGTGGGGTCTGAGCAGCCACGGAACAGCTGGCACTGCCAAGCAGGGGGTGACACCCACCAGTGACAGCTCTGAGTGCCCCAGGGTGGGCAGTCACAGCACAGGATGAGGGCACAGCCAACTCTGCCTGAGCAGCATCCCAGCCCAGACCCTGCCCACACCCAGCTGGGCCCAGCAGAGCCAGAGCAAGGCTGGGCACAGTCACCCCACCACACACTCAGGGGAGACCTCCCCTCAGCAACTCAGGCTTCCTGCATGTTTGTTTCTTGCCAGGAAGAGGCTGTCATGCTGGAAAAATGAGGATGGGTATGGATGTGGAGGGAAGGCAGCTGAGCTGCAGCAGCCACCCGGTGATGTCTCGAGCACTGGCCCCACCTTGGCTGCAGAGTGAAACCTCCAGCACCCCTCACTCTGCCCCTGAGCCAATTCCCACAGCTCTGTCACCTCTGTAGGTGCTTCCATAACCAGTATGGAATAGAGTAGTTAAAGGAATTGGGAAGATCAATTTGGGTCGTGGCAAATATTTGACTTTTTAAAATCTTTTATTTTTTTCCTTTGCTGCTTCGCTTTCTGATTTCAGGCCCTTCCATTCACCTTAGAAAATTTTACTGAGGCATGGACCTCTAAGGACATGGAGGTAAATACAAAATGAGATGAAAAAATCGGGAAGGTTTTATCAAAAGTAGATCACATAAAACTAATTTAATATCATTTTAATAGGAAAATAGAGAGGAGCAGAGGAGCTAATCTGTCTGGGTTTAAACAAAATATTGCATACAGAGCCTGGTGGGAAATCAGTCTCTCAATGGAGATTATTCCCAGAATCTCTGTGGAAGGAGTTACAGGAGTTACAAAGGGGATGTGGGTCCAGCTGAAGGGAAGGGTGTGCAGAATGAAGTTACCAGCCAGGAGAGCAGAGCCAAAAGGAGCTGCTCAGGGGCCAGCCTGGGGGTCTTCCTGCAAAAATCAGGCTTGTGCTTATGCAGTGGGGAAGATTATGAAGTTAGAAGTCATTGCCGGTGCTGAAGGAGCCTGGGTTGCCAGATTAGAAGTGTTGAAATGGATCCCAAAACAAAACAGGGTCTGGCCACAACAACTTCTGCTTTGCTTGCTTGTCCTGAACCCAGGAGTAGATTGGGGCTCAGGAAGAGAATGACCAGAGGGGTTTTCTCTATAGGATGGGAAGTGGTCTGGTGTCCATGTGGTGTGGCTGTGATGGCAGGGGACAGCAGCAGTGCCAAGGGCAGCCAGTGCTTCTCTGTCCCTTTGTCCCACAGGGCTTTGGGCTGATCTGGGGCTGCATGGACCAGGCTGGGCCTGTGGGGCTGGAGTTCAGCCTGG
The DNA here is from genome assembly GCA_013399225.1 of Rhipidura dahli. NCBI lineage: Eukaryota > Metazoa > Chordata > Aves > Passeriformes > Rhipiduridae > Rhipidura > Rhipidura dahli. The sequence goes on along the minus strand of VXAC01005418.1, from coordinate 56,492 downwards.
CTGGAGGTCAGAGACTCTGAGAATCATTGAATGGTTTGGGTTGGAAGGGACATTAAAGATCATCCATCCCCCCCCTGCCATGGGCAGGGACACCTTCCACTGTCCCAGGCTGCTCCCAGCCCCGTCCAGCCTGGCCTTGGGCACTGCCAGGGATCCAGGGGCAGCCACAGCTGCTCTGGGCACTCTGGGCCAGGGCCTCACCACCCTCACAGGGAACAATTCCTTCCCAATCTCTGATCTAAATGTACTCTCTGCCCTTGTCCTGTCACTCCAGGCTCTTGTAAATACTTTCTCCATCTTTTCTGTAGGCTCCTTCAGGTACCAGAGGTGGTTGGGAGTAGATGGTTACACCACCCTCCTGTGACCTCCAGGGCCCAGACACACAGCTCTGAGCCACAGGAGACTGGATCCAGCCATCCTGGGGATCCTGGAGGGGCAGATTCTCCGCAGTGCTGGCTCCAGGGTGTGTTTGAACAGAGCAGCAAATAAACACTATCCCCTCCCTTGGTCCACAGCAATAAGGGTGGGCTAATATCATATGGCACTTCTTGATTATTAGATCACCAACATCAAATAAAAGACATATTAAACCTTCCAGGAAGAGATGCAGCTTTAAACTTTGGCTTTAAATTAAAATAAAAAATCCCAAAAGCTGGTTCAGTGTGGCTTCTCTGCGTGCCTGAAAATCAGAAATGGCTTTGCCATCTCATACTGCTTCTGTTTGTCCATTCTTCCTGTCTCTGTTTTCATGTTTTCATTTTTCTATGGCTATGTGGAACACATTTCTCAGTTAAGTACTTGCTTTTGAGAGTTGTTGCCATAACAACCGTTTCATTCCACGATATGCACACTATCTCTGAAATACAGAATTTCTCCTTAAAGGAGCATGTGCCACACACATCAAAGAGGAATATGGACTCATTATTTTTACATTATTTTGTGGGCAAATAGATGTTTTCCAATACAGTTTTTTTTCTCTTCTTTTCTAACTGGATTTTCTTGTTCAGTGAAACTATGGGGTTTTTAAGCATTCCTATCTCATAGTATAATTTTTTGCCTGAAACCCAGAATATTAGGAGACAAGAATCTTTATTGTAGTTTCTTTTCTCCAAAGGTCTGAGAGAACTATGCTGCAGTTAATGCATTTAAAACCTATCTTATTAGACAGAAAAATTATGTAAATAAAATCCATTAAAAATGCATAGTTCCTGAAGTAAAACCTCAATTTTCCTGCATGAATTGATGGTGGCAAGAGGGAAAGGGCCAAGAATAGGTTGCTTCATTTTTTAGTATCTTGCTTTTGGTGGTGTGTGTAAGGAGCATTCTATGTGCAAGTTTTTCCCCAAAAATGCCCCACAAAACTATTCTATTTCTGAAGTGTCAGAAAAACAGAGTTTGGAGTGAGATGATCTTTGAGGTCCCTTCCAACCCAGGCCATTCTGTTCTTCCATGTGCTGCTCAAACATGAGTGCTGTGGTTTGCTCACCACAGAGGGGTGAAGCCATGAGCACCGAAGTGAATTTGGATTTATACATTAATTTCTAGGACCCTCAGGAAAGCCAAGCTTTGGATTGCAAACTCAGGGAGATCACAGCCTTAAGAGCCCAAGGCCAGCGTGGATGGAGCTCTGAGCATCCTGGTCTGGTGGAAGGTGTCCCTGCCCATGGCAGAGGGGTGGAATGAGATGGGCTTTAGGGTCCCTTCCAAACCATTCTGTGATTCTGGGATGGAGGAGGCTGCTCCTCACAACCCCATATCCCTGTTAGCTCCATTCCTTCACCCACTGTGGGTGACAGACACCACGCTCCTCCTGCATCAGTGCCAGAGTCATCCCAGCCCTCCTGTCCCTGCTGCCTGTCCCTGCACAGGAGCTGTCCTGATGCCTTAGGTTTGAACTTTTATATTTTCCAAACCCTGCAGTGCCCAGTGTGTAACTCTGGAGTTTCCTGTTCCCTGTTCAGTGCTGCTCTCTGTGCTGGGCACACACAGCAAAGCCTCTCCGGGGCTGCTCTCCAAGGACACCCAGCCCAAACTGGGCCCAAAAACTATCAACCAAAAGCCTCTGAGAGGGGGCCAAGCTGAGGGGAAATTCCATCATTAATTGAAGCTTTAATTGGAGAATGAACCCTGAGATGCAAATGAACCAAACCTATCAAAGTGGGAAGAACTCGTGGCCTCTCAGGGTCCATCTCGGGGCCCATCTGGGCAGCACCTCTGGCTCCCCAGGGGTACCTTTGGAGGCCTTTCCAATAAATCCCCACCTTTATTCCCTTCCTCCTGCCTGGGCTCTGTTTCTAGGAGGCCTCTCAAAGCATCAGTCCCAGCCCTCCCATCCCCACACAGGAGCCGTCAGAGCCCGTCTCCGTCTCTCTGCGGTGACCCCGTGTCCCACGGCATCACTGTCACAGGCAGCAGTGACACCCCTGCCCCGCACACACCCCCAGCATGGTGACACCCCAGGGCCACGTCAGAGTCAGCGCTGTCACAGTCCCTCACAGCCCTGACAGGGCCATCAGCCCTCATTACCATCAGCAGGGGGAAAGCTTGAGGACCCAACGGCACAGAGCCAGCAATATTCCCCAAGATCCCAAAGCTGCTTAGCTCAGTGTTGCACCAAAATCTCTCCCCAGCCACGAGCACAGCCTGCTCCCAGCCTTGGAGCAGCCAGGAGATGCAGGCTGGGAGCAGGAATCTGGATCTGCAGGTCACACCAGTGCATATTTAAGTCACATTTACAGGCTGAGAAGCCCAGGAGTGGAAGGATGCGGTAGCTGGAAATGCTGCCAGGACAGGAGCTCCTCAGCAGCTCGGAAAAGTGCTTGAAAAGTGCCTTGCTCTGCAAGTGGTGGGTGCTGGGGAGGGGAGGGCAGCCAGAAAACACCTTTATTTCTGACATTGTCTGGTCCTGCTTCCAGTTCTGAGAGGAGAAGATTCACGGATTGGTGCCCCACACCCTGGGGAAGAACTTGGACCAATCAGTCACTCGTGGCCTCTCCTTCCAAAACCAGCTCTGGACAGCAGTGCCGGATTTTACACAAATCACGCAGTGAGAAAGAGACCATGGGGGAAGTCAGAACTGCAGGTCAGTTCTGAAGGCTGGGGAAGAGCAAAATTTAAGCTCCAGGACCACAAAAATGCAGACTAGCTGAAGCAGGAGTGCTCTGTATGCAAAGTCTTTCCCATGGGGTGTGCAGCAGGACAGGGGTCTGCACCCCACACGTGACTTGGGACAGCTCCACCTTGTCGGTTCTGTTGTGAAGAATCCCAAGACATTTGTGTGGTCCCACAATGGGAGTGAGGAAGGAGACCTGTCCTTCAGGAGTCAGGGAGCCCACCTGGTGACCAGGATGTGCAGAAGGTCCCATAGACAGAAATGTCTGAGTCCATCAGGTAACCAGCAGCAGAAGGGTTGAGGGAGTGGGGAGGGAGGCAGAGAAAATTCAGTCATTTATCAGAAAATGTGTTCTTTTTAAGGGCCACATCACAGCTCCCTCTGACCTGCAACTTCTGTCAGAATCTTCTGCATTTCTGGCTCACATTGCCCACAGCACCTCTCTGACTATCTGTGGACTGGAGGTCTCTGTAAGAGCCACTGGAGATCTCCTCTGCAATGGATAGAGGATGAGAGTGAGGGATGTACTCTGTGAGATCAAACCTCCTACGCACTGGTGGGGTGCAGGGGTCTTCCAGCCCGGGGTCTGGCAGCACAGCAGGAACCAGCTGCTGGTCCTGAGCGAGCCCCAGAGCTGCAGGCAGATCCCTCCCTGTGGCACCCAGCCCCTGACACATCCCAGGACCACCCGCCTCCATGACCAGTGGTCACTCTCCCTTGATGTCCTTAAGCACCCTGGCAGTCCCCAGCCCTTTGGAGGCACAGCCACCTCCTCCAGCAGCTCCCTGAGAGCTCCTTTGACCCCTCTGCCAGCAGGGCCACCCCACTGATTTATTAAGGGAGGGTGCTCACAAACACGTGCTGGTGAGCTCCATGGAACAGCCTTCAGCTCCTGCTGATTACTCATGTTTTACATCAGCCTGATGTTTTCTAGATGCGTTTCAATCAATACAATGGCCTTTTTAGCACACATTACCACTCGCCTTTGGCTAACCAACCATCACATTTCTTCTCAAGTGCCCATTTGGATCAAGCTAACCCCAAAGATGCATCAGCTCGCCTTTGACTGCCACCCGAGCTGACGCAAAACGTTCCCATTTAGATTTTGAAATGCCTTGCACACTCAAGCTTCCTTGCTGAGTGTTTCAGACAAGATGTTGGATGTGTTGTGTCATTCATGTCAGAGTTATTCTCCACACAGCTCTCCTCACAACCTCAGTGTGAATATTCAACTCACTCTTTTTTTCCCCAGTTTCAACGTTTGCCTACGCAATGCTTTGGGGTCAAGGCAGCTCAAAAAGGTAAATGCCAGCAGTCAGCTGAGAGCAGGGGAAATATTTTGGCTGAGCACGTGTGGAGTTGTGCACTGATGTGGTTTCATCCCTTCTGGTACCCATGGTGGCCGTTTCCAGGTCAGCTCAAATTTGGCCCCCAGAGCTGCTCTCACCTCCTTTGCTCAGCACCGGATAACCTCTGCTCATGGATGGTATCCAAGGTTTTCACTGGGAAGCAACAGTTATGATATCTCAGTGACCTTTAGAAAAATAGTAGCAATAGGGAGACTTTTTTCTTTTTTTTACTTACATTGGGTCACTTCTGTGAATATCCAGCAATCCCTAAGGTTTGCCATTACAGTAATTTGTGGCAAATGGCTCTGCTTCTAAAGCAGCATCCTTGTCTTTTTGATCACAATTCTGGTTAGTCCAGCCAAACCCAACCATCCTCACCACCAACTCTGTTTTTAATGCTCCAGCTGCACTTTTATTGTTTGGGTCATCCTGGCCAAACCTGCAATTCCACATTTCCCTGGAAGGGCACAGAGCATTTTGCCTGTTTTAAAGGCCCATTTTCTGTTGGTAGTAAAACACACAGTGTTAAATAACACAGCTGTTGTCTTCATTTGTCTGGGAGAGAAGCGAACGCAAAAGTTCCTGCAGGGAGGGGAGGGGGAAGGGACCTCCTTGTGCTGACGTTGCTTCCACACACACACCACGGACAAGCTTCCCAAGTCCCTTGTTCCCTTAGTTACATGCTGACTTTGGTGAATTCCTCGGGGTGTACCCCGTCTGCTTGGAGCTTGTCAGCATTTACTGAGACACCGACCATGACAGAGCAATGACAGGCCAGGGACAGCAGCACTCCTGCCTCGCCCTCCCACCTCCCACACCTCCTTCCCCACCACTCACAAAGGCCATCCAAGCCCACGGTGATTTTGCCACCAGGTGGGACACCTGCACCCTCCACATCCAGGTACCTTTGAGCCTTGCTGAGCAGAACGATGTAAAACACCTGATGCCTTGAGAGGCCTCCTAGAAACAGAGCCCAAACAGGAGGAAGAGAATAAAGGTGGGGATTTATTGGAAAGTCCTCCAAAGGTACCCCTGGGGAGCCAGAGGCTGCTGCCCAGATGGGCCCCGAGATGGACCCTGAGAGGCCACGAGTTCTTCCCACTTTGATAGGTTTGGTTCATTTGCATCTCAGGGTTCATTCTCCAATTAAAGCTTCAGTTAATGATGGAATTTCCCCTCAGCTTGGCCCCCTCTCAGAGGCTTTTGGTTGGTACTTTTTGGGCCCAGGAGGGGCTGGGTGTCCTTGGAGAGCAGCCCCGGAGAGGCTTTGCTGTGTGTGCCCAGCACAGAGAGCAGCACTGAACAGGGAACAGGAAACTCCAGAGTTACACACTGGGCACTGCAGGGTTTGGAAATATAAAAGTTCAAACCTCAGGCATCAGCGGGGAATGGGATGGAGGGGTGCTTTACCAGCAGGATGTCTGACAGCCCCAGGGAGATGTGGTGCTTTTAGGCAGTAGCTGTGCCATCAGACCTTAAGAAGAGGAGCAGGTTCCAAATGTGCAGCCTTAGGAACCAGTTAGACAGGCACAGCAAGTGCCAGAGCACCATGGGCACCACCCAGGGAGCACTTCCATCCCTGGTTTTTGGGAAGCTCATGTTGGACAATGGTCACTGCAGTTATCACAACATTCTCTGGGGTAGCAGGGGTTGTGTGATCCAGATCCAGCCATGGTGCAGTGCTGCCCTGCCTATTGCCTGTTCTCCTGGAATGCTTTGTTCTTCCTCATGTCCAACATTCACCCTGGACTTGAAAACGTTTCACACCAAGCAGCCCAGAAAACTGCTGCTGCCAGCCATCAGCTTTTCCAGGTATCAGCATTCCCATCGCTGAAATTCCCTGTAAAAAAACCCAGAGCTGCTCTTTGAGCTCTGTACAAACACATAGCACTGCAGCTCCTGAGGAGCCTTGGAGCTCCAGAAACCCAGGGACAGACAGGATATCTAAACACTGATATGTTTTACCACAGAAATGATGTGAGGTAGCTGAGAATTCCTCACGGATGCAGTGGGACCTGTGGGAGGCCCACACCTTCTTGACACACTGAGGCACCTTAGATTTCTGTCTCAAGGCACTTTATTCACAAATCCCTGTTTTCTTTTTGGCTTCTAGTGAGAATGTTTGAATGGGTGGTCCAGGATCTGCTGCACACCTGCACCCCACGTGTGGTGGGTGCTGTGTATAAGGACCATGGGGTACGAGTGTGGTCAAAAACTGGCCTAAGCTACGACTGGTTTGGAAAAATGTCATAGAAACAGAAATATTCCTGCAAGTAATTTGGATTGACAGGATGAGGATGTATTAGGGGAGTACTGACTGACCCCTGGGGGGCTCTGCTCTTTGCCATGAGCCCAAGGGGATCTTTTCTCCTGGTGTGGCTGTTTCCAAAGTCCAGTGTAACAGTGGACAGATGAGAAACTTCATGGCCTCATGCACTGTAAAAGCTGAGAACTGCAACAAGAAAGGGAGAGGGGAAGGTGGGGCAAAAAGGAAGCTATGAGTACCAGTGTGTGGGACTGGGCAGGGAACTCGACTGCTACTTTTACCAGGAGTTATCAGCTCATCTAACATTTCTGACCCAAAAACAACTTTATGAAGGAAGCAAAAGCGGATCTAGTTCATCATCCTGTCTTCAGCCTGTTGCTCTTCCCTGAGAAGAGGGAGGGGACCCTCACCTTTGCATGGACAATAGAGAGGATATGTTAATTACACCTTTATTCCATGAAGGCAGTGAAAAGCAAATCCAAGCCCAAATCTGAGGTGGGGTCTCAGCTTGGGGAAAATTCCCTCCTCCCACTGCCCCAGACTGGACCTGTCCTTGCACTCTGGTGAGCTGCTTCCTCTGGTTCCTGCACTCAGGTGGATGCTCCCAAACAGCCTTTGCTCCTGGATTTGCTCTGGTCTCCACACGGGCTCCAGTTTAGTTTCCTTGTCAGTGCTGGACGATGCTCCATGCTGTGACAGAAAGAGCTGTGCATCAGCAGCTCCTCCCTGCTGCCCTCAGCTCTGTTCTGCTGGCCAGGCAGCCCAGGAGAGGGTCTGGGGGAGGCTGCAGAGGAGAGAAGAGAGGGTCAGAGATACTGCCTGTGCTGCAGAGCCTGGAAACAAGACATCTCTTCTTTCTAGAGGCAACATGTCAAGCTAAATTGAAGATACTAAATGTAATTGCAGTTTGCTTTAGCAAAACACACTCTCATCTGTCTGCGAGAGACATTTAAGCACTGAGTGCTCCTGATCCAAATATTAGCACATTTGTGGGATTACAGCTTCAGCCCCCCCCTGATGGGAGCTTTGCACTGCCTTCAGTGGGCACTCCAGGGCTAGGAGCTGCATCAGCAACCTGGAGCTCCCAGGGCGGGTTCACCCCTTCTGCAGACACCAGGTGAACAGGATGGCCAGGAAGGCCACTCCAAGCCAGGAGCACTCACCATCAGCCTATGCACCATGGAAACCATTGGCTTCAGCAAGAAGGACCTGGCCAGCAAACTAGGAGCTCCTACAAACCCAGCCAGAGGCTTTGTCACAAATGGGAATATGAGGTGGGCAGCAGGAAGCTTGAATGATTCCCAGAGTGAGATCTGTCAGATTCTGGAATAATCCCTCCAGGGAAATTGTGGCAGGCCCACCCTTTAGAAATTTAAACTGAATAAAACACAAGACAATGGAGAGGAATGTATTTGCAGTTTCTTTTCCAGGGTGATGAGAAACTGAGTCTGCAGGAGGATAGTGAGGGAAACCTGTGGCCCAGATTTGCACCAGACTGCCAGAAATCGAGAGGGAAGACAGGGACAGCTGATGGGTGGCATTGTTGGGATCCAGCTCTGCTTCCCGAGGGCAAGGGCAGCTCCGTGGGACACAGCAGCTGTGCACAGTGACAGTGCTGAGCCACTGACCTGCAGGATAGGGACCCACCAGGGAGGATAACCTGTGGGCACAGGGAAACTAAAAAACATGAGAGATCCACACCACCATGGGGGTCTGGAGTGGGATGGGGAGGGAGAAAGAGATGAGACTTCAAGATAAGTGAGGGAGGTGCTGAAGGAAAGGGGGAGGTGGTGGTGAGAGCAGGATGAGGGCCGTGAGCATGATCCAGCCATGGTGATCTCCAGACAGGCAGTGCAGGCACCAGGAATGGGCCCAAAGGAGCTGGAAACTGCTGGGGTTCTACCCAGGCCTGCCATCCTGGGAAAAGCAGCTTCCAGGCATGAGGTCCTTTTACCATTCAGTAAAACCCTCTCCTTGCTCTGTTCTGGGGCTCTGTGCCCAGGAGGGGCAGAGCCAAGGGACCAGCCATGGCTGATTCTGCTTCTAATTTTCCTCTTCTCTTCCCATTTTTTTTGGAGAGGGAGAGTGAAAAGCCATCAAGATGAGAATTGCTGAACTTTCAAACTTTTAGGGGGTTTAATGAAAGCTGTTTCACCTGCTGAACATGTAGCCTGAATCTATGTTTCCAACTACAATGAAGAATTTACTTTGGCATTGGTTTTCTGTTGAAAATAAAACTGATCTGAGGGCAGGATGTTGTCCTTAACTAGTTTGAGATGACTAATTATTAAACTCATTTTCTAAAGGTTACCGTATACAGAAAAGCAATTATACAGAGATTAAAACAAGTTCAGAAACCTGATTCATTCTGAAACTATGGTAAACCCAAATCTTGTACTATTTCTGATTTTTAATGACCTCAGGAACATTTTATTTAACTTAGATGTCAAATGCAATTCTGAAATGAGAGATTAAATATATTTCAGGCTTTTCTTTCCCTTTTTTTTTCCTTCCCCCTACATAGCACAGTGCACAAATTTCCAGTGCTAATTCTGTTAGTGGATTTCAGCAGGCTGGCAGGAAAACTGTGCATGGAGAGAGGATCCTGGTTAACCCCTGGGTGGCTGCACTCCTTTGAGACACTCCTGGGCTGGGGATTGGGTGTGTTGGGATGCAGCCCTGGAATCCCCATCCTCCAGCAGAGCCCTCTAAACCCCATGCTGTGCTTTGGGATGTGGGGCTGAGAGCAAAGTGGGTCTAACAATGCTGCTTCTCCTCAGGGCTGCTCCCCACTTGTTCTGGCCCTGACACAGTGACCCCAAATCCTTCCCTGAAGGCTTTTGCTCATGTGGATTATCTGTAAAAAGCAGTAAGTTCTTTCTGGTTTTTGGCAATTCCTCTGATCCCAGTCCCTCAGGGGTACCCTGCCTGAGGGCCCTGGCACTGAGCAGCACCAAATCTTTGGTTTTCTCTGCCAGTAGCTGCTCTGGGACATGGGGCAAGGGAAAATACCCATTTTTAAGCTGGCAGAAGAACTCCCCTGACCTGAGGACAGGAGGAAGGTCGACGTGAGATACAATGGGCACAGGTACCATTACTGGTTTTATGGTGTCTGCCTCTGACCATTAACAGGGACCCTCCATCCCAATCCTTGGGGTCACTCCTGGGACCTTACCTGGGTCAGGTCATGCCAAAGTAAATCTCAGCTCATCCAAGTTGTGAATGGGAGTGCAAGTACCCAAGAGGCAGAAATAACATATTTTGGGAGGATTCTGGGAAAAATATCGCCTTGATTTTGTTTCTTGTCTTTATTTGTACTCTGTAGCAGGGGGAAAAAAAATAAAAAGGACTTAGGACTGAGCATTTGGGTTTGGGCTTCTAATAGAACATGAAGTTGTACTCTAGGACATCCCTGTTTCCCCCAGGCTGGCCAAAGACAGAAGCTGTTACCCACAGGAGCAACGCTGGTCTCCTATTCTGTCTCCTAAAGATAAAGGCAGCCAAGCAATAAACAAGGTTTTAAAAAACACCAACTGTAGGTGAAGAGTTCCCAAAATACAGCTGCACTGTCGAGGAGCTCACACAGCAAAACACTCCCCCCTCGCTGCCCTTCAGCCCTGCTCACACCAGTGCCACCCTCCCTGGCTCATCCCCCTCTCTGCCCTTCTCTCCCAGTGCTAAAGAGGCACCCCAGATGGATCTGGGGCTGGCAAATTTGGGCTAAATGCACCCATTTCAGGCCAGAGTTTAAAAGCTGCGTGTTTAATTTTGACATGCACCAACCAAAGGTTCTGCTGTTATCACGTCGAAACGATGTCGTATGGAGAAAGGTGTCTCAATTTGCTGCTGCTGCCCACACCGAGGTGAAAACTTGTGTGAAACAACACAAAACACTCCATCTTCAGTTGCAATGGGCTTCCATTTTCCTCCAGGAACTGATTTCACTTTTCAGGGCCATCCAGACCTCCCCACTTGCAGCTCGGCCACAGAGGGTTTATTGGCCCAGCTCCAAGCCGGGGCTCTGTTGCTGCACCAGCCTGGTGTCCAGGTGCCCATGGCACAGGGACAGGAATCTGTGGGACCTGCTCTGCCACCACAGTGTCCCAGTTGTCCCCAAGGACAGGGCTGGCACCCAGTGGATGTGCCATGACAGCACAGCAGGATTTTCCAAGCTTTTCCGGGAGTGCAGAGTGCTCATAACTGGAAGAGTTTGCCCATCCCTGCGGGGGCAGCCACCTGCCCTGGCCTGGCCACGATCTCCTGTGCAACAGGGCTCCATCCCATGGAAACACGGTCCTCCCGGTGCCTGGGGATTAATCCGTGCACTGGCATCCTAATCCAAGGTGCACACTGGCCTCTAGTGGGCACAGGCAAATCCTGTGTGATGCCAGCTGCGGAGCTGTCGCAGCAACGGGGGACGGCACAAATGACATCAGTTATGTAAAAAATAAAATAAAATTGAAATCTACATGTGTATATGCACACACTCATATATGTCTGTTCGTTCGTGCATTTATACACATGCACACACACGTCTGGTTTTTTCATGTATTTATATGCACACAAGTGTCTATTTGCTCGTGTATTTATATATACACATGGAAATATGACCTGTTATTCCCTGAATGTCATACCTAACCCCAGTGCTGCCTTGAGCTTGATTTCTCTCTCATCTCAAACTCCGAGTCCCTGTGTTGGCCCTTTCTGGCAGAACCAAACCAGCTCCCTGTGAAGTGGAGCCATGGAATTAAAATCCAGCAGAACTCTGGGGCTTAGTGATGTTTTGGGGAATCCACGGATATTACTGATGGCTCCTGCTGGGTTCAAATGGGCTGGAATCTGGCAAGAAGACTAACAAAACTGGGGGGGAGAATTGGCTTGAGACTTTGAGATGGAAAACAGCTGCTCTATGAACATTCAGGAGGGAGAAAAGTGGGTTTGGGAACACAGAGCAGGTGGGACCACTTGGTCCATCAGAGGTGTCTGACTGAGCAGATCCCAAAAGTGGGAGCTCTGCTGAGCCTGAGGAGCAAGGACTGCCTGGACTAGGACTCTAAGAGAAAATCAAAGGCCTGTGCCTGTTTCTCCTGAAATCAACAGTGCATGAGTAGTTTTGCTTGGTCCACTGGCAGATCCGAAGGGGAGCACAGCCAGATCCCACCCTGCCTGAGGAGCATCCCGCTGCACTCAGGCACGAGGGGGAGCAGGGGAAGCTGCCAGTGAGGCTCGCTGGGAAGAAACTCCTGAGATCCAGCCTTGGGGAATCTGATTGCCCAGCAGCTGACTGAGCCCCATCTCAGCAGCTGGGGGGATAATTTGGGTTGAAAGGGACCGCTCAAGGTCTTCTAGTCCAGCCTCCAGGGACCTCTCCCTGCCCATGCATCCGGCACTGCTGTTGGTTGTATTTGTTAATGGAGGTGATGCTTTAAGGTTTTTAATCCCAAGGGCCAGGACACAGGGCCTCCTGGAGAGCCAGGACAAAGGCAGAGCCCTCCAGCATTGCCCTCTGCTCTGCTGAGCTCCTTCATTAGCTCCTGCCCTCCTGCTCAGCCCCCAGAGGATTGCCTCCTTCCCAAGGGGATCTGATCCTTCACTCCTCTTCCTTTCCTGATCCTGGTAAATAATAAATGTGCCACACCTTCAAATACGCTTTTTGCCACCCCCTGCCCTGTCACTGGGCAGCTGCCACTTTCAGCACCCACCTGACCAGCCCCAGTTACCTGCACTGGGAAGTGCCCAGCTAGGATGGGTCTCCTGGCAGAGCCCACCTGGAGCTGCTGGGGCAGCTCTGCAGAGCATCTGATGGCAAAACCATCAGATCCATCAGCCTGGAGTGAGTGAGGAAATGGCCACAGACAGCCCCAAAACCCTGCTGGTCCTTACATCTCCAGGCTGCTCTGGGCATAAATGCATTTCTCCATAGGCAGCTTTACATAGGGCAGCTCCCACAGACAGGAAATGAGCCACTCGTGAGCCAAGGGATCACAGCAGCTTCAGCAGCTATCAAACATCTTATCTGCTGGGCAGTGGGAAATGGGAGATTCACTGATGGCAGGATGACAGAGAAAAGGAAAGGAGAGGAGGAAAGGGAAGGGNAACTGGGAGGAAATCAGACCATGGCAGAAGGGGAAGATGGGAAGGGAAGGGAAGGGAAGGGAAGGGAAGGGAAGGGAAGGGAATTCTGAATGCTGTTTGGAGGTATATATACATTAACATTTCTCACACTTACAGATCCTTTGGGTTTCCTCTGGCTGTCTTCCCTCAACCTACATCCGCATCGCTTTGCGCTTTTCCCTGCGAACAGCAGGACACAAAGGTGATGCAGAGTAAAAACTGAATCTTTGTGGTGCATGTCAGGTCTGACACTTTAGCTGGTTCACAAACCAGCTGCACTTCAGATGAACTGAAAATTTCCCCACCTGAGAGTTTTGTACAAAAATATTCACCAAGCTCCACTGGATGAACTTTTTCCAACTGTACACATGAACTTTGGCACAAGTGGAGCTTCAGGGGCTTCGGCTATAAGAAAAACATTGGTCCTAGGTCAAGCTGTGATACATCAGACAGGGATCTGCAAAACTGCTGCAAACCTCCTAAAAGCCCATGAGAGACAGCAGATGAAAATCTGTGGGTGTCCATTATCTAATGACTAATAAATGTTGATCAAAATGTTTTTCATTCTTACAGTGAACATATGCTCTGGCAAACTCAGCTATTGCTCAGCCCAACACAAAGGTGCCCTACCAACCACCCCACCAGGGTACTGTGCAAGGAGGGCTGGGGGATTTACTGGAAGGCCTGGATTTCCAGAGAATCATAGAATCATTTAGGTTGGCAAGGCCTCTGAGATCATCCAGTCCAACCATTAACCCAGCACTGCCAAGGCCATCTCTGACCCCTGTCCCCAGGAGCCACATCCACAGGGCTTTTGAATCCCTGCAGGGATGGGGACTCCAGCACTACCCAGAGCAGCCTGTTCCAGTGCTTGACCACCCCTTCTGTGGAGAAATTTCTCCTAATCTCCAACATAAACCTCTCCTAGGTTAACTTAAGGATGTTTTCTCTCATCCTATCCCTTTTTCCTTGGGATCAGAGCCCAACAACCCCCCTGGCTGCCCCCTCCTGTCACAGGGAGCAGTGCAGAGCCACAAGGTCCCCTCTGAGCCTCCTTTTCTCCAAGCTGAGCCCCTTTCCCAGCTCCCTCAGTCACTCCTCCTATGTTTGTTTAACCAAAATACTTGTCTTTAAACAGTTTGTTTCAATGGTGCATTTTGCATTACAGCTCATGCTGAGAAGGACCAGAAGAGTCACCCAAGCCTTGCAGGTGCCACCAGGAGGCAAAACCCTACAAGATCTCCCATTCCCACTTGGTCCTCCCCACTCCCAGTTGCGAGTGTCCTGGTAGGAATTTCCCACCTTCAAGTCTTTGGGCAAGTTTACTTGAAATTAGTCATCAGCTGTGAAAGCTGTGGGGGACTCCCAGGGAGGTGTTAGAAATGGTTTAGTTGAGGTGTTGGGGCATGGGTTGGACTCAGTGATCTTGAAGGTCTCTTCCAACCTGGTGATTCTGTAATTCTGTGATTCTGTAAAGACAAAAAGACAAACAGGCAGCTGGCGTGGCTGGAGCACATGGAAAAGCAGGCAGAAAATGGGATGTGTGTAGTTTTCAGCAGGAGCTCAATACCCCCAGTGCTGGGCAGGGTGAGATAGATCATGACCCCCGACTTTGATCCTACCAGTGGGGAGGAGAGGACAGGAGGACAAGGTCAGACAGAGAGATCTAGCAGGAAATGTACCTGGTTGCTCAGAGGAGCTGTGGATGACCCATCCCTGGAAACATTCAAGGTCAGGGTGGACAGGGCTTCAAGTGACCTGGTCCGGTTGAAGATGTTCCTGCCCACTGCAGGATGAGTTTTTATGGTCCCTTCCAACCCAAATCAGTCCAGGGTTCTGTGAAATAAGAAAGACTCTGGAAAACACAAAGGAGTTGCAGCCTCACTTCAGAAACAGCTCCAGGATCTCCAGGGCAGAGCAGGGGTTGGAGCAAACTCAGACATGGAGAAAAGAGATTTTCGACGGACCCTTCGTCCTACAGGAAGAGAAGCCAAAGTGGAGGGGCAGAGAAGAAGGATCACCATGGACCTGATCCCAGCATTAATTCCCTCTCTAACACAACAAGTAGACCTCAGCTCCCCTATCAAGTTGGTGTCACAAATATTTCTGCTTAGCAGCCAACATAAAAATGAACATGAGTCCTTGATCAGGAGGCCCAGCAAGGACAGGGCTTTTTTCCCCCACCTTAGCGAAATAGGGCAAAAAATAAAATCAGAAAGTGTTTTGACTCTCTTTGAAACATTTTGACTTCCACTGAAGAAACTCCCTTGGGTGCCTGGACATTATTTACCATTGCAAACAGCTTTTGTGCCTTTGTAGTTTGAGTTCTCCCAGGCAGGTGCCATCTCAAAACAAAAGTGGGAAGGTTTTGTTTTGGAGATTTTGAACGGATTTTTTCTTCTTTTTTTTTTTTTTCTTTTTTTGTCAACTACCAAGTGAAACATTTTGTTCAAAAAACGCCTAAACAAAATATTTTGACATTTTCAAAATGTTCTCCTGTTCCCTTTAGCCAAAACACATTGCTATATTCAAAGCAAATTCACAGATCCCTTCAGCCCTTCCAAAATGCTCTGGGTTGGCTGAACTGCACATTAATGGAGAGACAATCCTGCAGCCACAGAGGCTGAGTGAGGGGCAGGGAGCATGGGGGGAACTGAGATGGGCTTTGAGGAGTCAGACACGGAAAAATGAGGGAGGCAGCAGCTTGTGGGGTGCCAGGAGGAGGTGGGAGAAGCTGGGAGAGGATGAGCAGCTCACAGAGACAGAAAGAGTCAGGGGGCTGAGCAGCTCCATGGGTGTGGGTGATGAGGTTCATGAGGTGGCTTATGGGCAGAGAAACCTGCCCAAAGCAGGGCCAGACACAGCTTTTGTGCCCCCCACCTGTGCTGCAGCAGCTGAGGGGAAGACCCATCCCTGCTCCCTGCCAGGGCGTGCAGACACTCGGATGTGCCCCCAGGGCTGTGAGCCCCTTCCTCCTGACACACCAAAACTACAGGGGGACAGCTCTGCTCACAGCTTTCCCTGTGGAGAAACGGGAGGAACACAAAATACCCACGCCTGAGAGGTTCCAGTGATGCTGTTTACTGGCAGCCCTGCCCTGCTGCCACCCAGAAACTGCGCCAGCCCCAGTGGGAAGAGCCCCACCACTGGCACCATGGGCAGCTGCTCCCACCTCTCCATCCTGGAGCTGGTCCAGGGTGGATGAGACACCGTGTGTGAGGCAGAGGGATGGGCACCATGCATCCAGTCTCCTCCTCCTCTCCAGGCTGGCCAGGACTGGGGGTGTCGTTTGGGCTGGAAGGACGTTTCCTGCAGAAATCCCCTCCACCTCTCAGGGCTGGCAGAGGTGCACTGGGAGCTGTGGGGCACCTGCTGTGGGGCTCAGCTATCCCTGCCAGCCAGGAGAGGAGGCAAACCTGGATTCAGGAGAGAGGCAGCTGCAGAGAATTTACCCTTCTGGGTGCCATCCAAGCCTGTTTCCATGGCGAAGGGAGAAGCACGGAACGCGCTATCGGCACCATCAGCTGACGTCTCGTTATGCCCCATATTTCCTGTTATTTCACCAGAGTTACACACGGACCCACAGCTGAATCATGGGGTTCATGACCTCTGCAGGTACTCGGGTCTTGGGGACACTGTGGGTGGCTGCTATAATTAGTGACTAATTCTGTGAATTCAGCAGCACAAGCCCCATGCCACCCTGGCACACCAGCGGGCCTCAGCAGCAGGCTGGCCACCGCTCCCCTCGTGTGGCCCTGTTTGCAGCACAGCTGTGAAGACAAGGATGGGAAGGTGCTATAGGATCCATGTCCAGACCCACAACAGCCACCCCAAGCTCTACCCTCACCCTCTGGAGCTGTCCTGCCCCAACACACAGCATGCACTGATGATATTGTCAGCATCTCCCCCCACCCAAAAAACAGCCCCTGGGATTGCAACAGCAGGAGAAAAGGGGATACTGAGGGGAAGGCAAAAAAATGGAGTTTGAGGGTGACTGTGGAGGGATGGGGTTGGTTTGATGTTTTCAGCATCGCATCAGTGGAAAATGTTTTGGAGCTCAGCACTGGGGCCTGACCTCATCCCAGGGTGGCTGCTGAAGGAAACCCACACTGGAAGCAGAAGAGATCTGGAGAATTCTGGTGAAATGTCCCAGCATGACGGCAATTCCAGGCTGGCCAAGCTAGATGAAGGCTCTGCTCTTAGTCTTCTTCTGGTACTGATCAGGAGACAAGACATGACCAGGTGGGACATTTTCAGAAGCTTTAAAAAAAAAGCACTCCATCCCTACCCTCTACCACCTCTCCAGAGCTGCCTGGCACCAATGGTGCCTTCCACACAACCCAGCATGGTGTGGGGTCTTCTGGGCAGGACTCAGCCTTTCCCCACCTTGACCATGACACTACAAGGCCAGTTTTCCCAAGCAGAAGTTTTGGCCCAACAGTTTATCCTCACATCAGCAGCACAAAGCTGCACAGATGGAGGATTTCAAGGGGAAATTATTTAGATAAGAGATTATCAGGTATACCTCGATGTCAGCTGAGCTTATGGGCTTAATGCAGAATGATGAATCACCCATCCAAACACATATTATTTTCCCTGGAGGCATTGTCCTGTGAAATTTATTTCCCACTGAAGGACCTTGTAAATCATTTGTAGCAAATAAACCACAGTATTGCCAACCCTACATGTTCTAAAATCTGGACTCATGTCTGAAGACTGGCCCAAAAGCCATAAGTTCTTTCCCTTCTATCAGTTTCAGATGGACCTTTCACTGCTTTCTGACCTTTTTTTGTTCACTCACCCATTTTCCACGCTTCCCTCTCACTCCCCACTCCTGCCTGTGTGTTATGTATTCACTTCTCCTGTTCTCATGCTGCTGGAGGACACAATCTGCCCAAAAGCATCTGCCATCCCAACCCAGGCATCGAATCACTCCCACCACCAGTGCCAGCAAAGAGCTGCTGGTGGGATTTGGAGTGCAGGGATTTTCCTGGTGGGGAACCAGAAGCACATGTCCCATGGCAGCTCTCTGCCACTGGCTTTTCCCAGGCAGCACTGGATTTACTGTGGGTTATCCAGGACAGGCTGGGCTGTCACTTTGGCTGAAGCCATTTTTTGAGGCTCTGGGGGGGTGATTTTGGCAATGGTCCCACTCTCTGTTCTCCACTCCAGGGAATGGATGTAGAGAGACTCGTGTCCCAAGCAGGGCTGAAGGACAGCAGACAGTTTCCTCTCTGGTGTTCTTGTCCATCCTCTTCCTGGGGACATTCCTGACTCGCTGCTGCTTTCCCACTGCTCCCTCTCACCCCAGCTTGATGCTCTCTTCTCTTTCTGCCTCTTGGAGCTTCATTTGGAGTTGGACATTCATTGAGTTGGAATTGATGATCCTCGTGGATCTCTTCCAACTCAGGATATTCTGGTTCCATGATTTCTGGGCACCCTTCCTTGGTGCCCTTTTCAGCCATCCTTCACACCAGAGGCATCTTCAGCCCCACCTTGGAGACAACCATGAACCTGATGGCCAGACATCAGCCTGAGCCTCCACCAGTGCCCTCCAGGGCAGCAGATCCTTTGGCCACCCCCATGGCCAGCCCATGCTTTTGGGGCATCAACATCCACCTCTCCTTGAAACAAGGCTGGTGGAAGAGACCATCTCCAGCAACTCTCTCTGGAGCAATGGTTGTGACAGGAGATGGAACGGGAGATGGCTCACAGCAGGACCAGGGCAACCAACCTCAGGGCCTGAGGAATTTTCTGAAATACTGAAGATCATGGGTGCTACAACAGCAAATTTTCACCTTTCAGTGGATATTACGGGGGAATAATTTGTGCTGAGCAAAGTCTGCAGCAGTTTCTGCCCCATATCTGATCATCTCCCACGATAGGAGCTCAACCCTATCTGATCCAGCAGTTATTGAAAACTCAGCTGAGTGTGACTGCGATCATTTTTCAGGGTTTTCATGTTGCTCTTTAACCATGGTGAAAATTAAAGAGCCAACTGTGGAACAGGAGAAAGCGCTGTACTTTCACTATGACACTTTCTGGTAATGAGATATTTATTAATGTTCATTTCTTCTGAAAGGAAACAAACCAAACCCAATCCCTTATCTCTCTCTCGGTGTTTAAGTTATGAGTAACACGGGAAGCTTTTAGTCCATGAGACAGCAAATGCACCCTGCTTGGGAGCCTGTGGGTGTAGGAGATGCAGTGATAAAGCCAAGGTAGATCAAATCACTCCCATTTACCTAGAGCTTTCTGCAGCTCTTGAAATGATGGAGGGATTGAAAGATGCTTTGTCTATTTTATGAGAAAAGCAGCTGTGATTTAGCAGTTTAATCACTTTTGTCACAAAGAAATGCAAGACAAAGCCCATTTCCAGGATAGATTTTTTTTCAAAGCTGTGTTTTGTTTCCTCTCAGTAAGGAATGATTTGAAATGCTAATGGTGGGCTGAGAGAGACACATGGGAAGCGAAGTCATTGCTCATACAGCAGCCAGGCACAGAAGCCACTGTCCCACCATGGTGTTCATGGTCAAACTCTGCTGATTTTGGGTGCTCAGCAGATTGTCACTGGCTGACCTGCGGGTGATTTGGAATTACCCACATACTGAAGAGCTGCCTCAGCACCTTGCAGGGTTTGGCTCACAGGTTTTTTGCCCTCGGATGACTTCTGAATGACCTTGCTGAACGTGCAGCACAGCAGGCCTGGCTGCTGCAGCTCCCCTGCACTCACCCCTGGCACACACGACCTGAGTTCTGTCAGTCTCAACTCACTCCCACGCTCCGGACTTGCAAACTCCTCACTGCTCCGCACACGGGCCCCGGGGTGCAAGGAGACGAGTTTCTTAAGAAGAAGTAATTATTTCCTTTGTCATTATGATCATGCTCACGTGATTTATTAGCAGGGATGGAAACTTCGCAGAGCTCTGCCAAGGAAGCTGTGGGTCTCAGCAAACCCTGCTGGCACTGCTCCCACCCCAGCTGCAGCTCCCTTCGCCAGGTGATTTCCCAGCTGCCCAGCCCCAGCTCCCCACGAGAATCACAGAATGGTTTGGGTTGGAAGGAACCTTCCAGACCATCTTGTTCCAAACCTCTGCCATGGGCATAAGGTCCTTCCAAACCTTCCACTACAGCAAGTTGCTCCAAGCTCTGCCCAGCTTAGCCTTGGATACTTCCAGTGATGGGAAGTGCTTTGGGATCTTTGTCTTACACCTTCCTATTCCCTCTTCCTCGCTGCAGCCCAGCTCTCCCAGTACTTGGGAAAGAGCCAAAGTCCATGCAGGGGAATCCACTTCCCATGGGAGATGCAAAACAGCCCCCGAATTCCATATGGGACATTCTCTAGATGAGATTTCTCCAAAGGTTTGTGGTAGAGCCAGATTTGGGGCACTTTATCCCCACAGCAAAATGGCCATCCATTCCCAGGCTCCAAAACCTTGCTAAGCCTTCCCAAAGAAAGGACCACTATATCATGATGATTTTGTAATACATCTTATTTTTTCACACCATAAAAATGGTGGTCAAAGGGTCCAAAGCTCACATGCTGCTGCCAACCTGGACAAGAGGGATTATACAAGGTTTGGAATCTTTGTTTCCTCTGGAGCCTTTCTGAAAAACCCTTTTTTTTTTTTTTCCTATTTGCTGGCTTTGATGTGTGACTGAATTTCCCAGTGTCAGGCTGTGGCAGTGAAGGAAAAGGTCTTGTGCTGGAGAGCAAAAGGGGTGACAGCTTCCCACTGCCAGAGGGCAGGGTAGGATGTGGTATCAGGAGGAAATTCTACCCTGTGAGGGTAGAATTTTACCCCTCACAGGGTGCCCAGAGCAGCTGTGGCTGCCCCTGGATCCCTGGCAGTGCCCAAGGCCAGGCTGGACAGGGATTGGAGCAGCCTGGGACAGTGAGAGGCATCCCTGCCCATGGCAGAGTGTGGTAATGGATGAGCTTTAATTCCCTTCCAACCCAAACTATTAGTGATTCTAAGACTCAAGACAAAGACAGGAAGGGAAAAAATCCTCATGGAGCTATGGAGAAGTCCTTCTCCTGAGTGAGCAGTAGGGATTTCCCACCTGGACATTTGCTGGGTGGGTCATCAGCCTCCAAATCACTCAGGCAGAGGCACTGCATGGTTGTTCTTATGGAGAAAAGCCTTTCCACAGGGCCTGCACCAGCATCCCCGCCAGGAGACACATGGGTACAGTGTTCCCATGTCCTACACTGGCTGCACATCCATCTGTGCCCCTCAGGTGGGGGAAAACAGAGGCAGGAGCCAATAAATGAGCATTTACCCTCCTTAGTTATTCAAATGGGGAGTGGTGAGTGGAGACTGGGAGAATCTCACTTCAGGGAGGGGTGGATGGCATTGAGTCTCCCAGGGAATGTGGGGAAACACCACATGAGGAGCATCAGCTCCTGAGCAGGTCTGGAACAGGAGACAGCCCAGGTGAGAAGGCGAGAGCCAGCATGGCTGAGAAGGGCAAGTCTTGCTTCTCATGAGAAACACCAGAAAGGCACATTTGCACATTGCACCAGAAAGGCACATTTGCACCCCAGCCCAGAGTGGGAACGTGGCTGTGCCCACAGGCAGCCCTGCAGAGCGGGAGCACCGCTCCTCACCCGCCTCTGGAGCACAGACACCTCTGATCTTGGTGGCGCTGCTGGCGTTTCCCAACACCCCAGCAGTGAGAGCAGTTGTGAGATGAGCTGGCCATCCACCACACAGCACCCGCTGCACCTCTGCTGGCAGCACGGCTGGAGGCCACAGGGTGCTTCTGGGGCAAACTGGGCAGCTCAGGTGATAGCAGCAGACCCTAAAAACCCAAAACTCCAGCCTCTGTGAGGTGTTCAACCTCACAGGACATGGCAAACCTCAGGATGGGCTGCTGCAGCTCTCAGCTGGTGCTCCACATCCACTGCACACGCCCCACAGCAGGTAGTGCAGGCAGCACAGGTGCCCATGTCCATGATGCCCAGGTGCCACCCCAACCACAGCCAAACTTGCCCCAAATCTCCAGACATGTGGCAATGCCTAGAGAAGGCACTGATGTGCCATGATCTTCCACTGCTTTGGCCAAGCACCAGTGGCTCCCAGGAGTTTAGTTTTGTTTCCTAAAAGGAAAGTGACAGGATCCAAGGGAGTGGCATGAAGCTGTGTGTTTAGGGTGAATCTCAGGGAAAGGTTCTTCCCCCAGAGGGTGCTGGGCACTGCCCAGGCTCCCCAGGGAATGGTCCCGGCCCCGAGGCTGCCAGAGCTCCAGGAGCGTTTGGACAGCGCTGCCAGGGATGCCCAGGGTGGGGTTGTTGGGGGGTCTGTGCAGGGCTGGAGCTGGGCTGGATGATCCTGGGGGTCCCTCCCAGCTCAGGAGATTCCATAACTCTGTGATTCTATCCCAGCCCAGGTGATGCCATTCAGTTAAAGATCTCTCAGGTATCACTAAGAAAAATGTTATATTTCCAACCCAAGTGTAGAAAGGGGAAGTTTGAAAAGATCTTGGACTCTTTAAGTCTCTGAAACAAGGAGGAAAACAGGCAGAGCACAAAAGTTTAAAAACCTTGTAATGTTGCAGCCCAAATGCTGATCGCTGTGTCCTGCTGGGCCCTCAAACCTAACACAGGGATCATTTATCATCTGCTGCACGGACAAGTGAGGACCCTTGCAGAGGACAATTTGAGCTTTCCTTGACTGCACGTTAAAAGATTCCTCCCTAATCTGCAAAAGAAATCTCTCAGAGTGCTTTTCATTGGATTTTTTTTCTATTTTCAGAGAGCAAGGGGAAGTTCCACAATTTCCAAAAGGTCATATTTTCCCCTTTCAGTGATGACAGCAGCTCTTTCAGCTGTATACATGTGCAAAAATTCAGAAAGTGTGTGTTGGTACAAGGTATTACCTACAAAGACTTGTTAGATTAAAACATAGATAGCATCATCCGAATTTTAACTACATTTCACTTGATTCACTGCATTTTTTGAGTGAATGATACATGAAGATGTTCTCCAAGATGCCTTTAAAACACCCAAATATGGTCCTGTAAACTTCTAACCCATTTCTGTTGTTAACCTTCATTGAGTTTTTTTACACCACCAAAAAAANTTTTGTTTTTAACCTTCTTGTATTTTTTTAACCCCACAAAAAAAAAAAAAAAAAAAAACAAAAAAAACCCAAACAAACAAAAAACCAAACTAATAAAAAACAAGAAAGGGGGAAAGACAGGAAATGAGCCCAAACAAGCAGGTCTCAAAATGAGCAAAATTCAAGTGAGGCTTGTTGGCAAGAATCCTATCAAGCTTTGTCCCAAAAGTGCAGGGCATTGTTGTGGTAGGGTGGTACCTTGTTATTGTTATTTGCCTGTTGGGGCTCATCCAATTTATGAGAAATCACAACTGAAAAGTTGAGATGCACGAGCCACAGCCCTGAGATGTCTGACATGGAAAAGCAGAGGTGACACAGGCTGGAATGGGGCTACAGCTGATCAGTGATAAATGATATACAAATTAGAAATGCTTTTTATCCTCAAAATACTGTAGGAAAGGTCCAAGAGAAGGTCCTGTGCCCACACTGACCGTGGCATCCTCTACCCACTGTGAGCTGCAGATAATGGTGCCACAATTGGTGGCTGGGGTCCCTTTGTATCACTGCTGGTTTCTTCTTTGCACCCCATTACCAACAAGGGGCCTGGGCTCAGGAGTTGGCTTTGTCCTGTGCTCAGTCACTCCAGAGCAGACAGCAACCTTGGGACTTCAGGAGATCTCCTGCCACACTGATGTGACCAGAAACCTGTTTTAGCAGAGCTGGGAGGTCACTGCAGGGAGTTTTGCACTGCCAGCCTGTCCTTTTCCCATCTGGGAGCCTGTCCCTTTGGAATCCACTGCCACCCTGTCACCTCACTGCCCTGGAGGAGCTCCATGGCTGGAGTGGTGACGAATGCTTCAATACACATATTTTGTCTGGCATGAAAACAGAGCCAGCACTTGCCTTCAAGGCTCTCTAGAAGGCTCTAAATAACATTAGCAGAGGAGAAATAAATATCATCTTCAAATAAGAGCACAAGGAGCCCTCCAGCCCACTGGCATTTGAGGATTCAGACAGCAGGAGCAGAACTGCCATGAAAACTGTCCTCTGATGCCATGGACACTATTGGACCACTCTCAGTAATTGTTAATAAAGAAAAAGATTTCCTTAAAAATCATTTCCATGTTGGCAGTTGTGTCAGCTGCAGCCCTGTGCTCGTTCCTGTGCCAGCAGCCAGCAGCCAGCAGCAGAGGTGGCTTTTCCCTGGGAGGAGAGGAGACCAGAGCATCACAGAACCACACAATCCCAGGATGGGTCAGGTTGGAAGGGACCACAGTGGCTGACCTGGTGCCACCTCCCTGCTCCAGCAGGGCCNCAGGGACACCCAGGGACCCTCAGGGATAGCCAGGGACACTCAGGGACCCCCAGGGACCCCCAGGGCTGAGGGCCCCTCTCAGCCAGGGCTCCTCTGAGGCTGAGCAGCCCCAGCTCCCCCAGCCTGTCCTGGGCACGGGGATGCTCCAGGCTCTTCCTCAGCTGCGCAGCCTCCGCCGGCCCCGCTCCAGGAGCTCCCTGGCCCCGTGTGCTGAGGAGCCAGAGCTGGACACGGCACCCCAGAGGTATCCCCAGGGCTGGGCAGAGGGGCAGGATCACACCCCTTAAGGGCACTGCAAAAGCAGTGACCCTCCCAGAGCCCCAGAAGTACCTGGGGGGGCTGACCACAGAGGGACACGGACAGCAGCAGAGAGATGTGACATCTACTCCTGTGCTGGAACATGGACAGATATCAGTGATGCTGTCACAGTGGTGGGGTTGTGTCTCACAGCCCTCTCCAGTGGTACAGGAGCTCTCTGGACACACAGAGCAGGAACTTAGAGAAGCAAAACTGCCTTAGAAATACTTCTGGTTGACAGTGGAGGGAGCAGGGAGTTAGCCACCAAATCCTGCTCTGAAAAACCACTGTCAGTGAAAAGAGTCTTAATTTTTATCAATAATCTCAAACTAACAAATGAAAACTCAAAGTTTTACTTTTAAAGCAAAGTTGTCACTGTTTTGGTTCTTGACAAAGCACAAAATGTTTGCCAGGGAGGTTTCAACACAAATACCTTGCCCAGTACCTCATTTTCTAAGCCATTAGCCATTTTCTGGTTGGAGTATCTGTCCAGGCTGCCCCAGAAGTGGCCAGTGTGGGGTAGGTTCTGTCCATGAGTGACCATTTCCAGAGATCAGCTGTGCTGTTTTCATGGAAATGGCTACGTCACAAAATCAGCAATGGTCAAACATCACAGTAATTTCACAGAGAACAATGCCCTTCAGCGTTTTCCAGATTATCACCCCAAGCAGGATGAACCAGCACTCTCAGCAAGGAACTTACTCTTTACCCTGTGTGCTGGTTGAACAAAAACCAGCATCAAACCTTGACACCCTGTCACAAATAAATCTGGGGACACAGGCAGCCATCAGGGTTGTCACCCAAATGCCTCAAGATGTGACATACACTGTGTATGTCCCTAACTGAGGAATCCTAGGATGGTTTGGGTTGGAAGTGACCTTAAAGCTCCTTTTGTTCCAAACTATTGCCATGGGCAGGGACACCTTCCACTAGTCCAGGCTGCAGTAACCTGGCCTTGGACACTTCCAGGGATGAGGCAGCCACAGCTTCTCTGGGCACCCTGTGCCAGTGCTCCAAGTGGTTTTAGGGTGTTTGGCAAAAGCAAGGTGAATGCTGGAGTAGTGACTCCTCCAGATGTGCTCTGGTGCATCTCTGTGCTGTTCACACCACACCCCAGAACAGGGTCAGATTCCGCCACTCAGGCTCCTGGGTAAACCCCAGCCCGAGCCCAGACTGCCCCAGAGTGGCTGCTGGTGGTGCCCCACTTCCTCCCCTGCCCCTCCTCAAAACCTCAGGACAAAATTCCCTTTTCCCAAATGCCAAGGAAATCTCCCAGCAGCTCCAAACCGCCTCCCCCAGTCCTGCAGCGCAGCGTGGAGTCAGACCCTCCTGCACACAGTCCTTGTCTACAGCAGAGAAACAAACTCACCCCTGCCCTGACCTTTACCTCACAGCAGGAGATCCTTGTTCACTGACAAGTTGCACTGAATTTGTTTTACATGACCATAAACTAGGGAATAAAATGTCTCTGCCACCTGTGTTTCCAGAGAGGCACGAGAATTTTTTCTCATTATTTTTCCCCACCTGTAAACTCAGCCCTTCTTATCAAACTCAGCCTTTCTATCCAAAATCAGCCCTTCTTATCAAACTCAGCCTTTCTATCCAAAATCAGCCCTTCTTATCAAACTCAGCCTTTCTATCCAAACTCAGCCCTTCTTGCCACACTCACCATGATCATGTGAAAGGTGAGGGATTCTCCCAGACATAACAACTATTGTGAACTTCAAAGTCCAAATCCTGGCTGAGCTGGAGCCACTAACCAAACTTCCCAGCCCCTTCCCACTATGTCTAAGGTTAAATAACCCTTCTTGTCCCTTTTTTTTTTTTTTTTTCCTTTGTAAGAACAGTAAATGATGCAGAAGAACCCTGTGCAGACACCCCTGACCCTTGTGGTGCAAGGGGCTGACAGCAGACAGACCCTCACCTCTCCCCTGAGGATCTGCTCCTTGGCTGTGGGGACAGGATGGATTTATGTGACAGAAATTCTACCTGTCCCCTCTTTGCCTACAGGCACCACTCACCCGAACATCTCCAAATCTGCCAGGTACAAAAATATCAAGGCCTCATTCTGCATGGGAAAATCCTCTCTTGGATAAAGAAAATGAAGCCTCATTCACACAAGTGAGGCAATTTTGGACTTTAACAATGTCAGGTAATGTGGGTTCCACAAGTCCCCATACTCAAAACCAAGACATGTTGATGTTAACTCAGCTTACTTTTTGCTTTCCCACTTGTCAAGATCCCAACAGCGAGCCAGACTTGCAAAAAACATTCAAACTCTACCCAGAGCCTCAGTTCTTCATGAACAGATTACAGTGCAAAAACTTCTGCGTGGCCCAGTTTGGAAGAGATCTGGAGCAGGAGCCTGGCTTAAAATTACATTACCTAAAGGAAGGCCAGAAACCAGGCAGCCCATCAGTTTTCTGTGTTTTCTGTCCAACTGTATTTTTCTCTTTTATTATGTTAGTCAGGTGCTAAACAAATAAAATCAATTCTGAACTTATAAAAAGCAATTGGAAATGTCTAGTCTTCTATAGTGAAATCTCGACTGAAGCAGCCCACAGCACTTGGAGAAAAATCAATCATCATTTCCATCCTGCTACGTGTGCTACTCAAATTAAGAATTGATGTTCGGCTGCAAAGGAAAATTATTTCAAGAGAACCACCTCAGCACCAGTTTTCAGTGTTCATAAACCTCCTGTTTACAGCTCTTGTCACAGCAGACGAACTCCTACATCCCACCATGATTTATAAATATTAATGAGGGATCCTGATTTACATAGTTTCCATCTTAATGGGCATCAAAATTGCAAGCAGGGCAACAGCACCACTTACAGTAACAGCAAGTAGTAAACATGTCCCCAGCCTGAAGAGGTCATAAACCAGTGTTCAACACCCCTGTAACTGCAGCCTCTCCCACACCCAAACCAAACTACAGATGATTTTGCCTGTAGCCTTTCCATAAAGACAGAAAGCCTGGAGTGGGGCACCTGAAGAAGCACTTAACTCTGATGCAGCCTAAATATTTCAGCAATGTGCTCTGCCCATTTGGAAGCACCACTCCCTGCATCTCCTTCGATTTACTGCAGCCCAGCCTATGTAACATATATGATATGATGTGCACACCACATTAATATCCCCCAGAATATGCCACAGCCACAGTGAAAGCCATCCCTCCATCCATCCATCCATCCATCTATCCATCCATCCATCCATCCAACCCTCCCTCCAGTCTCCATCCCACCAGCTCTATTTATTAATGAGCACGCAGCTGATTTCCTCACTGCCAGCTGGAAGCTGCTGCTTCTCCAAGGCTCAGGGGCTGTGCAGCATCAGCAGCCTGGGCTGGGTGACACCCTGAGCACAGGGGTGTCCCCTCCAGCTCCCACCTGGCTTCCCACAGACTTTTCTCAGCCTGTCTGTGGTGGGGTTTGTGGGGGCCACAAGAGTCACATCACTCCAGTGGGCTTTGTAATCAACCTGTGGCTCTCAGGAGGTGCCTGGAAGGAGGCAGCCCCAGCTGCCCCCCAAATCCACCCACGGGGGGCTTGGCTGCCTGAAGAAGCAGGAAGGAGGGTGATGACCACTGCACCAAGCCCAGTTTTGTTAAGTTTTTCCCAACCGGTTTTGAGCCAGCTAGCTCTCCCAGCCATTGGCTTCTTGCCCCTCAATCCCTGGATTCAGTCCCACTTACACCATCCCCTGTTCATCCCTTCTTTTGGTCTTTGATTAGTGCAATTAGAACCTGTGGTGTTGCCTCCCCAGCCCACCTCCTCCGTGGCCTCAGGGGCAGAGCATTCCCACCTTCCCTGATGCCAGGCTGGGGACACTTCTCCTCCCTCTGATTGCCAGGAGGGGGACTCTGCACGGCTCTGCTCCTGTCTTGTCCTGCTTTTCTTGCATCTGTTTCCAAAAGATTGCAGTCAGCTTTGAGAGCTGAGTAACTGACTTTGATAGGAAAATTACTGTTCCAGTATACAGGAAATGGCAGCGCTCTAGAACACTGTTAAACCAGAGGCTGGAAAATGAACTTTAATAAAAAGCATCCCAGTAACACACTGTGACAGCTTTTAGTGAAATCAGCTCCAACAGTTTGATTCTCCCAGGAACACGGTGAGATACTCCAGCAGCCTTGAGCCATAGGATCAGCAAACAGACACTTTTATGATAAATGGCCCCAGAAACCCAAATTACAGCTGCAACAAATGAACAGTATGTTGAAATTACTCGGTGGCTTTTTGTGTGAGCTGCCGTGCGGGTACCTGAGTATACACTGACACCTAGTGGGACACAGGCTGGGAGCAGAGGGGTGAACTGGGGTTATTTTATTAAAAAACATAAACAGCCAGCCCTCCCTGACGCTAAACCTCCTTGTCCATGGAGGGGTGGTTGGAACTAAATGATCTTTGGGGTCTTTCCCAAGGCAAATCATTCTATGAGTCTGTCGCTGCTGTGAGGTGACCAAGTGTTGGGTTATTTGTTCCCCTCCCTCTCCTGCAAGCAAAGTGATTTAGTTTTGATTTCTAAATGCTGCTCCTCTGCCACCCAAAGGGTTAATTCATCACTTCTCGTTTCTGCTCTCCCTGCTCGGGTCACCCCCTCCTCATCTGTGCGCATAGGTGGGAAGAACAGCTGGGATTTGGTGTGGATCAATCCAAGTCTAAAGATGCAGGTGTAGGGAGAGCTCAGCCAATCACTCTGATGTTAAAATTCACCATTCTGGTTAAACTGCAGGGTGCCAGAATCAGTGAGACCAGTGCAGGCAGGCTTGGGAGTCTTTCCTGCTGTGAGCCACAGCACTGACCAGAGTCCCAGACTGGTTTGGGGTAGAAGGGACCTTAAAGCTCCTCTCATTCCACCCCCTGACACGGGCAGGGACACCTCCCACTATCCCGGGGTGCTCCAAGCCCCATCCAACCTGGCCTTGGACACTGCCAGGGATGGGGAAGCCAGAGTCTCAGATAGCAGAGAGCCCCAGGGGACTCAATCCCCTCCCAGGGAACCAGGCTGCTTTGAGTCCTGGTATCTTGGATCCACCTCTGCTCTGAGACAGGGGAACAGACCGGATCTGAAGCCCAGTTCGAGTGCGGGAGGGTGGCACCACTCCAGGGCTCCATGCATGGATTCGAGAACTGGTTTCCAAAGCAGATGATGCTGCATCACACAAACCTCTCCCGGAGCTGGCTTTGAATTACGAGGAGAAACAGCACTGTCAGGAGAGATGCTTACAGGCCAGCAACCCCCCAGCTGCTTCACGAATATTCCGGCCCATTGCCAGCCCCAATTCCCGACAGGAACCGTGGTAGGCACCACGTCCTTCTCCCACACGGGGCAAGCACCTTCCTGGGTGGCAACACCTCATTTCTATGAGAGCGTCGCAGCACGCACTGGCTGTATTTTGGGGCTTGAGAGCAGCACCTAAAACGCTGTCCGCTCAGCCGGTGCTCTTCCACCCGCCCAGGAGGCTCTTTCCTGCCATTAAGACGGCGAGTTACAGCCTCCGGGCAGGTAGCGCTTGTCTGCGAGCAGTCGCGGTGATAATTCCCGCAGTCAGAGCTCCACAGCCCCCCCGAGGAGGCAGCAACACCCCAAACTCCCCCAAAGCACCGCCACTCCCTGCGCGCACCGCGCACCGCCCCGGATGCGGCCGCGCCGCGCGGAGCGCTTCCGCCAGTGCGTGCGCCGAGCGCTCGCCGCTCCCATTGGCTGGAGGGGGCGGCGGGGCGGGGCGTGGGGGCGGAGACGCTTTCCATTGGCTGGCAGGCGCGACGGGGCAGGGCCAGGGGCGGGGCGGCCCTGAGGGCGCTCGGGGAAGGGGAGCGGGAGGGAGCGGGGAGCGCGTTCCCTGAGGGACCCGAGTGAGGGACCCGGTCATGCGAGGCCCCGGCGCGGCCATGCAGCGCTTCCTCGGCTCGCTGCTGTGCCTCTGTGCGCTGCGGCTGCCGGCGGGCACCGGCACGGCCGCCCGCGGGCTGGACGTCGCTTCCTACCGGTGAGTACGGAGCGGGCGGTGCGGGGCCCATCCGGGCCAGGGCTGAGCGCGCCGTGCTTGTGCCGCAGGGAGCGGGTGCGTGCCATGTTCTACCACGCCTACGAGCACTACCTGGAGAGCGCCTTCCCCTACGACGAGCTGCGGCCGCTGACGTGCGACGGGCAGGACACCTGGGGCAGGTGAGGGCTGTCCCTGGGATGGGGATGGGCCGCCCCCCTCCGCCGGATCTCACCTTGCTTCTCTCCTCCGCAGCTTCTCCCTGACCCTGATCGACGCCCTGGACACTCTGCTGGTGAGTAGGAGCCAGCCCTGAGTGCCCACAGCCTGCTCAAGGCCCCTGTGAGCCACCTGTGCACCTGGATTTTACGTGGTGGTGCCAAAAGTCAGTTATTCATTGACCTGAGAACTTTGCGGTTCCCTTTGCATCACCCCTGGGAGGCAGGTGGCAGAGTGCCCCATGCCTGACCCCCTGTGCAATAAAGAACTAAGGTGTGTGAAGAAACCATTTTGAAACAAGATGAAACTGTCAGTCAGTTTTTTAGTAATATCTGTAATGAATGATTTCTCAAAATAGTAAAACCGAACTAAAATCAGCCCCAGATATTGAACTGTTCTTTGTTTTCCTGTGAACTCTAAGCCTGATTCTCTGTTTCCCTGCAGATCTTGGGAAATGTTTCTGAGTTCCAGCGAGTTGTCAATGTGCTGCAGGAAGGGGTGGACTTCGATATTGATGTCAATGCATCTGTCTTTGAAACAAACATTCGAGGTGAGGTGGCATTTCCTGTGAGGCTTCGGTTGGGTTTCCCTTCTGTACAATCTCAGAGGTGGTGGTGAGGAGGTGGTCAGAGGGAGTTTGGGATGCAGAGTAAGAGGACACGTAAACAGATAGAAAAATCCCAAACAAGTGTCATTTCCTTTTAGTCTTTGCATAGCCCTTTTTGCTTCCTGTCTCAACACAAGCAGAAGCAGACGTGGCACTTTCAGTATTCTGGCATGAGGTTTTCAGCATTGTAATAAATATATTTTTCACTGAAAGAATACAGATTTTATCCTGTCATCTTTTGCATGCTGTTTGGGATTAGAGATTATTAATTTCTGGGGTTAGTCTTTTTTTTTCTTGAAAATCACTAAGGCCTTTGGCATCTTGCACTGGGTTGGATCCCTGACTGCTTCAGGGCCATCCAACTAAAAGACACCATGAAGGCACAAAACTGTCAGTTGTGCTTTTGTTGTCCATCCTGCCAAATACTGCTGAGCCAATTTTTGCAGCAGTGTAATTTCTCTGTGGTTGTTATGTGACCATAGACAAGCCTGTGAAGTAACTAATATTAGCTAATATAGCTGTATTAGCTATATAAGTAATAGCTAAATATAACTAATAACTCACAGCTGCTGTTAGTCACAGGAAAATTCTTGACTCTGGCCTAGACGGTTTTCTCCAAGGGTCTTAAGAACTTTTCACAAATAAATGTATGAAGTTGTCTGGAAGAAATGAAACAGAATTCCCCTCGTAAAGGTTTGTGTTTGTTATACTGGTGTATAATATAATATATAATGGATTCTGATAGTCCTCAGGGCAGTGCAGGCATAGTAGGGCAAGTAGGATGTGATGCTTCTAAAGTAACAGAAGAAAGATATCATAGAATCTGGGAGTGGTTTGGGTGGGAAAGCACCTTAAAGTTCATCCATTCCACCCCCTGCCATGGGCAGGGACACCTTCCACTATCCCACCTTGTTCCAAGCCCATCCAGCCTGGCCTTGGACACTGCCAGGGATCCAGGGGCAGCCACAGCTTCTCTGGGCACCCTGTGCCAGGGCCTCCCTACCCTCCCAGGGAAGAATTTCTTCCCAATATCCAATTTAACCCTGCCAGAGGGTCAGTTTGAAGCTGTCACCCCTTGTCTTGTCACTGCACACGTTTCTGTTGCCCTGCAAACAAGCAGAAAGATACAAATCTCTCTTCTTTTGTGACATTTGAATTAGGCTGTTAAGGATGAACCATCTCAATTCCCCCCCCCCCCCCAAAACTGTGCCTCTGATAATGAGGAGTGTAACTGGTGTGAGATCTCATTCCTCCCCACATGGTGTGATGGATTCTGATGTGCCCTTGCAGTGGTGGGAGGGCTCCTCTCTGCTCACCTGCTCTCCAGGAAGGCTGGAGTTGAAGTCGAGGCGGGCTGGCCGTGCTCGGGGCCTCTCCTGAGGATGGCTGAAGAAGCAGCTCGCAAACTGCTGCCAGGTGAGCCCCTCCCTGCTTTGTGTCACTGTGCTGGGGGTCGTGAGCTGGCTGCTGCCTGTGATGGGAGATGCATTGTTTGATAAGCCAGCTGATAAACCAGTCCTGTGTTTGCTGAGCTCCAAGCAAATTTGGTTCATGGGGAAAATGTGGTTGTGTGTGTGCATGCCAAGTGCTGTGTGTGCGTAACACATCAGTGTGGTTGTTGCTTGTTGAGGGGAAATATATTTAATATCAATAATAAATAAAGGCTGTGAGACAGCAGCTTGTAAAGATAGGAAGGTGCTGCTTTATGTACTCTTTGTGGGCTGCAGCTGGGCTGTGTGCCCTCATGGCATGGCGCTGTTCCCTTGTGTGCCCCCATGGAGTGATCACAGCCTCAGTGTTTGCACTTTGCTGTCCAGTGTGGTTAGTGACTACCTTACCTGTGCTGTAAAAAAAACGTGGGGATGCAGTCTGCTGCTCTGGCAAGGTGGGAGATCCCCAGGACCTTCCCAGGACTGTGTGTACCTTGGGATACTCTCTCTGTCCCTCCCGGATCACACTCTATTTCTCCTTTTGTTCTCTGCAGTTACTCCAGACCCACTCCTGCCCATGTGCAGTGGAATGTGAGGCACATGTTTGCTTGAGAGTCTGTTAAAAAGAACACTGAGCACTTCTGTGACCCTGAAATTCTGTATTTCAGCTTTCCAGACCCCAACTGGGATGCCCTATGGCACAGTGAACCTGCTGCATGGAGTAAACCCTGGGGAGACCCCAGTCACCTGTACTGCTGGAATTGGCACATTTATAGTGGAGTTTGCCACCTTAAGCCACCTTACTGGTGACCCAGTGTTCGAGGATGTTGCCAGGAAGGCTTTGAAAGCACTGTGGAAAAATCGCTCTGATATTGGGCTGGTGAGTGAGGAATGGACTTGGAACGTGCTGGGCTGCTTTTTGTGTAGTTTTGTGGGTGCAATTCTCAGCACAAAAAAGCCTCAACAGAGAGGAGACAGAATCAGATAAATAACCACAGTGCTCACAGCTGGGCTGAGGGCTCGTGTTTGACATTGTTCCTGACACCTGCAGCAGCCCAACATTATCCCATTGTTCTGGCCCACACCAGATGTGGCTGGGAGACAAATGCCTCCTGCTGGGTACTGCAGCTTTTGTGAGAGCAGCTGTAGCAGATTAAATGAAAAGCCTGTCTGGTGCCTGATGGGACAAAGACCTAGGGAAGAGAACAAGACCATGGCAAGTGCACAGAGATATTACCAGCCTGTACAGCTCTGGGGTTCAGGAATATCCAGAGCTGGGAATATTCTCTCTGTGTTCACTGTCTCCTGCTCTTTTCTGTTGCCTTTTTAACTTCTGTGAATTCTTGGTGTTGCATACGTGAAGTGAAACAGATTTATTTATGCCCTATGTTGTTTATTGCAACAAATTATTCACAGGCTGTATGAAGAAATGTTTCCCTTTGTTTGCTTTGGGATTTGTTTATTTTTGATTTATACTCCAAATCCTCAATCATTGCTGGCTTTTTTTCATGTTTGCTAAGAAAGACGTGCTGGTGTATTTAATTCTCCATCAGCTGGGTTTGTTCACAGGCTGAAGAGTGCCAGCATCTATTTAAATATTAACACGGCAGCTCTTGTGCCTTTGACATTCTTGGTCTCTGTTTCTATATCTGCACCTCTCCATCCTTCTGTATTCTTTTGTAAGATCAGAATTAGGACCAGACATTTCATGTTGAAATTGTGCATTTTTACAGTAGCATTATAGTGTGTTGTTTTGGCCAGTGAAACATTGATATTGGAAGCTTAAAATGTTTATTATATATATAAAATACATTATCAGCATAAAAATGGTGTTTTCTACAGTTTGTATTTCTCTGATGCTGATAAATGTGTTGTGTAATGGAGAAAGTGCTGGTTGGACTGGACATTGTATATCTGTGAATCTGATAAAAGGATCAGGATTTCTTGTGTCACTTCAACTCCCTCTCTTCTCCTCCTTCACTCCTTCCAGGTGGGGAACCACATTGATGTGATCACTGCCAAGTGGGTGGCCCAGGATGCTGGGATTGGGGCAGGAGTGGACTCCTACTTTGAATACCTGGTTAAAGGAGCCATCCTCCTGCAGGACAAGGAGCTGATGTCCATGTTTTTAGGTGAGTGCTTTGTTTTCTGTGGGAAGGGGCCCAGCATCTGTGGCAGGAGGAGATAAAGGATCTAATGGGGCACATTCAAGACTGTTACTGAAGTCTTTGCTGTAATACTTTTGAACAGTCTGTGATAACAGAGTTACCAAAGTGAGCACCCTGAGAAGTCATTTAACATGGCTCAAGTGAAAAAGGGGCTTCTCTCATTCTTTAAAATCCACTTTTTTCTTTTTTCTTTTTTTTTTTTTTTTTTTTTTGTTACAGATGGCTTACCTACCCATCTGTTTCTTTACAGAATATAACAAAGCTATCAAAAATTACACCAAGTTTGATGACTGGTACCTGTGGGTTCAGATGTACAAAGGAACTGTGTCCATGCCTGTATTCCAGTCCCTGGAGGCCTATTGGCCAGGCCTGCAGGTAAGAGCTGTCATAGCAGCATCTGGTGATTCTGTTCATCTGTCAGGGGTTGGTCTTCAAGAAAAAAGTTACAAATATAACCGTCATCTGTGCAGGTTTAAAAGTTTGCATTGATCTCTGGTGAAATCTACTGTAGCCTCAGCCTATGGAAGATGATGTTGAAGAAAATGCTGGTTTTATTTACACTTTATAAAAAAAGTTTCCCATTCAGCATGATGGGAGGGCAGTTTTGTTGTAGCAAACTCCAGTGACAGTGATCCCATAATCCAGATGGGAATGCAAGGAAACAGAAACTCACACCTCTTTTTCTATCACCTCACAAATGTTTTATTGTATCAATTTTTTCCCATCAAGAGCTCTGCTTTCTCATCAGTCTTTATGTTTAGACTGAGACTTTGTTATCTTCCCTAAGAGTCTGGATGCTGGGATTGACTAAACATTTCAGTGAAGAAACACAGCCTTCTTTAAAAAAAAAAATCAGATACTTCATATTATTTCAGGTGTGGGGATGTGATCCAACAGAAAAGCAGCATTTTCAGTCTTACCTGTTCTTAATGTGTCCTGCCCCAGTCTCAGTTACACCACTCAGACCTGCTGAAATACCCATTGCTGTCACTGAGTATTTGGCTACAGAAGTGATACTGCATCAATTCCTGTGCTGGTTTTTCTTCACTCCAGCGTTTCTTTGCTAATTGTTTCCTGTCTCTCAGAGCCTCATTGGGGATGTAGATAATGCCATGAGGACCTTCCTCAACTATTACACGGTCTGGAAGCAGTTTGGGGGCCTGCCCGAGTTCTACAACATTCCCCAGGGATACACAGTGGACAAGAGGGAAGGATATCCTCTCAGGCCTGGTAAGCAGAACTGAAATTAAATGGACATGGATTCTTGCTTTAGCTCTGGTGGGGAGCTCAAATGTTTGCAACACCTGCCCTCCACAGTTTCCTCCCCAGTTTTGCTCTGACTCAGTTCCTGCGTGGATTTTAGCAGGGATTTCCAGAGTCAGAGCTGCACTTTTTTTTTTCCCCCACTCACAAAGGCAGGAAGAAAACAGGAAGCAAACCATAGTGTTGGTATAGAAAGGTGGCCTGGTAATGAATTTTGTTCACAGTGTGGGATTTGACATGTTTAAGTGTTAGATTGTCTGGCAGTGGGTGTTTCAGTCATGTGAAATGCTAAAGGGACTGCTCGTGCCCTTTAAATCTGGGAAGTGAAAGTGAGTGTGAATAGACCACTCTAGTTCTGCTTGAGTTCTAGAAATAAACTCATTCTAGTTGCACTAGTAAAGCTCAACATCTAGGAGGGAGTCTGTGTTGTCTGTGATACTGTAATGAAATTGTCTCCTTTTTTTTTCTGATTTTTTACATCTCTGACCAAAAAAAAAAAAATAACCTGATTTTTGGGTCCATAAATGTAAATGAGAATAATTAATTTCCTTTTGGTTTGAGTGTTCAATTGACATCCACACTGGACCAATCTACCAAAAATACTCATCAACATTAACTATTAAAGGTATTACAGTATAAAGACCTGTTTCTTTAGTAAATGAACACAGCATGATGCTTATGTTGTCTCTATAGAGCATTTCCACTGTACTCTTTAAAAACTGTATTTTGAGGGTTGAATTTCTTGTTTGTAATCCTTTCCAGAAGCTTTTTTTTTTAACTTTGACAACTGAGTGTTAATCTTTTTGTCTCTTGCTCCTCTCCCACTTGCTGAATGTGGGAAGGAACATTAGTTACTCTTACCTGAGCTGCTGCAGGCTGGTTGGAGGGAATTTCTTTGTAGCACATCCTTAGAAAAAGCAAATCCGTGCTTGGAGACAGAGGAACCACAAGGCAAGCCAGGCTGTTCACCTGATCATGCTGAAGTATTTTTAAATTAGTTCAGGGAATAGCTCATCTTCCCTGTGTGTATGGTTTGATAATCTTGGTGCTGGCAAATGTCTGGGTGTTTTGCAGAGCTGATTGAGAGCGCCATGTACTTGTACCGTGCCACGAGAGACCCCACACTCCTGGAGCTGGGGAGAGACGCAGTGGAGTCCATAGAGAAAATCAGCAAGGTGGACTGTGGGTTTGCAACTGTGAGTGCTAAATCACCTGTCATGTCAGCTAAAGGGCTGCTAAAGATCAGCTTTGAAAAGGTTTTCTCATGAGTGATGCTTTGCCATTGAGTCAAGTGATTGCTCTGGGCAAAACATGACTTTTTTCAGCTTCCTCTGTGAAGCTGCTCTGCTAACTGCTGGTCATGTTTCTGGTCATAGCTTCTCTCACAATGGGCCAAATTCTGTCATGGGCTGTTTCACCAGAGCCCAAAACATGGGAAAGCACCAGAAGCTTCTGCATTTCTAGTAGGTTTTGCAGGCTCTTGTGGGAGGCTCTTGTGCAGGCTCCTCCTGCCAGCTGTGTGATTCTGCTTTCCCACTATGCCTTGAAAATCTGGTCAAACACACAAGAAGTGCAATGAATGATTTCTATAAAGTTATTTAATAGAGGATTTCAAACATACTATCAAGCTATATTTTATGAAAAACTCTTTAAAAATGTTGGGAGTAAGTAAGTAAAAGCCTTATTAATTTTTTTCTTTAGCAGGGAAATGATGGGAAGCTCTTCTCCTTGGTCAGACTGAACTGAGGGCAGGTGTAAATGTTAGGAAGAAGTTCTTCCCTGCGAGGGTGGTGAGGTGCTGGTACAGGTTGTGCAGAGAAGCTGTGGCTGCCCATCTTTGAGAGTGTTCAAGGCCAGGCTGGACAGTGCTTGGAGCAGCCTGGGATAGTGGAAGGTGTCGCTGCCCATGACAGGGGGTGAAATGGCATAGGCTTTAAGGTCCCTTCCAACCCAAACCATTCTGTGATAAGATACAGGGTGAGT
Source organism: Rhipidura dahli (assembly GCA_013399225.1). Taxonomy (NCBI): domain Eukaryota; kingdom Metazoa; phylum Chordata; class Aves; order Passeriformes; family Rhipiduridae; genus Rhipidura; species Rhipidura dahli. The sequence continues at coordinate 18,316 of VXAC01005418.1, read as the reverse complement.
TGGTGTCATACTGTGCTGTTTAACTGAAAAGAATTCCAAGTTGGTTTTATTTTTCTCCCTAAATTCATAACTAACTGAATTTGATGTAACTGGAACCCACTCTTATTTCTTCTCTTGTAGATCAAAGACTTGAGGGACCACAGGCTGGATAATCGCATGGAATCCTTCTTCTTGGCTGAAACAGTCAAATACTTGTACCTGCTGTTTGACCCAGACAACTTCATCCACAATGATGGCTCAGACTTCGATGTGGTGGTTACACCGTATGGGGAATGTGTCCTGAGTGCTGGAGGCTACATCTTCAACACTGAGGCTCATCCCATCGACCCTGCTGCCCTGCACTGCTGTAGGAAGCGTAGGGAGGAGCAGTGGGAGGTGGAAGACTTGATGAGGGAATTCTACTCACGGAAGAAAACCAAGAAATTCATTTTAAAAAGAGCTCCTGACCACGGTGAAGGGGAAAATGCAAAAGACCCCGAAGATGCCTCTTCAGAGAAAGCTGGAGAGAAGAGAAACTCTAAGAAAAGCTCACACTCCCTCCTGAGCTGCCCCAGTCAATCTTTTAACTCCAAGCTTGCAGTTCTTGGACAGGTCTTCCTAGATAACACCTGATCCCCTTTGTACCATCAGTTTAAATTATTGAACTTGTTTCAGGTTCTGGGAATATATTTTTATAGTTTCATAATGGAAAGTGTTGTACCTCACAATGTGAATTGTATTATGAAGTGAAACAACTTCCCATTAAATTCTGCTACTGCTCCTTCATAAGCCATGACTCAGATACCAGCTGGTAATGCTGCTCTCAAAGCAGTTGGTTGCCTGACTATCAAGCAGGTGTCCAGAAAGAGAAAGAAAGGTCTACATGTTAAATGTACCTTTTTTATTGCATTTTGTGAGTTTTACAGGCTTACAGAATGACTCCAGCTTATTTTGGTCTGTAAAAATGCCCCTGAGTTTCTTGTCACAAGGGAAGAAGCAGGAATTGCTGTAGCTTCACTACAACTCTCTGTGTGCTCCATCTTTTATCTCTGGCCACTTTATAAACATGAAGTTCATGTTGAAAAATTGCTGGCCAGTGGAGAAAACATGTTGATTTTGAGGTGAAGGCTCAGATTTGTACCTCTGGCAGGTCTGTGGAACATGAAGGATGGTGTGGAGGGAGAGGAGCACTTGGAACATGGAAAAGTGCTCAGTCCCCCTGTTTCAGATCAGTGTGGGTCAGTACCTCTTGCCTGAAAACCACTCCAGTAAATGTCCAGGTAATGTCCAGACAAAAAACTGAGCTGGAGGGTGGACTAGGAAATGTTTGGTTGATTCTGCACAGTAATTTGTTTTCTTTTTAAAGAATCTAACATGCTTCTCTTTTAATTCCTCATTTCCTTCTTCTTTTTAACTTCCCTTTGGCCCCCACTTATTTCACTGTACCTCAGTCAGTGCAGCTACCCCTGGGGTGCCCCAGCTGAGCTGAACACGAGTCACGCACAAGGCTTGGGTGGAAGGGCCCCGGGCCCAGGCTGAAATTGCAGCTCTGCCTTGGTGCAGGAGGCAGGTGAACAGATGTTCACAAACCTCTCAGTGCTCAGCAAACTGGGCAAATCCAAACCTTTAAATACATTATTCATGTCTCTGCAACAGGTGTGTGCAGTGACTAGAAAAGGAGGAATCAGTAGTGTGACCAAAAGGTTTTCTTTCTAAAGGGAAAACAAAAAGAGGGTGGGCAGAAAAGTGATGGACTTTCTTCAAACCTACTGGAAAGTGAGGAGGCTGGAGCAAGCTTCACATAAGCTACAGGCATCCAAGTGGGCTAGAGGTACAGGATCAATAAATCCCTGTGGACAGGGAAATACTGAAATACAACTGAACCAGTGCCTGGTCTGTGCTGCTGTGTGGTTGCCTTGAGAAATTTAAATTGTTTTGACCTGTACTAGTGCTGTAAAGTTAAATAAAATTTCCATTTTATCCTTCAGGGTAGAAATCCTGGTCCAGTTGTGAATGAACTATGGTAAGAGACACTTGCATTGTTGGACAGGGTTGTGGAAGGACTGGTAACCTACAGCGGTTCTAGTTCTGTCCTCCTTCCCCATGGCAGGTGAGACATGCTGACCAGGAATTCTGCATTGACACAGCTCTTGCAGCCCTACTGAGAGAGAGGCCCCCTAAAACAGGCATTGTTAGACAACGATGGAGCTCTTCTTAGTGGCTCCTTGTTGTCACCACAGGTTATCTTTTTACTTTCCAGCTGTTCACATCTCACACACTCTTCATTATTTAATCTGCAAAAAACAAACCCCAGGCCTTCTCCAACATCTCAGTGGCTGAGTCAGGTCCTGAATCTCTCTCAGCATTGTCCCACCTGTGAGGTAGAGGAAAATAAAGGGCATAATGGGGCAGGGGGCAGATCTCCAACTCATTCAATCCCTCCTGAGCAGGGCATTTTGGTACCTTCATCCACGAACTTCGCAGCACAACCAAAGTGCTGTAGTCTTGGGAGGTAAGGTTGTTTCTCAGCACCGCTGGAGCTGAGGGAACGAATTCAGCTGTCCATGGCTGCTGTGAGTAATTAGATGGATCGTGATTAGATTCACAGATTCTTCTGTTGGCTATCGAGGCCAACTCCAAGCCCATGGCCCAGACAGGAACTGAAACTTTGGTGTTTAGACCAACTGAGCTAATCTCAGCTTAGTGCTATGGTCCGGGTGACTCAGAATAACACAGGTAACCCCCTCAACTGTGCCTTGTTCCTGTGCTGCTCCATCTTACAAAGCCTTTATTTTAACAAAACCTAACTCTGAACAGAAATCTCCGTGAACTTTACACGGAAAACCGTGTGGCTGGGCCTTGCTGAGGGAAATAAAGGGATCGCGGTGGACATAAGGGCATCCCAATGGAAAGAGAGGCATGCCGATAGAAACAGGGGAGGCAGAGGGGCGGGGAGCAGCAGCGCGGAGGGGCCGCGGCGCCCATCGCTCCTTCCTTCCCTCTCTCCCTCCCACACGGCGCCGTCCCTTCCGCCCGCNCGCCCCCGCCCCTCCCGCCCGCCATGTTGGCCGGGCTCCGTTCCCGCGGCTGCGCACAGGGCGGAGCGGGCCGAGGGGAGGGCTCGGTGTTTGTGTCCCCAGCGCGGAGGCCATGGCGGCCGTGGCGGGGGGCGGCACCGGCCCCGGCTCCGGCTCCGGCGGGGCCCGCACCGCGACCACCAACATCTTGGCACAGCTGCGGCACGGGCAGCTCAGCGGCCGCGGGCTGACCCGCGGGGCGCAGGTAACGCGCTGCGGGCCGCCCGTGGCACCTGGGCTGGGGCTGGTGGTGGGGGGGAGGGGGGGTGAACCGGGGCGGGCCGCGGGGCTGCGGGACCCGTGCGGTTTGGGGCCGGGGGTGCAGCGCCTCCTGGCCGGGACTCTCGCGGAGCTGCATGGCCGAGGAGAGCCCGGCCGGCCTAACGGGGCCTGCTCGGGGAGAACGGCCGCTCCCAGCCCGGGCTCGGCGCTCCGGAGCTCCCCGGAGGTGCTCGGGCTTTGCTCCGGTGCTGCAGGGGCGGCCCCGCGGCATGGCGCGGGGCGGCACAAGGGGGTCCCGGTGCCTCCGTGCTCCGTACGGCGCCTCCCCGGCCTCGGCCGGGCTGCAGCAGCACCGCGGAGCAGCACAGTCGTTCGCTCAGCCGTTCTCCGCCTCTTCGGTCGGTGTGGCCTTCCCTGCAAAGAAAGGAAGCTCTGCCTGGGACTGTAACAATGCAGCATCGAAATTTAAACGTATTTCCTGGACAAAGGCAGCCTCGTGGTTTTAGGGCTTAGGAGACATTTTAGCTCTGTAACGCAAGTGGTTTCATGAGAAACTGTTCCGGTCTGCTTCTTATTTGTCATCTTTCCCAGTTGATGATGCTGGGAAATACCAAGGAATGAAATCAGCTCCTTATCCCGGGCCTGTGCCTGTCGTGTGCTGATGTTGGCTTTTTTTGAGAAGCTCCTCAAGGATAATGGACTATTAATCACTTTTTTTATGGAGAATAATTGACATTTTTCTTGCAGATTAAATACAAAATGGTGCAAAGACTGGGAAAATGAAACATGAGATAAAGAATTCGTATTCAGGTGCTGATTTATTGAGCTGAAGTATTTTAAGAGAGGTCAGACGGAATAAAAAATGGCATTTCTATAATTTACTACTGCAGACAACAGCATTTTCCTTGATAAACAAGGATTCTGAGCAATTATTAAGAGAAGATTTGTTCATCATGAATGCCTGTGCCTCATTCTGTAGCAGAGGGGTAAAAGAACAGATGATTTTTTACAGCTCTTTTGTCCTTATTTTGCTGCTTCCTCAGCTGCTAGTTTAGTTAATCCTTAAGAAGAGCCAGTAATTTGCATGAATATAAACCTGTGGTGACTCTTTGAAGGAAGTTATTTCCTTGGGATTGTTTCGGGAGTGGATTTCCCTGTGGCATGTGGACAAACTTTGTCTCACTGCCTTACCTGTCCACCTCTGCTCTTTTTCTTTCATGTACCTCCTGCAATTTCAGTCAGGTAAACCTGTACCAGCCTTATGCACCTTGGTTGTCTGTAGGATGGTGTTTCCACTTCTGGGCTTTGGTTTGCTTGAAAAATTCAGTGGTACTGCTTTCATTTTGAGTTCTTAGGCTTTTACAGCGGTCAAGGAAACTTCTGCTAGTTGCATCCTCCTTATAATGCCCAAGAATGAGGTGGGGGTTTTGTTGCTGGGGCTTTGTTTTGTTTTGTTTCACTTGAAAAATTTTGGCATCCTTGTGCTGTCCTTAAAGCTTGGACACACAGAGCTCCCAGCACTTCATAAATGCTGTAGGAGAATATTTCAAATCACTTTGTATGAGAGCATGGGGTGATAGTACCAGGGGGAATGGCTTCCCACTGCCCGAGGGCAGGGTTAGATGGAATATTGGGAAGAAGTTCTTCCCTGTGGGGGTGGTGAGACCCTGGCACAGGGTGCCCAGAGCAGCTGTGGCTGCCCCTGGATCCCTGGCAGTGCCCAAGGCCAGGCTGGATGGGGCTGGGAGCAGCCTGGGACAGTGGGAGGTGTCCCTGCCCTTGGCAGGGGGTGGCACTGGATGGGCTTTAAGGTCCCTCCCAATCCAAACCAATCTGTGATTCCCTTGGACTAAGGCAGGGGGAATAACAACTCCCTGAATGATTTTGAACTTGATGAATTCTGTGTCTCTGCGCTTTTACCTTGAATCAGATTTTTCTTTGTAGACAATCTAAATATAAAACACTTTGATGTAACTTTTAAAGAAGCACAAGGCAGTTTTGGCTGGTTTTTTTTTTTTTTTTTTGAGTTCTATTTTTTAGCAAAACATTCCCAGTTTTCCTGCAGTTGACTCCTCAGTGGCAGCGTGAGAACCCTTGCTTACATTTCTCGACAGATTTGCTCCTGAAAAGCCCGAGAGCGGGTCAGGTTGCTGTGTTGAGGTCTAGAGCAAGTCATGAGAGTGTCCTTGAAGCTCTTTCTAGCTGTTTTTTGGAAGGAAGTTTTGGGTCGTGTGCTGCCTGGACTGTGCTGCGTGTCTTGTGGGGAGGGGAAACCCTTCACAAGATGTTAATTCAGGGAGATGGGGGAACACAGTTCCATGGTGGGGTGCCTGCCATGGGCAGCAGTGGCATTTATCCTTGAACAAAGCTTTGTGTACTATTCTTAGGTGATCTCAAGATCCATTTTTGTATGAGGAAAGTAGGGGCTTAGCTGTGAGCTGGGAAGGATCACTGTTGACAGGCCTGCATCTGAAAATTCATCACTTCGATCTTGCAGGGGCATAAAAACATTTTTGACAGCAACAGCCCCCCTGAATATCTGGCAATTTTGAGGTCATCTGAGGCTCTGAAATCTGGATCCATGCTTGTTCCTGTTGTGCTCACCTACCCTGAGCCCTTGGCTGCCTTGCCAGTTGGTGTCTTGCTTATTATTAATAATAAATTATTCAGAGAAGGGCAACAGAGCTGGAGAATCAGTCATATGAGGAGTGGCAGAGGGAGCTGGGAACGGGTCTCAGCTTGGAGAAAAGGAGGCTCCAGAGGGGACTTGGGATGCTCCACAACTCCCTGACAGGAGGGGGCAGCCGGGTGAGGGTTGGGCTCTGCTCGCAGGGAACAGGATGAGAGGAAATGGCTTCAAGCTGCATCAGAGGAGGTTCAGGCTGGACATCAGCAGGCATTTCTTCCTGGAAAGGGTTGTCAGACATTGGAAAGGGCTGCCCAGGGAGATGGTGCAGTCCCTATGCCTGGAGATGTCCAGGAAACAACTGGACATGGCACTCAGTGCTCTGGGCTGGGTGACAGGGTGGGGATTGGTCTTGGGTTGGACTCTACGGTCTTGGAGGTCTTTTCCAATCTAAATGATTCTGTGATAAGAAGTTGATTAGCTAAAGCAGATCACAGTAGATACTGCCATTATTTGTTCCTGTATAAGTTTTATCCACATTGCTGGAATCAGCTGCTGCCCTGCACACAAGCCTCAGTGTTGGTATCAGATTGCATAACCTTGGATCAGGATTTGCCCTGCCCTGAGCAGAGAGCCTGTACGAGGGGCTTTGCAGGTGCTGGTGAGCCAGCTTTCCAGAAATGACACATTTCTATTAGGAATATTGGTTGTGAGGGGCTTGGTGTGTTGTCCTTCTGGGGGTACAGCTGTGCCATGGATCACAGGCTCTGGGACAAGGTTTGTGCTGCTGTTCCTTGAAAGCCAAGAATGCTCTGGCTCAGCTGATCAACTCAAATCCCCTTAGCAGGAGGGTACACACTTCATCTGCTGCAAGCCAGCTGTGAACAATGTGGATAGGGCACGAAACCAGAAAATTTTAGGTGCAGCTCTGGGAATCCCTGTAGACAGAGCAGTGTAATAATGGACTAACCAGGGATTTGTTGGCAAACTAACATGCTCCTGGTGCAGTCCCAAGAGCTCAGCGTCAGCACTGGTCTCACCCTCACAGGACTGCCAAGGCTTAGCTGAAACAATTAGAATGGAAAAAAAGAGTCCATTTTTCCAGCTGTATTTCATGCTTTGCTATCCCTAGGAGCTGACACTTCCCTTAGCAGGATAGTCCCTTATCCACTCTAAAAAAAGCTCTGTGGAAGGAAAACATTTTCTTCCTCAGACATCCAGATTTCCACCTCCTGCCATTGCAGGTTATCAGCAGGAGTAGCTTCCTAACCCTGAGAAAAGATTTTGTTTTTGAGTCTTTTTTTTTTCCTCCTTACAACAGCACCAACAAAACAACATTCGCCTGAATATATTCCACTTGAGTAGCTCTAAATATGTGGGTGTTAGCAGGCTTAGGCCTCTTCAGGGGATGACAGTGAGTTAATGTTGGAAAGCCTGGATGTGCTTTTATTATGTAACAGGACCAGAGCTCTGTCGTGCACTAGAAATGCTCAAAAAATGACTGTGTTGGACTTAAGTTGTGTTGGGGTCTGATTTTTTGGTGTGGCATAAGAAAAATGTAGACATAATACTCTTTATCCCTCTGCTTTTTCTTAGATAACCCTACAGATTTTGTTTTCCTTCAAAATGAATTAAATAAGAAACTTAAGAAGTTCCAAGGAAGAGCAGTAACTGAGAAGTAATACAATTTTAATATAATTATATATATTAGTTGATTTATTCTTCTCTGTGAGTAAGACCAGCAAAGCAAACATTAGTAGCTCTGTTGTGATCTGGTAGATCCTGTAGTGGGTTTGGTGAGCTGCTGGTATCAAAGGTGTGTGTTGGAATTGTCTTGCTCTGGGAAGTACTGATTCAGCAGACCCGTTCCTTGTCTTGGTAGACCAGCCCTTCTTCCAATTTTGGTGAGTAGAGCTGTAGTCTGGGACTTGTGGGAATGGTTAGGCCTGGCTGCAAGCTATGACATGTTTAATCCTAGGACAGTGTGTCCCTGGGTTCATGCCTGGCTTTTGGGTTGGCAGGAGAAGGGATGGGGGGCCCCATCCAGGGCTGGGGAGGATGGAGAAACAGGGAATCTAGTTAAGGGAATCTTGTTAAGGGAATCTTGATCTGCACTTGAAGAATGAAGGAGCTGGATAGAGGCTGGACATAGGTGCTCTTACACGGACTTCTCCCAGCAGAGTTTCCTTTTAGGAACAATACTTGTGGGGCTCTGCCACCAGTGTTGGATCAGCTGGTCACTGACCACAGCGTGTTCTGCCCCAGAGCTGCAGGGCTGCATTCTCAGCTTCTCCCTTGGAATGCCTTCCAGAATCGCTCCATGGGCCAGCAGCTGTGTTCCTGCAGGAGCTGTTGGGTTAAAACCAAAACTTGCAGGGTCATTTGCCTTCTGTGGGAAAAGTTGTGTGAGGAGGGAGGCAGCTTAGCCAGGCTGATGAATGGTTGTTAGCAACTGGAAAGGAAAATGCAGTAAAGAGCTGGGATGGAGGGGCACTCCCCAAAATCCTGAATAATCATTCTCCTGGCAGTCTGTCAGAGATGACTTCTTAAATTATTACTGTTCAGAGGAAAATTAAAAATTTAATTGCACAAATATTAGTTTTCTGTGTTTTTTTAAAGGTACAGCCTAACAGGTTTGAAGGAAAGAATATGGAAAGGCTTCAGTATTATTAAAAATACATAGAGATCATGTGCTTGCATCTCTTTGTCAAGATCCATAATCTTGTGCCTATTTCCTTTTAAACTTTCAGGACATTTGAATATGTACTCCAGAAGTGATCATGGAAAATACCAAGAATGGAAATTCTGCTTTTTTTTTTTAAAAAGCACTTCCAGTCTTAATGTGTGATTGCAACGAGAAATTGAATTTAAAAACCTTCTAAGTGATGTGTCATAGCTGTGAAGTCTGTCACGGCAGGAATCCTTCAGTGCTGTGAAGGATGCCTGGACACCTGAGTCACTGGATTTGCTTTCTGAAAGATGACAGCAGACACCCTCCTGTAGGGCTCAGCAAGACAGTGAAATGTTTGAAGGGTAAAATGTGAAATAGAGACACAATTTTAGCAGGAAACTGTTAGCCCTGTTTTGGAGAGCTAAGGGCAGGATTAGCTCCTGTTGTTTCTGCTGCTGTCACCACTTCTGGGACTTCAGTTCGTCGGCAGTTTGGGAAGACACAGAGGTGTCACTGACCACAGCTCAGCACAGGGGTGGAGGCAAGGTTAGGAAAATCAAAGGTTTGCTTTGTAGGACAAGGAAAATTGTCACAGTGCGTGAGCACAAGTAGGAAGGAAAATCCTCACTGGAAGGAGAAGGGATTTGGGAGCACCTTTAGCTCCCAATAGATTTCAGGGCAGTAAGAAATGTTTTGGCAGTGCTGGTAGCACAATGCTGAGTGTGTGCCAGGGCAGGGACACAGAGCAGGGAGGAAGAGCTACTCCTGTGCTGCTGGAGAGGCTGTGCCTGGAGGATGAGTGAAGTAAAAGGGAAACTAGACTGATCGAGGGATGGGTTTAGGCAAATACTAACATAGAACTTCACCAAGATGCAGGTATTATTCATAGTTATTTATTGACCATCATGAAAATTGATGCTGTCAGGGAAGGTGCAGGCTGGATATCAGGGAAAGGTTCTTCCCCCAGAGGTTGCTGGGCACTGCCCAGGCTCCCCAGGGAATGGTCCCGGGCCTGAGGCTGCCAGAGCTCCAGTAGAGTTTGAACAGCACTGCCAGGGATGCCCAGGGTGGGGTTGTTGGGGTGTCTGTGCAGGGCCTGGAGCTGGGCTTGACAGTCCTTGGGTGTCCCTTTCAAATGAAAAGATTCTGTGGTTCGTAATCTGTCATTTATGAAAGGATTTAAAAGACAGGAGGAATAGGAAGAAGATTAGAAATATGCAGAGTTGTGTGCAGTGTCTTTTTTCAGCCCTTTGTATACTGTCAAGGAAAATTATGCACAAAACTTCTTTAAACTGTGTAGTCAGAAAGAGTTCCTATGGTAGTTACCAGTCTTTGGAGTAATCTCCTGGGAAGTCCTGAGCTCCAGTTCCTTGGGAGTCTTCAAAGAGAAAACCACTCAGTCTGTTCTACCTTGCAGTCATGGGTGGGCTGGTGACACATTTTTATCTCTGAGTTTAAACCCTCTCCAAGGTCTCTCATTACCCTTCCAGCAAATCCCTGCTGCCCAAGCATCATGGCACAGCTGGAGCAGGGGGGTGTGGATGGTCCTGGTGAGGTGGTGATCACCTGGCTGGGGAACAGCATTCAGGAAACCACAGATGTAAAACCAAGATTGTACAGACAGATTTGGACTGGGACATGACTTGGGAGCTCTGGATGAGCTGCTGTGTGCCACTGTGTTTGCAGGGATTGGCCTGGAACAGAACCACTCCAGTGCTCTGTTCTTGAGTTTCTGTTTGTGAGCCAGAACTGTGATGTGTTGCAGCAATCTGGGAAGTGACCCTGTGGAGTCCTGGTGTTTGTACCAGTTTGGTTTGCTGAACCTGTGTCTTAGGGAGGCTTTGATGCTGCTGCTCTTGTTTTCCCAAGTAATTGCTCCCTACTCTGTCGTGTCCTAACGCCAGTAAGGTGTGACAGTTCCAAACCCAGCTGCCAGCACTTGGGGAGGTCCTGGCTTTTAATGGATGCTTCTTCCAGCTGGGCTGCTACAGCCTCTCCTTCTTGCTAGAACCTAACTTGCTATACCTAACTTCTCAGGTTTTGTGTGCAAGATTTCAGGTATTTTATCCAGAGCTTTTCAGTGAATGAAGAAAATCAGTGTTGGATTGCACTTTTCATGCTTGAATGAGACAAAAAAATTCCGCAGAGGAAAAGAGCCCTAAAAGACCCAGTGCTGATTTTGATGACTCTTCAGTAAAATTTCCCCAAAAAGAAAATCAGTTTTGCTTATAAATGAAAAGCATTGACTAACTGCTGTTACAAAAAACAGGAGATGCAGTTTTTAACCAAAATGGCTGTGAAGAAAGACAGCTCCACAAAGTCTGATTGAATTTTAATCCCTTCACAGAATCCAAAATCTTTGTGTTGGCAAATACCAGCCAGCCACAATGGAAATACTCAGAGCCAGAGTAGCCTCAAATCCAGAGCAGGGACCACAAGCCAGAGCTTGCAGTGAAACCAAAGATGTGTTAAATCAAGAGAAAGAAAACCTTTTTTCTATTATTATTTATTTTTCTTTGGAAAGCAGTTAAAAGATGATGACGGCAAGGAAACATTTGCTTCACTCTTTCAAAATTTCAGTTCTGAAAGTTTCCTGTGGCTGCCTCTCGGAGCCGGGGGCAAAGAGAGGAAGGAAGCCCTGCTAATACAGAAATGGGAGTGGAGGTGGCTCAGATGGATCCTGCCCCAAACCAAGAAGCGTACATGTGATTAAAAATGTGGTGTTAAATCCAGGACAAGGTTTTAATGTTAATTAAAGGGGTTTGGCCTTTCCTGAGAGCTTTTAAGTGCTGAATTCTGCTCTGTGCTGCGGGAACCTGAGATTGCAGTCTGTGCACGTCATCTCTGCCTGTGGTATCGTCCACATCAGCTGGAGCTGGAGAGTTGGACTCTTTCCCTGGCATTTTGCTGTTTGTTCTTTGCACTTTGCCCAGCAATTCATCCAGTTCCTCCCACTGCCTGTGGGGTTTGTACTCCTCCCACACCTGGGATGGGGCAGTGGTAGAGCTCCTTTGGCTCACTCTGTGCCCAGTATCTCGAGGAGAAATGGAGTCTGTGACTTCCAAGGAGCTGACCCGGAGCCCAGATGATGAGAAGTCATCTTGGCTTCCTGGTTTGGTCCTTTGCTGTTTCTCCTTCTTGGAAGGAAACTGTGTCATTCTCCAGCAGTGCTGGTTGATCTCTCTGATTCAGAAATCAGAAAGCAGGGAAAAGTTAAAACTGGAGAGAACTTTATGTCCCAAGTGTGCTCATGCTGTTTTAACCACTGCTTGTCGCAAGAAAACCTGGTACTTCAAGACCCTCAAAGTTCTTATGTACCTACAAATTTAAGGATTTCATTAGGAAAAGAATCCTGAGTACCGGGGGATCTTACAATGAGGGTGAGGACCCACATTAGATCGATCCATTACCATGCCGAGTTCTCAGCTTGCATCGATTTTCTGGTCTTCCTATATAACAAGCAGAGAAAAGGGTTAAACTCTCAGTCAGAAATTGGAGTATATTTGCATATAATTGTCTAATAAGGAATTGAATGGCCCTTTGGAATTGTGCACTGAGCTGTGTCTGAGAACGATGTCTTGGCTGAAAGAATAAGAGATTTAAGCGGGTGGGAGGGAAATGTCATTTAACCACTGAAAGGTGCAAAATGAGAGCAGCTTAGGGGTAAGAACAAGCCCACAAATGTCTCAGGGTGGTTTAGGTTGGATATCAGGAAAAGGTTCTTCCCCCAGAGGGTGCTGGGCACTGCCCAGGCTCCCCAGGGAATGGTCCCGGCCCCGAGGCTGCCAGAGCTCCAGGAGCGTTTGGACAGCGCTGCCAGGGATGCCCAGGGTGGGGTTGTTGGGGGGTCTGTGCAGGGCTGGAGCTGGGCTGGATGATCCTGTGGGGCCCTCCCAGCTCAGGACATTGTGTTTTCTAAGGCTTGCTTTGAGGTGCTGACCAGGGGATTGGGGTTTTCTTTATTTTGTTGTTTTTATTTGGAGGGCATATAAAGCATTTGTAAACCCAGTCAAAAATGCTGCTGGAATTATTGTCTGCTGTACCTTATCCTGTGTACAGTGATCAGTCCCTCTGTTGGGGTTGGTGTTGCTACCTCTGAAGTATCAGAGAGGAAAGGAGTTAAAGCTTGGTCATCATTGACTGGATGGTGAATTTCCATTTTAAGGTCCTAAGCTCCTTCTTGACAGATTCTCATGGCATTAACCTGGAAGTATTCAGGCTTCAAAACATCTTTTGTGGATTTTAAGCAGAATATTTCAGTCTTGTGGTGCTACTTCTTTTTTTTAGGTGTTAAACACAGTGATGAATGTTGAGAATTTTTTTTTTTTACTTTAGGGGAAATGGAGGAAAATTGAAGAAAGTTTGGACAACTGTAGGAGCAAAGCCAAAGTGTTCTTTTTTGTGGTTGCAGCCTTTTTCTCAGGATAATGCCAGTGTTGGTCTACTGATTTAGTTGGTGGTCTCAATTTAAAACCAGCCCAAGACTACAGAGGGAGTTTTCTCTCTATCTTTGATATGTTTCTGCTTGTAAATCTTCGTGGTTTGGGTCATTACTGTGACCAATAATGACTTCGGGGACTTGGCTGAGGAAATACTCCTTTCTAGCTGAATGTATCAAGTAATGAAGCCTTTCCATCCTCAGCATTCTACACCTTGGACCGGTGTAATTTGAGGCACTGGCAGGGCACCCATTTCCTCCTTCACTGACTTGTCAGTTGGAGTTCTGCTATTGGAATTGTTTAGAGACTAATGTGTTCCCAATTTAAAATACACAATCAATAGAAAAAACCAGAATGAGATTATGTACTCTATAAAGGACATCTGCTTTAAGCAGATTAATATTTGTCTCTGCTGCTTAAGATACTTCACGTCTGTAAAATTCTGCAGTTACCTGTCCTGGATAAATTACCAGGATGGTGATAAGGTTTTTTTCCTGGTTATGAAGCATTGGACACATGGGAGTTACATTCTTCCTTCATTGCAGATCACAGAGGCCTTGTTGAAGGAAAGAGATAAACAAGCAAAATGGAATGGGATCCCCTTGCTGTTGCAGAAGCTGTATGAGCACAGCCACCCAAACAGTGACTTCTCCCAGTGCCAAAGCATCCTAAAGGTACTGCCTGCACGCTTCTTCCTAAAGCTTGAGCTAATTTTATTGTGCCTTTCTTTAAAGTCTGCTGTGATCATGCTCTATTAAGCTGTCTGTGTGATGGTATCTGTCAAAAACTGGCTGCTAAGAGCGAGCTGGGGATGCAGGTGATGATTAGTCAGTGGGTCCCACAGATAGTGGAAGATAACTGTGTTTATACTGATGAACAGTTTTGGTTTTGAACCATCTCTTTATTTTTTTCCCTCCATGCAGGAAATTTCTCCACTCCTTTCGATGGAAGCCATGGTTTATGTCACAGAAGACAGAAAAGCTGCTCAAGAGTCCAGTTTCCCAAACACGTACACGTTTGACTTGTTTGGAGGAGTCGATGTGAGTGTGTTTTTTCAACAATATCAAAAGATCTGCATGAAAATCATCCCACAGAAATCTCTTCAGTAATGTCTTTGAAGCTTCTAAATTCAAGCTACAGAATGACTTTACCAATTTGATGTTGAGCATTAGAATTTTGCCTCTTTCTGTTAATCAGAATAGGAAAAGGGTGTATTTTTCAAGGTATTACATCCAAAGTGAGGTGGTTTTTGCTTATATGTTATAGAATACCTGGCTGTTTCTTTAGTCACTCTTTTTTTGCCTTGAAAAAGATTAGACCCTTAGTTCAGAATGAAGACAGTTTCAAAGGGTTCCTAATTGTGAGATGAAATAGCACAATTGGCACTGGAGCAGTGAGAATTTCACTTAACACTGGGAGATCTGTGGCAGTTTAAGCACGCCAGGGCTCTGTCTTAGTCAGGTTGTCTGTGTTTATTGCTTCATCCATGGCAAAGTTTTTTAAACTGAACTGTAAGGTTTCTGTGGATGTTTTGGCAGTTTATCATTTTGTTTATTTGCTTTAATTCTACATTGCACAAATACCCATTTGCTCAGTTTTATGGTGCCTGACTCTGGCTTGGCTTTCATTAGAAATGTGTGATTTGTATTTTCCAGTGAACTAGTTGACACTCTTTTTATTTAGTTTAACTAAACAGATTTTGCTGATTATTTCTTGTTACACTCAGCTTGCTTTTAGTTAAAGCTGCTGTTCATGTTGTTTTGAAATGAGCACTGGTTTAGTTGTTCCTGTCAGTTGAGGGCAAAAGCCTTCTGCTACCCAAGCAGATGAGAACACTATGCAAATGTTTTAAATTTCCCCTTTTTTTTAAGGGAAATAGTGGTACTTCCTGTAGAAATGATTTTAACATGGTGCACAGCATCTCTGGGTGTTTGGGATGGGTTGTTTTGTTGGGTTTGGTTGGCTGGGGCTTGGTTGATTTTTTCCCCTTTGGGCTGGAGATGATGAATATGAGGTACACTGCAATTACCTGGTGCTATGGGCAGAGATTTGGCTGATAGGGGTGGGTTTAATGTGATTAAAGGTGGTAATAGAAACCAGTGCTATGTGTTTTCAAAAATCATGCTCTAGGATTTCAAAGGTTTGATCTGCTGGTGCCATATGTGCCATTTATTTTGCAATATTTTGAGCTGGGGAATATGAGTAAGTTTGAAGGACAGTCAGTTTGCAGTGTACTCCCTAGGCTACAATATGTGATAGATAAAATAGTTTTGGATTCTGACAGCCTTTACATCGAGGAAGAACAAAACCACCTTGGTGGCTTCCCCCTTCATAGGAATCCATGTAAAAGAAGGCCTGAGAGTGCAAACACTTGAAGTGATACACAAACCTCATGGATTTTATACCTGAATATAACCCCATTCCAAGAGGCACAATCTCATAATTCTCTTTCTGCTCCTTCTGCCTCTGGTGTGAGGCAGAAAACCCAAGAATTAAAGCATTAACCCCAAACTTTGAGGTGTGCATTCTCCTCCTGAAACACAAGCCATTAATAAGAGATCTGCATTACTGCAGTCATTTTTCTCTACCCTATTAATGCTACAGCTACTACTACAAATATTGCCAGAAAATGTATATTCCTCTTAAATGTTGCCTATTTATTTATTTATTTGTCAGTGCTTATAAATGTGGCCTCCAGTGATGCCAGGTGGTTTCCTCTGTGTCTGGGTCAGTAGTTCATTCAAAGAAGGGTAAAGTTAAGATGGGACAAATAGATGGAGTTGTAAACTCTTAAGTATCTTGTCAGTTGGCATTGCTGTTAACAATTTTAAACTGAATTTTAAAACCATGGGGCATTTGCAGCAGTTCTTGCAGAAGTCATCAGTTCCTTCTGGTAGCCAACTTTCATTTTTAAATAAGCTGCTATTTTTTCAAATGTTTTAAGCTAAACCACTGATACGGACTAGAGCAACTAAAGATCAGTTCTACATCAGTCAGAAGCACAGTCCTGGTCTTGGAAAGCTGATTATTACATTCCTTTAATAGAAATATAAATGTAAATATACCTACAGGGTCCTGTACACAAGTAGTGTCTTTTTGGTGCTGAGATAAAATCTGGAGCTGCTAAATTGTGTCTGGACCTGAAATGTATTTGAAGTCCAGCAAGATTTAGAGAAAGCCTTGGCAAAATTTGCATCTCTTTGCAGATTATTGCCAAAGATTCCTTATTTTAAGAGATGTGTGATCACCGTCCTTGATGTTATCTGGAGGCATGTGAAACTACATTCTTTGCAAGCTCAAATTCTTTAAAACTTGCCCGTGGGAGATTATTTTGCACAGCTCTTACTGTTTCTTCAGGGTAAATGCAACTATTATTTGTCAATGTGATTTTGACACCAGTGGGGGTTTGATTGTAGAGCCTTCATTATTCACCTCTGTGATTTCAGCAGAGACAGGTTTGGGCTTGTCACTGACAAATTAATTGGTTATTTGTATCTCAGTGATCATTCCCTTAATTCTTTGTCTTATTTTTACAGCTTTTAGTAGAAATTCTCATGAGACCAACTCTTATTACGCAGAAAAAGAAGCAGAAAAGTAAGTAAATAGGTGCTTCATCTTTTTCTTTCCCCCAGTTTTGCCTTGTGCTTCTGTTTCAGACAAAAATCATTCTATTTTTCTGTTATTGTCTTTCCATCCCAGCAATTTCCTGTTGATTCATTTAGGAATGAATCATTGGTTTCTTTGTTCTCCGTGGTACTGATTCGTGCTGGGATTTGGGAGAGTCACCTGTTCCTGGGCACAGTTCCGGAGATTCACACACTCAGCACAACATACTTGACTCAAAGCATTAATCTGCAATCAGTGGGAACTCTTATTGTTATTGTGGCTACAGTGAAAAATTATCAATAATAACCCACAAAATGTTGTTTATGTAATGGGAGCTACAGAGACTGTGAGATGAGTAGCTCAGGAAAACAGCCCACTTTTTATTATGTGACTACTCATTTCCACATTGCTCTAAGGAGAGGGGGTGCAGTGGCTTCAGCTCAACTTTCCTGCTGGAGCAGCTTGGCTGCACTGTTTTCATTTCCCCTGTTTGGGATTCTGCTGGTTCCCTAAGCCCTTCTGAGGGAAGGGAATGTCATGGTGCACCCTGTGCCTGCCAGCCAGGGAACTTCAAAGCTGAAATGGCTTTAACTTGAGCTATAGACAATTGTAGGTCTGTGCTGAAAATGTACTTCAAGTATTAAAATGCTGCAGTAAAGCACATAGAAAGTTTTTTATGAAGTCCAGCTGCTGAGAAAACAGCATGAATTGTCAGTGGAGAAAACAGCATGAAGTGTCATTTTTTCCCCCCATACAATAATAATTTAGCATGTGAACAGCTCAGGTATCAAGTGTTTCTCGTGGTTTCTATGCTATAAGGCATTTGCACGCGTGCTCTGAGCTAGCAGCCTGAAATTGCCACCCATTGCAGAGCTCTCCATGTCCCTCCCATGGACAGTGGTGTTCCTTGCAGGGAATGGCTGCTGACTGTGTGCTCTCCTTTCTCCTTTGCAGTAAGTGATGACCTCATCAAGGACTGTTTAAGCATACTGTACAACACCTGTATATGTGTAAGTACAGCTCTTCTCCTGGTTACTTTTTACATGTGCTGCTTGATAAGACAACAAACAGACTCTTTTAAGTGTAATTTAAACTTACTCTGAAGCTTTACATTAAAATTCCTTCAGTTAAATACAGGATCATTCTGTATTTTGATGTGTAACTCAAATAATGTGTTTTCTTAGCCACATTGTCAAGCTTAAGTTCCTTAGTTTGGATCTTCCTGTCTCTGTGTTTCCATAGGAAAGCTGTGCCAGCCTTTGTTATGTTCCAGCTCAAAATCTGAAGCTGGGAATGGATGCCTTTAAGCCCAGCTACAGCTGGTCTTGTTCAGAACTGGGGCTGGCAAAGGGTTTTAAGTTTGATCCTGCAACTCCATGTGCTGGATTTTAGTTCAGTTGTGGCAGATCAGTGCAAAGGAAGGTGCTGGGTTAAAGGCCTCTCTAAGTACCTTGTCATTAAAATCCTGAGTCTAAAAGCAAAGACCTCAGATTATGCATGCAGGGAACATCCTCAGGATTGTTTACTTCATCAACACCTCATTATGCCATAACCTAGGGAACATTGTTTAACAAAAAATTTTAAAAGAGCCAGTTAGTCGCTTGGAGCTCTTCCAAAAACATCAGTCTAATCTCCAGAGTCTGAGTTTTACTAGATCATGTCTCACTGATAAGGATCTGAGTACACGTGGGAGGGG
>VXAC01005397.1:0-10750 GCA_013399225.1 Rhipidura dahli | reverse complement strand
GGGGCATCAGCCCTTCCCTTCACTTACCTACGATGGGCAACAAGCCCACGCACAGGGCACTCCACATGGCCAGGCCCGCTCTGTCTCGCCTCTCCCCACCTTCTCTGTGCCTGCAGAACAGCTCTGCCCACACCTGCCCTGCCTGGGCCTCTGTCACTGCACTCAGGCCCAGTCCCTCCTGGTCCCTCCCTCTGTCTGTGACAGCAGGGAGGGTGAGAGGTGGGGCAGGAGGAGCAGAACTGCAAGCTGCTGGTGCCCTCCTGCCTGTCTCCCAGCCTGCATGCTGCAGGAACAGACAGTTTATAGGCAGGAAATGCTGTGGGGGGCAAAGGGGACACGTTTCTGTGGGGCCAAACCTGGCCTTTCTCTTAGAAGTGTTGCAGGCAGCTGCTGGGACTTTGCAGCTGACCACGGAGCCTGTCAGCTTGTCCTTCACGTGGCCCCTGGTCCTTGCTGCTGCTGAGCTGCTGCTCACACATGGGACACCCCAGGATCCCAGCTCAGCTTGGCCAGGGCCCCCCTAAGCCAAAGTGCTCCTCACCCTGCTCCCTGCACTGGAGCCCAGCACCCTCCTCCCTCCCCAGTGATGACACTTCTCCAGCTGCCTCTTCCTGTCAAAGCCCTCTCAGACCCCTGTCCAAGGAGAAAAGGCAGTGCAGGTCTCTGCAGGGACAAGGCTGCTCAGCAGAGCCAGGACACTCCTTTCCGTGTCCTCCTCCTCAGCAGGAACCCAGAGCTCTTCCTACTACCACAGGGAGGGACAGCTCTGAGCCCTGACAGTGTCATTGTCCTGACTGCCACCACGCTCCTGGAGAGCATTGCCCACTCCACATAGTCCCATCGGAGACTGTTTGAATTCATTCCCTCCTCTCTCTTTTCCTTGTTATTTTGCTACAGTCTCTTGTGGAAGAGATCTCCAGGACAGGGGTGGGAAAGAGGAGTTGGAGAGGGTAGAGGAGACCACTGAGATTGGAGGCTTGAGGCTGAGGAGAGCAGCAGTGAGATGCAGGCCCAGGGAGAACCAAGTTGTCCTGGGACACGTCAGTGGTTACCCTGAGATTAGCTCAGTTGTTTAGAGCATGGTCTTAATAGTTCCAAGGTCACCGGTCTGTCCCTGTCCATGGGTCATGCACTTAAGAGTTGGACTCAGTGATCCCTGTGGGTCCCTTCCAACTCACAGTATTTTGTGGTTCTTTGACATGCCAGGTTCCCTAGAAACCCAAGCCCATGGAAGATTGGTCTGGTTTGGAGAAAGAGATACTGAGGGGCTGCCTCATCCTTCTTCAGCTTGGTGAGGAGGGGAAGTGGAGAGGGAGGTCCTTCCTGGTACACAGTGATGGGACATGTGGGAATGGTTCACAGCTGCACCAAAGGAGGTTAAGGGTGGATTACACGAAGTGTTTCTTTACTGAGAGAGTCATCAAACATTGGAACAGGCATCCTGGAGAGGTGGTCAATACCCCAATCCTGACAGTGTGTAGAAGGCGTTTAAACAGCACCTGTGCAGTAAAAAAAGCTTTACTTTTGGTTGAGGCCTGAAATAGTTGGGCAGTTGGACAAGGTGGTTGTTGTAGCTTCCTTCCAATTGGAACAGCCTTTCATCTCCCCTCCTCCCACTCTCTTCCTCTCCTCTGCAAGTGCCAAGGACCAATGAGACCCCATTTCCCTGACCCCAGGCACAGCCCATGCACTGACTCTCCCCCCTTGCATGGGCTGTGACCCACGTGAACATGCAGGATGGGAGGAAGCTGATGTTGTTCACACACACCCCCAGTGTCTCTCGCTGGGGTCCCTCCAGGGTGCAGTAATAGAGTGCACTGTCCCCCAGCTCCAGCCCACTGATGGTCAGTGTCCCGGAGCTCCTGTCAGCCTGGCAGGAAAACCTCCTGAGGGCAAAAGGGGCTGTGTGGCTGTAGGAGCTGCACGGCCCTGGCACTGCAGCAGCTACTGCAGGGATTCACCAGGACACTGCTGATACCAGACCACATGAATACAGGAGGCTTTGGAGCTCTAAGTGCAACGGAGGGTCCCAGTGTTCCCTGCTGGTCACCACACTGCAGAGCTTGTTGCTTGGATCTCATCACCCTGAAATGCAGCTGAAAGAAAAGCAGGCCCATTGCATCACTGCTTTGCTCTCAGTGGTGCAAGGAGATGGCCCCCAAAAGGGTCAAAGGAAGCTGGCAAAGGTGTTGCCAAAGCCCAGGTGGGGCTTTGAAGCACTTTGAGTGCCCTGGGGAAGAAGGAGAGCAAAGGAAGGCAGAGATGGGCCACAGCCACGCAGAGCTTGCAGGCTGCTTTGTGCTTTGAACAATCTCTACAGGATAAAACACTGTACTTGGGATTTCAGATATGCCCCATGCCACTGGCGTGAAAGGAGCTCTGGAAGAAAAGACAGAATTGCTTGTGGTGCACAAGGATGGCCCCAAATTTCTTGGGAACAGCCCTGAACCACGTCAGAAATCACAATCTCCAAATTTCGGGGGTGATGTGCCAGACCCAAGCTGGTTTGTGTTAAAGCTCAGCTGGATTTCCTGTCCCCGTGTGAACAGCACAGAAATATCGGGCAGAGTCGCGGGGGTTCAGGGTCAGCAGGGAGAGATAAGCCTCGGATCGGGAATTGTCCCGGGAAATCGTGGCCCGACTCTGCAGTGACTGGCTATGAAAAAAAACTTTCGGATCATAACTAATAATGGACACCGACTCCAGCCGGCCTCCGGGTGCCTGACGGTACCAAAAAATTCCATAATTCCTGAAGGTGAAGCCGGATCCACGGCAGGAGAGGGTCACGGAGTCCCCGGCCGCTCGGTGCCCTCCGCCGGCCTCCTGCAGCCTCAGCTGTGCCCAGAGCCCTGCGGAGAGAGAGCGCAGGAATCGGGCAGGGCGCGAGCACGGACCGAGGATGTTGTCCCGGTGCCCCGGTGTCCCCGGCCCGGCACAGCCACAGCCGCCACCCCGCTCCCTCCCGGCAAAGCCCCGCGCCCGGAGCAATGCTCCGTGAGCCCTCCCGGGGCAGAGCTGGGCTCGCTCCCCACACTGCGGCCGGACTCGGAGCAGAGCCTGTCCTTCTCCCTGTCCCTGTACCCGTCCCTGTCCCTGTCCCTGTCTCTGTCCCTGTCCCTGTACATGCCTGTCTCTCTCCAGCTCCCTCCTCCCCTTGCCCCGGGCTCGCTGCCCTCCCAGCTCGGCTCTCACCNCGGCCCCGCCGGGCAGGACAAGGGGCGGTGCAGGAAGAGACGAGGGACAGCGGCGTGTGAGGCTTTGTTTTCTCTTTGTGAGCAAAGAGCGTTATAGACACGAGACTCTTTAACCTCTTCATCTGCAGTGCTCAGAGGCCTTTTTTGTTTCTCCCACTGTCTCGCCAGTGAGTGGCTGGTGGTGGGCAGTAAGCTGGGATGGGACACAGCAGCATCACTATTGCCAGCTGAGCAAAGGAGTATTCCGTACTATAAGAAATGGTTCTCAGAAATAAAGCTCAGGGAAAGGAGGAAAGGGGGCATTTGGAATGACAACCTTTGTCTTCTCAAGGAATCATTCTGTGTGAGAAAGACCATTTTCCCTAGAAATCGATGAACACCTTCCTATTGATGGAGAAGTAGGGCATTAATTCTTTATTTTGCTTGTCTTTTGGACTCAGCTTTTTTGTTTTTCATCTGTTGAAGTGGAACATCTCTCCAAGTTAGAAAGGCTGTCAGAGGTGGCCCTGTTTACCATGGAGATACAGAAGGTGGTTGGGGTTTTCATAAATGTACAGAAACACATGGAAACATGGCCAGGCTATTCTCAGTGATACCCATTGACAGGACAATGATCAAGGAGCACAAACAAAAAAGTCACAGGAGGTTCTCACTGAACATCAGTAAACACTTTTTCACAGCATGAGGGTGACCAAGCCCTGGCAAAGGTTGTCCAGGCACCTTCTGGAGTCTCCATGTTTGGAGATATTCACCAACTATTTGGTCATGGCATCGGGGAAGTGGAATCTGTGTAGAACCCAGGCTGGAGAGGGTTGATTTTGAAGGACGGCAGCTGTTGTGAAGGAACCATGGTGGAACCATTTGACTGCAGACTGAGGTAGGGGGCAGAAACAGTAGAGATGAAGACCAGTGATTAAGTGTTAAGAAATGACCCCATGCCTGATTCCCCCTTTTCCCTTTGCTTTTTGGGGAGAACAGGTAGAGAATACAGGAATGCAGCACTGAGGGTGAGGTTGGGAAAAAACAGAAACAAAGCGAGGGCAAGGTATTTTAGAGTTGCTCACAATTCTACTCTTAATCAAATTTGCAATAAATTAGAATCCCTGCAGTGTGCAGTGATGGCCAGGAACACCTGTGGTGCACAGCGGTGGCACCTGACTTCTTGGGAACAGACCTGAGACCCATCGGCTCCCGGCCCCCTGCAACTCTCACCTTCCCAACATCTAATGCAACCTCTGCCAGAACTCGGAAAGTTTGTGTCAAAGTTCATCTACATTTCCTGTCCCCGTGCGACGGCACAAAAGTACCGGGCAGAGTCCTGAGGTTGCAGGGTCCGCAATGACAGATGAGCCTCGGACCGGGAATTGTCCCGGGAAGTCTTGGCCCGACCCTTCACTGCTGCCCCGTAGTCCTCTATACTGCCCTTGGGGTAGCTGATAAAGGATATCCACTCCAGGAGGCCTCCGGGTGCCTGACGGTACCAGTAAATATAATAATCGTCGAAGGTGAAGCCGGACCCGCGGCAGGAGAGGGTCACGGAGTCCCCGGCCGCTCGGTGCCCTCCGCCGGCCTCCTGCAGCCTCAGCTGTGCCCAGAGCCCTGCGGAGAGAGAGCGCAGGAATCGGGCAGGGCGCGAGCACGGACCGAGGATGTTGTCCCGGTGTCCCGGTGCTCATAGCCCTGCGGAGGAAGAGCGTAGGCACCGTGCGCAGCGCACCCAGAGCCCGAGGATGCTCCTCTGCCCTCCCTGGTGGTGCCCCTGGCCTAGACACAGCCACAGCCGCCACCCCGTATCTCGGGGGAAAACACCCGTGCCCGGGGTGATGCCCTGCGAGCCCTCTCGGGGNCTCGCCGGGGCAGCGCCGGCGCCTCTGCCCGCCCCCGGCACACCCGCCCCGGGCCCCGGGGCCGCGGCCCCGCCGGGTGCCGCCGGACAAGGAGGGGGACTCAGGAGAACGGGGGCTCGGCGAGGGACGCGGGCAGCTGCGTAGGCAGAGGAGCAGAGGCGCCCCGAGAGATGAAGGCTCCGGTCCCGCGGTTACCAGCGCCCCTCCATCGCTGTCCCGGTTTCTTGCCCTCTGAGCCCTTCCGAAGGTGTCGACTCCTCAGTGCCTCTAAGAAAGCTCTACCAAAATTCTAAATAGTGTAAAAGCATAGAACATCATTGGGGTGGGTGTCTGTGCAGTCTTCTGTGTCCTGAGTAGAGTACCACCTGTGGCTGTGACAGTGTGGGGTTTCCCAGCATGACCCCACATGTAAAATTTCATAACTTCCTATCACCTTTCCTGGGACGTTAATAAAACAATTCTCTATTCTAAGAAATTCATGCAGAATCTTCTAGCTTTAGAGAGATCCAGCACCTCCCGGGGCAAAATGTCGTGTGTCAAGGAGGGTCTTCAGGAATTAAAATCAGAATGTTTGCAGGATTCACTAAGGGGAATTCATGCTTGACAGACTTGATAATAAACTTCTATTCTGAAATGATTTGCTTTGTAGATGAGGGGAAAGCAGTGCATATTGTTTACCTTGACTTCAGGAAAGCTTTCAACACTGTCCTTCAAAATAGCGTCCTCGTAAGAGAAGCTGATGAAGTCTCAACTGAATGAGTAGATGGTGATCTGGACTGAACAGTGAACAGACAGATGATCCCCAAGAGTTGTGATAAGTGGCATGAAGCCTAGCTGGAGGTCAGTTTCTAGCAAGGCACCCCAGGGGTCAGGATTGGGTCCAGCCCTCTTTAGCATCTTTAGCTATGATTTGAAAGATGGAAATAAAGATGAACCCTAGCAAATTCTTTAATGAAACAAGAGTAGTAAGAGGGGCTGCTACACGACAGGGTTGTGCTGCCACCCAAAGGAACCTCGGCAGGCTGGAGAAATGGAACCTGCGGCAGTTCAAGAAGCTGTACAAATTTTTCAGTGGGATAAAGTTGTTTTGTTTTTTTTTTTCACAGTAGC
The DNA here is from genome assembly GCA_013399225.1 of Rhipidura dahli. Classification (NCBI taxonomy): domain Eukaryota; kingdom Metazoa; phylum Chordata; class Aves; order Passeriformes; family Rhipiduridae; genus Rhipidura; species Rhipidura dahli. The sequence continues at coordinate 4,599 of VXAC01005397.1, read as the reverse complement.
TTGCACAGGTCTCTGTTTTCTATTTGTGATCAAACAGTGCTGATGACACAGACAGGGCGATGTTTTAGCTGTTGCTCAGTTGTGCTCACAGAATATCAAGTCTTTCTCTGATTTGCATACTGACCCAGCAGTGAGTAGGCTTGGGATGGACAAGATGCTGAGAGGAAAAACAGCCAGGACAGCTGATGCCAAATTAGAAAAGGATTGTTCCATATGGAAATACATCATTTTCAGAAATAAGACTCAGGGAAAGAAGGAGGAAAGGGGCTGTTAGGAGTTATGCCATATGGCACCCACGGTGCAGCCTCACAGTGTGAGGGTAACCAAGCACTGGTGCAGGTTCTCCAGGCAAAAGCTGAGAGCTGATAAAGAGAAAACAGCCAGATTTCCAGGGTACCCTTGGTGCCTTTTCCTGTTGTTCTTGCCAGGACACAAGAAGGTGTCCTTCAGGTCCCTTCAGTGATACCCAGTGTACTGCAGTTAAGGCTCCCTGGTGGGAAAACCTCTTATGAGCAACAGGACCAATGCAGCTCTGGGAGTTCTCCTTGTAGAACAGACCAAGCTGAGTTCTATTTGAGCTCTGGGATGCCCAAACCAACTCACCTTTGAGTTTCCAATTCTACCAAACAGTGAGCCCAACCCAGGGGTAACTCCCATCTTGGTCATCATCTTCACCTTTGTCTTCCATCAGTTTTCATTATCTGATGATCTCAAAGCAGTTTTAAATTTATAGAACCTCTTGTCTCATGGACAACAATGCTATTGGTTGCTTAGGTATTTCACAGTTTTACTAGGCTTTCCTTAGCTTTTCATTACTATCTTCCAAAGAAGCAGACTTTGTGCTGACTGGGATGTGGGAGGATTTCATCATTTAACCATGTGCTGCACAGAGAAGGTTACCCTGCCCAGTGCTGACGGTAAAAGCTGCTTTTGTCTTCTTTGACTGCTCTGCAAAGAGGAGCAAGATGAGGGTCTGTGGTCCATTGGGTTCTTATGTCAAGGGCTAGGGCTGGCCAGGAGCAAAACAGAGACATGGATCCCCTGGCTCTACCCACAGCCTGGCCAAGGCTTTGGACAGGATGCCCCAGCAGCACAGGATTCTGCAGTGTCAGCTCCCTAGAAATGCAGGAAAGAATTGACACTGCAACTGGATGTTATGTCCAGATGTGTTGATTGTTTCTGCATGAGAAAGTGAGCAAAGTCATGTTTCAGCTAATCTGCAAAGAGTCCCATGGTCCTGCCTAAGTCACTGCTCAGAATACCTCTGCACAGATGGGGACTTTGAGAAAAATAGGGAGGAGTTGGGATGGGAGAAGGTGGAAAGGCTGATATAAGAAGGAGAGGATCATTTCAGGCATGAAAGCACAGCCAAAGCTGGAGGATGTAGAGCCTCAGCCCTCCTGTGCTGTTGATGACACAGATTTTGTACGAACGGAAATTTGGCTTAGCTTAAGGTGGTGCCTCAGAGCGCAGTAATAAATCGCAGTGTCCTGGAGAGAAACTCTTGCTATTTCTAAGGGGGCTGTTTTATTTTTGTAGACCGTCATAGAGAATTGGCCACTGCGGTACCTGTCATTCTCTGGAGTTTTAAGTGCTTGCAGGAGAAATGTCAAAGTTGTTCCCGGGAACTGCCGGTACCAGAAGAAATTCAAAGTGGAGACACTCTCCTCAGTGGTGGACTGGCAAGGCAGAACCACTTTTTGTCCAACTTTGACTAGCATCTCAGAGAAGAATTGCTTCAGGGAGTCACCTCCAACAAGACCTGCAACACAGGCATAAAGGTTTCTGCAGAGAAGTTTGCTTCCTTCTGTCACTTGCTCTGCTTTTAAGACAGCCCCAATCTTTGCTGTCTTTTCAAAGAAATGGAAAGTTCAGATATCTATGTTCATCCCCCTTCTATATTTGTCCCTAACCTAATCCTCTTGTCAGTAGAGACCTCCAAATAACTTATTAAAAATCATGAGAGACAATAGGAAGGACATGAATACACCCACCTGACTGGATTAGCAGGACACATGCTGGCACAGCCATTGTGAAGATCATTTTTCCCAGCTCAAGAATTCTTTTCCTTCAAGAGACTCTCAGCACAAAGCAGAACACTCTTGGTAGTACAATGAAATGGCTGCACCCTGCAGAGAGTGCAGAGCATGTATGACATAGTCACGCCTCTGGGGTGTGGAGGGCTGGAATGAAGCCCATACACCTTTTGCCTTTGCTTGTCTCCACAGCACAGTGGACAGTCTCAGTGGCTTCCTGTACTTTTCCCTTGGCTTCCTTCTCTGTTCATAACATTTACTGTGCGAGGTAATGTCTCTACCTCACTGCAGAGTGTGTCTGCTTTTGTGTGCTCCTTGATGGTGGGCGGGCTTCTAAAAGCACAACAGCTCCTCAGAACGTCCTCAGAGCATTCAGGGCTCTGGGAAACACAGGTGTCATTATCTTTTCAAACAGTTTGGGGTTTCTCTTAATTTAGCCTCTGCTATTTTGGAAGCAGCTGTTCAGTGTTTCTCCACACATGACGACTCAGGAGACAAGGGAGGAAGTTGATTGGTGGGGAAAAGTTATCTTAATGGGTGAACACAAAAGTTTCTAGAATAGGCTGATGGACTCCTGGTTCCAATGGGTTGGCTTACTGCTGGCTGGGGGAGAGCAAACTGAGGGGATGGTGAGGAGGGGGAATCTGCAACCTCATCCCCAGTGCAGTTCCTTACCTGTGCAAGGCATAAGGGCAGGACTTGGGGCTTTCCAGCCACTGTTGGCACAATGAAAATAAAAGGGACTGAGACGGGGACAGGGACAGGAGGCAAAACCCTGGTGTGTGGATCTGGTGAGCAGAGAAGTACTCTCTAGCATGTGGGACAACAGCCGTGTCTTGAACTGGTGAGGAACAGAGATGTGGCTTACAGCAATGGGGATGCACTCCAAATACTTTCACATTGAATTAAGCTAAGAATCCAAACTGTTGTGAAGACATTATTGTTGGGGTCTGAAATGAGCAGAAAAACTGAGCTTTGCAGGTGCAGGATAGAGATGGCTGAAGATACACAAGGCTGTATTTCAGTGCCTCTGCTGTGGGCAGATCTCTGCCAGGTTTGATCTTTTGCTGTTCAGCTGCACTGTCTCCTTCTGGCCCTGGCTGCTTTGTGGAACCTGTGGACAGAGGAATAGAGGGAGTCCCTGCTTTGAGCAGCATGCTCCCTTGTGAGGAGGAACACACAAACACACACAAGCTTCTGTGTCCTGACTCATGTCACTCATGCAAAAATCTGCACCCAAAATCACTTGCAGAAATCTAGCATGCAGAGAAGTCCAGGCAAAAGAACATGCAGAAACATGGCAAAGTGTGCACTCAGCTGGCAATGTTCTGGGGTAACCTCACCAGGGATTCTGAAGCATTCTGGAGAAGAGCAAGGCCCCAAATGGGCTAACGGTGTTGTCTGAAGACTGTACAGAGGGGAGGTAAATTGGGAGCTTTGAAGAAAACTTTGTATTTGAGGAGTCAGTGATCTTGGGCAAGACATGTCTGCTCTTTTAGGCTTTGCACTGAATATTTGGTAAGCCCCTACAGTGCCCTGTGCCAGCCTGTGGGTGGGTGTCATGGCAGAAATAACCTTTCAGCATATAAGGATAAAATGTATGATTTTGTGTTTGTTTGTTTTTTGTTTGTTTGGGGTTTTTTTTGTTACACCAAATATAAGGCACCATGGTGTGGGAGGGAAGCAGAAGCTCTTTCTGATTGGGGTCTGTAAGAGTGTATTTGGAAAATCCACCAGGGTCTGTATAATGCTGTATGAATGAAGGATTCCTAGCATCTGAAAGGATGCAAGGTTTAATTCCTAGCTATATCCTGTTTTTATTCAACCCCTTTATCATGACATTTGCTACCAGGCCTTTGTTTCTGAGATCAGGGAGGGACCCTGCACCCCTTCTTCCCCCATGCCACCTCCCTGATGCAGAAGAGGAACAGACAAAACAGGCCAGCAGAATTTTACTGTTAGGTGGGATATGGTCAAACCCAGGAACTGGCCACTTCCTGCCAACAGGGCCATTAAGAACCCAAAGGAGTGGCCCAGACTGGCATCATTTGCCTTTTCTGGACTCTTTCAGCAAGTGATAAGTCCTCTGCCCACACTGATGTGTTTGATCCAGAAATGTTTGGCCATCTCATCCTGTCACATTAAAAAAAAAGTCTTCATACAGGAAGCCAAATCTCAGCCCATGGATACAGCTGGGATGTTTTGCATTCAAGATGAGTTTGTCAGAAAATGATCACCTCTACAGGGGATGCCTCAGTCAGCCCAGGACAGTAAAACTCCATGATAAAAACCAACTCAGCTCTTTGCTCTCTCATCCCCTTCTCTTGCCTCCTTCTCCTTGGAAGTCAGGTGAGTCTGAAACCCTTTCTCCTTCTCTGCTTTCTCTGAAAGGAGGTCTCAACTCAAAGGACCTCTCAACTGAGACTGGCTTTTTTCTATGACAGATCATGGGGCTTCTTGTCATGCAGGCGGTGCCACTGTGGGTGTCTTTGTTGGTGTCTCTGCCGGTGTCGGTGTCTCTGCCACTGTTGGTGTCTCTGTCGGTGTCGGTGTCGGTGCCGGT
>VXAC01005384.1:8947-62169 GCA_013399225.1 Rhipidura dahli | reverse complement strand
TTAGATGGGTATTGAAGGGACAAGAGACAATTTTGAAATAAAATGCTGCCTTTGGAGAAATACATTTTTAAATTAAACACTTCTAAAAAAGAAAAGTTTAAATGACAAGTTTGGGGACTTTGAAACAAAGAATTCCCCTTTTGGGGGGAAAAGGGAATTCCCCTTTTGGGGGGAAAAGGTCTCACTGCATCAGACCAGAATGCTCAGGCTTAGTTGCGGGCTGGGTTTAAACCATGAGAGGTCTTTTTGGTGCCCAGTGTGGGACTTTTTGGTGCCCCTGGGGGCATCAGTGGCTGTGCATGAGGTCACCCTGGAGCTCCTCAGAGTGTGAGGTTGGGCTCGAGCCCACCCCAGCACAGGTCCCTCCCTGGAGGAGCTGCAGCCACGATGGAGCAGGGACATCCCTGGAGGTGCTGTGGCTCGTGGAGAAGAACATGCACCCCACCAGCCATGGGGCTGGGGATGCAGGGGGCTTTGGAAGGGAACAGCTGACCCCAGCTGACCCAGGGGATATTCCAGACCGTGTGGCACCGTGCTTGGTGTGTAAAGCTGTGGGAGAAGGAAGGGAGACATTTGGAATGGTGGTGTTTGCCTTCCCGAGCTGTGCTGGGGGGTGGCTGAACAGCTGGAGGTGGGGAATGAACCCCCTGTCCTGCTCTGCCTGTGCACACAGCTGGTGCTTCACCTGAAACCTTAACTCAACCCACGAGTTTTCTCAGTTTTACCCTCCTGAGTCTCCCCCTCACCTCTCAGTGAGTGGCTGTGTGGGGCTGGGTTGCTGGCTGGGGTTAAACCACAGCATTTCCCCACCACCACCATCCCCAGAGCTGCTGTGCAGCCGGGCTCTTGGGCATTACCAGCCCCACAGTCACACACACAGCTGGTTTTGCCCCAGCAGCTGAGCACAGCTGGTTATTTTGACGTGGGTTTTCCTGCTTTGCCTGTGCCTGGGTGAAGTGCAGAGGAAGAGCTGGGCTGCAGGGGACTGGCTGGGGTCTTCACTGGCATCCCTGTCGTGCTTCCACCCACACAGGAACACCAGGTATTTCACAGCCTGCCCACACAATAAAATCTAATTTTACCTTGCTGTTCTGCAGTGCTGGTGTTACCAAGTTTAAAAAACACAGCACAGGGCACAGATGCTCATTCCCCAGCGGGCTTGCCCTGCCCCATCCTCCATCTGAAGAGATGCCTTGCAGCATTTAACCTGCAGGATTCCACTGGCTAAACATCACCATCCCCAGCCTGGGAAGCAGCAGCTGGAGAGAGCAGTCAGCTGGAGAAAAATAAAAAAAAAAAGGGGGGGAAGAGACTGAGAGCACTGGGATGGCTCTGAGCTTTCACAAGAGGGTGAGACACAAAAGTTCATGCACAGGGAGAGGGACTCTGCTTTTAAAACACTGGCAAAATACTCCTTGCAGGGGTGATTTTATAGTACTCACCTCATCTTCCCTGTGAGGGTGGGGACAGGCTGCCCAGAGAAGCTGTGGATGCCCCTGGATCCCTGGAAGTGTCCAAGGCCAGGTTGGGTGGGGCTTTGGTAAACCTGGGACAGTGGAAGGTGTCCCTGCCCATGGCAAGGGTTTGGAACAAGATGATCTTTAAGGCTCCTTTCAACCCAAACCATCCTGCAATTCTGTGATCCCTGTGGGGATGCAGCACTCAGGTTTTACTGCTGGGCACTGGGGGTGAGAGACCTTCCACGACCATGGTCAACCCCACTCAGTGATTTTTTTCTCCTAGAGGAGAAAATCTGGTGTGAAAATGTTCTTGATTCTGCTGTAGCAAGGGCTAAGAAATCCACACTTTCCCCTCCCATGTAATTTAATACTCAAAATAGCTTTATCAAAGCAGTTGAAGCTCCATGTCAGGGCTTGAGATGATGTCAGGAGAAAGGTTAGCAATGTTTTGGGAGGGCCTAGCAAATAACTCAGGGTAGAACAGGCTTTCCTTGGCTCTTGGCTTATTTTTGGCCATCAGAGAAAAACCATCATGCTGTGGGGGCACGAGGTGTGCCCTCTGGTCGAGCTGTACTGGACTGTGAGTTGGAACACTGGTGATGGTATCAGCTACCTGAATAATGTGGGTAAACTGGGGGAAAAGGAGACTCTCCCTTGATGTTAAAAGAAAGTTTTATATATATATATATTTTTTTTTTTTTTTTACCTGTTCAACACCCTTGCTGTAGAATTCTTACTGCAGTGCAAAATGATGCCAGCTGAATGACTCCAGCTGTCACAGGCCAAGGCAGGAATGGGTTAGAAAAGTTACATTTCTGTCACTGTGCTGGAGCAGCCTCTCACACCCACCTCTTTCAGGAGAGGTCACCATTTCCTTGCACAAGCCAGGGAGCTGTGGCAGTGCCTCTGACGGGCCTCCTCTGATGCTGCATCTGCTGCTGGTGGCTGCGGGGACAGTGACACTGCAGAGGCATCCCGGGCAGTGCAGAGCTGCTGGCTTTGCCTGGCAGGGCACTGGAAGGAGCCCGAGGCATGAACAGCTCCAAACACGCTGGGTTTCCCACCTTTCACAGGCCAGACCTGCTCTGCTGGTCCCCATGGGGCAGATCAGCTCATCCCTGAGTCCTGCTGCATCCAAAAGGGTCCCACTGGGGATCAGTCAGCACACTGCCTGCTCTCCAGCTTCCCCAGGGACAGGCAGTGTCTGGGACAGGGAATGCAGGGGGTGGTGATGCCCAAAACAGGGAATACAGGGGCAGGTGATACTGAAAACAGGGAATACAGGGGCAGGTGATGCTGAAAACAGGGAATACAGGGGCAGGTGATGCTGAAAACAGGGAATGCAGGGGCAGGTGATGCCCAAAACAGGGAATACAGGGACAGGTGGTGCCCAAAACAGGGAATACAGGGACAGGTGGTGCCCAAAACAGGGAATGCAAGGGCAGGTGATGCCCAAAACAGGGAATACAGGGACAGGTGATGCCCACCACAGGGAATACAGGGGCAGGTGGTGCCCACAGGGTCCTTGCCCTGTTTGTTTGAGCACACAAACCCAGCTGGAGGAGGCAGCGACCACCCCAAGCCTGGGATTCAGCAGGTGTGAGAGAAGCCATGGCATGTTTTTACTTCTTGTAAGAGTAGTGAAACCTGCACTGCACACAGCTCTTGGCTTTTCCTCTTAACTAGAGGTGGCTTTTTCCATAAGACAGGGTGAGTTGGTCACCCTTCCTGCCCTCCATGTCAGATCCTGCAGGCTCCCCCCTCACCCCCCATCCTCCAGCAGCACTTCCAGCAGCAACATGAGTGTGGGTTGGTGGTGGGGGTGTTTATTTATTTTTTTTTTTCTTTTCTCTTCCCCAAATGGAATTTATTGCTTTCATAAGGCAGCTTTCTGGACTGAAGTCCTCCTTTTATCTGCAGAGCCAGCACAAGCTGATTGTACCCAGTAATTTTCCTGCTGGTGACCCACGAGGAGGGGCAGCTCCTCAGCTGGGGACAGCTGGGTCCCGGGGCTGTCATCAGGCTGTGACTCAGCTGTCAGGAGGTCTGGCAAAAGCAGGGTGTGGGCAGTGCCTTGCTCCCAGCTCCAGCCTGGGGGCTGCTGCTGACCAGGTGCTGAGGAGCCCTGATCTCTCAGCTGCTGCACTGGCTGGAAGCACAGACCTGGTTTAGAGCCTGGTGTACCTCACCTGGGTATTCCTGAACCTGTCCAGCTCCATGCTCAGCCTGCTGGAAGGTGGAACTCGACCCCTCATGCTTTCTGCAGCTCTCTGTGCCTGGGCAGCCTCTGAGCCTTTTGCTGCAGTGGTCTCTCCATGCCTGGAGTGATGCCAACCCCTCGGGCTGTGACAGCAGGGTCCTCGGAGTGAGCTGCCAAAAGGGAAAGGCAAGGCAGGGATCTGCAGCTTGCTGCCAGCAATGGCAGCATTTCAGGGGTCACATGAGAAGGGATGTGCAAGATAAAGTCCCCCCACGCTGCTGGCTCAGGGGTGAGGAGATAAAGCTGAGGACAGAGCCCTGTGTGTGTGTGGGGGGAGGCACCTGAACACCTGGCAGGAGAGCAGGGAGTTCATGCTGGCAGGACTGACCTCTCCCTGGAAACATGGAAAGAACTGCAGAGTCCCACAGGTCACACACTGATAGCAAGGGGTCTCCTGCACCAATTTCTTACAGCCTTAAACACACTTAGGAACTTGGACTGGCATTAAAAAAAAACCACCAACCCAGAGGCATTCTGCAATCAAACAGCTTTTATTGAACTCTTCGTATTGTACATCTGTGAACATCTGTGCAATAAATACAGCTCATAGTGTTGATTTTTCCCAGCTCCTTGAAGCATAAGAAGTCTTCCCTTTCCCTTAGTTGACACTGCACAGTAAGGAAAGCTCTTGGGTGACAGGGGCAATGTCAGCAAGCTCCTGACAGTGAGCCTGGTGTGAGATTTATAAGAGCAAGCAGAAGTTTTCAGAAATGAGCTCAGAAATGGTGGGCAGATGAGGCTGCTGTGGCTGCTTAGAGGAAGCCCTGCTAGCCAGAGTTCTGGAGTCAGCCACAGCTGGTAGAAGAAATGGGAACTAACACTGGAATGGGAAACAACATGAAAATGATCCTTGAGTCATTGCCTGGTAACTGCTTGCAAAGTATTGTGCAGGTTTTACTGAACAGTTGCCTTCAGATGAGAAAATAAAAAGTATTTTCACAGAGCCAACATTAGGACTGATAATCTCTGACAGTGACAAACACAGCATAAATTGTTGATAAAAATATCCACGTGCAAAATAGCTTTCAGGTTTAGTCAGTGCTTGCATAAGCAGCACAGGTAACAGAAGATGCAGGCACTCATTTCAGAAAAAAAAAAATACAGTTCTGGCCTTCCAGTTCAGGTAACAGACTGAACAAACTGCAGTGTCTTTCTTGGTCCTCAGAGCATTTGAAACAAGATAAGCCCAGTTTTAATCAGCCCTACCACAACTAACCAGGACCAGCAATGAGGTTCTCAGACACAGAAAGCATCACATTTACAAGGTTTTGCAGAGGAACTTCAGCCCTTCTGGGTTCCCTGTCCCCTTCTCTTTGCTGCCTTCATCCCTGCCATGGGAAAGAGCTCTGGAAAGTTTTTCAGTTGTGCAGCAACCCCATTTATGTACCCAATTCCTCTGGTCTCACCACGTTGCTGCTGTGAGTAAGAGGGGCTGGTGGCTGTCTTTTCCTCCCTGTGCCAGTGCAGAACAGGAGGCAGCTCCTGTTCTTAGCAAACCACAGGGGAGCAGATGAATTTCTTTGGATCCTTTGCCTTACTTGGAATGCTTTAGATTCTCTCTTCCCCATTTCTAACCACCCCCTATGCCAGTTTTCATGGCACAACAGGGATTAATGTAGGAACAGTGAACTAGAAAAACAGATTCAAAGCTTCACACTTCTTTATAATTGACTGATCTGCTGCCCCACCTTTAACTCCTCTCTTGTGCTGCTCTGAAAAGCAGCTTTGGGAACCTCCTTCTACCATTTTCATGTTTCTTGCTGAATTCTGTTAGGTCAGGACATGGAGCTTTTACAGGGGGAAAGGACAAACCTCAGCTACTCGAGCACCTCCCTCCCTGCTGCTGTCAGAGAAGGCCAGATGGAAAATGGGGAAAAAATAAAAATCAGATAAGAGCCAGCAAAGTAAATATTTGAAGGCAACAGCAATGCCAAAACCTAGCAGCAGTGACATCTACAATGGCAGCAAACACTTCAGGTCACAGCATCTATTGAAGTACATGGGTCCTTTTACAAGCGTGGGGATCAAAGGCTGCAGTAAAAAACAAGTGAATCCAAGAGAGAAGCCTGTTTTCCCTGTAAATTAAGATATGGAAGAGTAGCTGACAGTAGTGTTTGAAGTAATTGGAAAAGGGGTTTAGAAGCTTGGCTGGGATATTGATGTGTCAAGGGGTACAACTGAGCATTCACAGATTCCTGACACAAAGAAGCATCAAGGATGTCAAAAGCACGAGGAGCAGGGACCCTGCCCTTAACTGTGCTGAGTTATTCATGACTTTGTGCAGCAGCTCAGAAATATGGTTTGAAAGATGAGTTATGAGGCTCTGCCAAGCAGCAGCTGAGGTAGGACAGAGCTGCTCAGCCTGGAAAAGTTACCACAGGTTTGAACAGAGGGTTTTAACACACAGGCTCACCTTTCCCCTGGTCAGAGCACCCCAGCTGGGGTTGCTCCTGCAGTGAGGGGCAACAGTGAGAGAGAAATCACTGAGCAGCAAAACAGGGAAAAATACTAAAAAAAAATTTTAAAAAATCACCCTTTAGAACCTTTCAATTGTTATTGAAGTTGTACATTTTTAGACTTTATAGCAGGCTTTATTTTCCCGAGCCTCGGGAACAGTTGTCTTGATTCTTTAAGAAGTGTATGAATTTACTGGTAAACCACAGTTTAAGGTAAGGATGGGTCACTTTCCTTCAGCAATAACCCTAATCTGAGGGGGTAGCCAGTGCAGGGCTTTTCTCCTGGAATAAGGAACTACAGGGTAGGAGTACCTGAATGAGACTTGGAGGAATTTACAGCTCCTCGAGGATTATCTTTGGCTCTTCTAAAACAGGCACCAAAAAAAGGCACTCTGATATAAATAAGAGGATGGGGACAGAAGAGGAAGGTTATGGATGAAACAGCATCATTTTAAAAAACCTTCAGGCAAGGAGCTTGATCTTACCTTTTAAATCTTTCCACTTGTGCTTATTTAACCTGACTGGGGAAAAAAAAATAGATCTCTCATGGCAGGGAAAGCTGGTGCACAGTGTCAAACAGTGTCACTGGTTTATGTCTGTCACTTCACTGCCATGCTTCTACTCAAACTATTTCCTCAAAGAAAAAACTATTTACTCAAAATTTCCTCAGAGCAGATGGCTGGAGCAATTCTCAGCTCCAGCCCTCAGGATTCTCCTTGTTTTACACTGATGCCACCAAAAGGGAATCCCTCCTTTCTTGTCCCCGTGCCCCAGTCCCAGTTTTGTCTCCACACAGGTAATATCTAACTTAACACCCTTGGATGGGGGGAAGAAAAAAAAACCATCCAGAACTTTCCAGAGCTCCCTTGGGCCTCTGCTTCAGTAGCTCTTTATTTCAAGACATTTTATGAATCTGAAACAACGTTTTGGAAAGCCAGCCTTTAGACATAACAAGTAAGGAACATACCAGTTAATTTAGGCAATATTTTTTACACATACATATATATATATATATAGGTAAAAAAATAAATTGTCTTGATAAGAAATATTGCTTAACCAGATTAAGAAACAAGTCCCAGAAGCTGTGCAATACAGCAAGACACATTGGCTGGATAGCTGACACCTGGATAGCTAACTGCTTATTTTCAGAATTAAAAAAAAAAAAACAAAAAAACCAAAAAACCCAGAAACCCAACAAAAAAACCCCACATTCTACTTAAGACATAAACCTGATTCTTTGTTGGGAGATTGCAAAATGCTGAAGAGGCTCCAGGCTGCTGCTTGGCTTTAGTTGGATTTCCTCTCCCGCTCCCGTGCGGTCACGAAGTTCAGGAGGTCGATGGCTGTCACGATGCCAAACACCATCTGCCTCTTGCTGGAGGAGCCATCCGTGTGATCTGCACAGAAAAAAAGGGAGTTCTGGCTCCAGGAGGCACAAACACACCCCCTCCTGCTTGGTTTTAGTGGCTTTAGTGTTTGTGAAAGTGGGGGCTGAGCCACGCCAGCTCCACGAGCCTGGAGCTGTTTTTGGTGATCCTGGCACACAGAGGGGAAACACAAAAGGCACCTTGGCCAAGAGTCACAGAGGGAGTGACAAAGATTTCCAGCTCAGAAAGGCTCCTCATCAAAAGGGACAGTGAGACATTATGGAAGGAAGGAAGGAAGGATAAGAGTTTGATGGATTTATTTTTCTCAACATGAAAATTCAAACCAGGCCCTCTGCCATAAAGTGTATTTTCCTCAAACATCAATTACTTGAAACAGCTGCAGGTGGCATTACCCCATTGGAACCAGGAGCCACTTGGATGGCCCAGTGGCACCTCATTTTGAGGAGGAAATGTGACTCAGGAAGATGGTTATCTTCCTGCATCCCTGTCAAACACAGAATCAGTAGAAAAACCACAATGCCCCATTTATATCCAAAAAACTTACTATCCATGAAATCCGTGCTGCATTGAGAGCACAGCTTCAAGGGATTCTCTCATTGTGAGCCTAAGCCTTGACCTGGGAACCAAGTGGCCACATGACCTCTGGCCCTGTATCTATTGTCCAAATTCCTTGTTCCTAAACTCTGCCTGTACTGAGATGTTTAGTCTACTTCCATAATCAGTTTTTTCAGTCAGCTGGACTGTCCTGGGCTTTTTATTTACCAGCCTCTGTTCCACTGCAAGCTTCCAGTGAGATTCTAGGTTTATAAATAGTCAGCTCAGAGCCAAGAGCTCATCCTCATGGAGATTATCAGGAAAAACTCCAAATCTGATGGATCTTCTTCTTCCAGTTGTAATTGAGAAGTTAAAGACAAATTTATCTGGCAAGATTTAATACTTTTTTGACTCTCATTTCTCAGTGTTTGTAACTTTGCAACCTGTTTGCTACAAGGAAGATGAAACATAAAAAAGTGATATACCCCAGATTTGAAGATTTATTTAGTCTAATTAATCACAGAATGGTTGGGGTTGGAAGGGACTTTAAAAATCATCCCATTCCAACCCCTGCCATGGGCAGGGACACCTTCCACTGTCCCAGGTTGCCCCTAGCCCTGTCCAGCCTGGCCTTGGACACTTCCAGGGATGAAAATGAGTGTTAGTAGCACATAGTTTGACACAGAAAGAGGATTTTGGCTCTGCAGAGCTCCTTTACTCCTTCACACTCCCACCTGCTTCTTGTTACCACTCCCAGATTTGCTCTCACAAGGTGCAGTACTTTGTACTCACATTGGATCTGTTCATGAACCACCAGAGCAAAGTGGTCTATTTCCAGGATGTGAGAGAGCTTCCCCAAGTTGTCCTTCAGGTTAATCTGAGGAGAGAGTTACAAAACTTGAATAAAACAGTCCTAACTATGTTTAATGGTCAATAATGCCCATACACTTCATGCAGAACTAAAATCAATACATCAGCATTGGTGTGCTGCTGCCACCTGAAGCATTAGAAAACACCAGCAAATGGAGGCCAACTTAAAAGATCAGTTTTCTTTGTTTCTAATTTTCAAGAAAACGAAGCACTGCATGAAGTTATACATTCTGATTCTATAAACATAATGAGTGTAATGAAAATCTGACAAATGCTAATAATCAAGGAAGGTCAAGTGTTCCATGTGTCTCGACAAAAGAAGTTGCCATAAGACTCTTTACATTTGGTGATTTTATTCTAAAAGGACAGTGAAAAAGTGAATGAATCAGGCTGCAAATCATTGTGGAAGTGAATATGATCTGCAAAGGCAGAAAAGCCTAAACAAGCCAGAAACAAAACCAAGGGTGAAAGATTGCTCAGCTAATGCTGGATTTGGGTGCAAATCAAGGAACTGAGATTTAAGAATTCATCTTTTGTGAAGTTCAACTTTGCTAAGACTGAACAAGAAAGCACCCTGTGTTAATTCTGCAAAAAAACAGATACTTGCAAAACACTTCAGCAATCTTCTGCAATTATTTTAAAGAAATGCCTGAAACTCAACTCACTAAAAGTGATTTAACCTATGAAGCAGCAGCCACAGCTCCATTAACCAGGTGACTCTTCCCAGCACCCATCATACTGCCATTAAAGGAATTCCCAGCACAGAAGAGTCTTGCACTGCAGATTCAAAAAGCCTTTCCTCTGTGAGGAATAAATGCCATGGCATGAACAGCTGGGCTGCCCTGGAACACAGAGCTCTGTCTCCATTCTGGAGGATTCCCAGTGTTTAAGGGACCAGCTACAGTGCAGACTGAGGAACCAATCCTGAAACTCGTGGGCCAGGAAAGGAAGGAGGTGGGAAATCTGGATCCACTGCCACATGGAGTCACCCACCAGTCCCAAATCTGTTTTCAGGGACTGGGCAGGGTACAGAGAACCAGGACAGCAGCTCCTTGGCAGCACGGGAACAACCAAGAAGACATAAATATGCCTAGAGATGCTCAGGAGAAATTTAACAGAACCCCAATGGAATTTTGACCTGTCTCACTACTGCTCATTTAAGCTCCTTAAATATTTTGCCTACAAGTTTTCTCACATTTAGGTTTTGTTTTTAAGCTTATTAAGTCTTTAAAGCAATGAGTCTATGCACATGGTACTACACTGCACATGACTGGGAACCCAAAGCACTGGAACTAACACCTGACTCCACAAGGATGGCTCTTCCCTCCACCAGCACTTGTTTGGGTTGGCAAATTATCCTCTGACTGGTGCTTCAAGTCCCCAGAGCACAATGGTGCCAGGGAGTTTCAAAGAAGCTAAAATGACTCTGCTTCCATTCTAAGAGATTGCCCCAAAATAATTGTGGGGATCCTGTCAAAGCAGGCTGCCCATGCTGGAGAATCACAGAATGGTTTGGGGTGGAAGGGAAATTAAGGATCAGCCAGTTCCATCCCCCTGCCATGGGCAGGGACACCTTCCACTATTCCAGGTTGTTCAGAGCCCCCATCCAACTTGGCCTTGAACACTTCCAGGGATGGGAAATCCACAGCCTTTCTGAGCAACCTAAAAAAGCCAAAAGATCTATCTTTCCAAAATGTACCTTTGCCCTGGTTTACAGGCTCAGCCTCTTATTTGATGCAGCTGTAGCATCCCATGTAGGCTATCAGAAGTCATTTTGGTGACACAGATGACTCATTTTCCCAAATTCACTCAAGAACAAGCCAAATTCCCCTGACTAAAGTGGTAAAAAAAAGCAAAATCCACAATACTTCTGAGGATATGTGCATTCCACCATGTTTCTCCATTAACCCATCAATTCAAAAGGAAAATAACCACTTTTAGTTAACATGTCAGCAACACCAGCTTGTGCCATTCCCCTTCCAGCCTCCACCAAGAAAATATCAGAAATGAAGGGAGAAGAAATGGTTAAGCTGCTCTTTACTGAAGAAGCCTTCAAGCTGCCCATGGCAAGAGCCACAACATTGGAAGTGCAGAGAACTGGCTGAGGCAGCCAACACCAGAGCAGCCCCAGAAACCACCACACAGCACCATCCCCAAAAACTCTCGAGGTGTCCAAGTGAGGGAGGATGTGAACTGAGCAGTTGTGTTACGCACCACATTTCCCCATGATGCTGGGTTGTCTGTCTGGGGAGGAAAAAATAGATTTACATCTGTCCAAAAGGAAACCAGCACTCTTGCTCAGCCTCAGGGTGGCTCACAGGTTGAGCAGAAGCATTACACACACTTCCAGAACACGGCACTTACTCCACTTTGGGACAGTGCTGAAACTTAAAGCCTGGTGAAAACTAAGTCAAGCATTCCATGTTTTGTTAAAAGAAAACTCTGTGCTCAGTAACAGCTGCTGGAATGGTCCCAGGTAAACCTCTCCCAGCCTGTGTAGTGTAACCACACCTACTCTAGTTCTTGCAAGCAGAGCAGCAGGAGCTGCAGAATGTACCTGCCTACCTGTTGGAATTGCTTGTAGATTACTTTCCTGACTTCATCAGAAGGCTTAACTTTTCCAGCAAGCAGCGAGGAAAGCATGTTACCCAGGGTAACCATGCCCAGAATCACCCTGGGGAAGGAGAGAGAAGATGGGGATAAACAACACCAAAGCCTCAGGTGTCCCTGTAGAACAAAGCATCCACTGTCAGCCAGCCTGCAGGATCAGTTCAGCTACTCCATGGTATCAATGCAGCATTATTGAGGGGATGTTTGGACCCTGTGTGCCTGCAGGAGACAGAGCACAGCTCTCAGAGGTTCTGGAGATTCACACACAAGGCAGCAGGTGCTGCAGGTCCTTCTGAGCACCAGGCTCTTTGTATCTCTCCTCCTTGCAACTGGAGAGGGCTACCTGCAGTCTCAGAGAGCTTTTGGAAAGCACGAGCTTTTTTTCATGCTCTGATCTGTCCTTCTGAAAGGTGTGACAGGCAGAGACAAGCTCACCCCAGTTTGGCTCATCTCCCTTTTTCCTACGAGGATCTACAACAGTTCATCCCTCAGGTCAGCACAGCTGAGCAACTCTTCAATACTCAGCCTGTCTGCAGGAGACCTGCAGGGTGGTAAGGCACATTCCAGCTTGCTGGGGACATGTTTATAGGGGTCACTGCAGCACTGCACTGTAACACAGCGTGCTGAAGAAACTCTGTGAAAGCTCTGATCGAGGTGGGCACGTTTGGGGTTGGTTGTTTGAAACAGGAATTTTCGCTTTGTCACGTTAAACTGGTATTATTAAAAGAAATTAAATTATCCTGCAGAGACACTCAGTAAGTACATCATAATAATCATTAGAATCCTGGGAAGGGCAGGACAATCTGGCATGAAAACACCAAGGCCAGCACTGGAGTGTTCAAGGCAACATTTCTGAACCATGTTAATTAATGAAAAAGGATTAATGAAAAAGGAAGGTGACTGTACTTCCAGCAAGCATTTAAAAGGCATCCCCAAAGAGCTGGTGAGGGAAGTGATACAAAGGGGTGAAGAGTGATATATGTGGACATACCCAGATTCATCAACAACTGGTACCTGGTCGAATCCCTTCTCCCGGAGGATTTCCACAGTCTTTGCACAGGTAACAGTTGGAAGCACGGTCAGGGGGGCAGAGAGGCTCAGTTCCTGAATACTGATGTTCCACCACCTGGGGATGGAATGGAAAACAAACCCATGCAAGAATTTTGGAGAGAACAGAACCAGTCCTTCATGCACAGAGCCTCCAGCACCACAGCAATGACAAAAGGCTGCAAGGAAGAGTCGGGATTCAGCCAGAGTCAATAAAGCTTCAGGGCTCTCAAGATTTATCCCCAACATCAGAAAGTCACTGAAGTGTGAAAAGGCTTGAAAATCAAAACCCTTTTCCTCATTTCACCTGCTTTCTGTGATTACAGATAGTTAGTGGAGAGCACTAACCTCCTCAATTCCATTATTTATATCTCACACAGAAAATTTCATGCTCCTACTCAAAGACCTATCTTTATTTGCATTCATTACAGGCAACAATTTAGGGAAGATTCCCTTCCACCTATGTAGATTTGCAGTGCTTTGCACTCAAAAACTCTGATTTTGAAAGGATTCTTTGCATACTTCCTTTTTTTTTTTCATTCCAGATATAAGGCTTTTCATTAAAAAAAACAATCATTAAGTACCAAATTTTCTTCTGCTGCCATACAACTCAAGGGAGAATGTCAACTAATTAAAGCAGATTTGATTAATAGCTGCAATTATACATCAAGACAATAACATGGAAGATCAGATCAATCAAAGGAGAAGTGCAAATTGAAATGAGCTTTAAATTAGCAACTGCCATAAACTTGATTGGGCAGACTCACGGAGATCCAAATGGATCTGACAGGCTTACCAAGGTTTGTTGCCAAGGTCTTCTTCTTTCATGAACCCTTTCTGAATCATCCATTTGTCACTCAAGAACTTGGACCTGCAGAGCAGCAGGAAGTGAAAAGCTCATTAGCAGGGGCTGAGCATCTGACAGCAAACAGAGGCAACTGTTCACAGCTCCCTGTCACCCACAGCTAGAGTGCAGCTGGAAATAGCCATCATTTGCCTTCCAAGTTACCAGCCAGGGATACAGGGAAGAAATACTCGTGGGAAGAAGAAGGAATCCCATAGGAAACAAAGATTCAACTGCATCAGCCCCTTGGAATATGACAGAGACACAGCCTGGAATGGGGATGTGCCAGGCAAGGTCTGTCTGCAGCTTCTAATATTGAGGTAGGTGCAGCAGAAGTCAGGAAACTAAGCTGAAAATACCATGTTTTGGGATATGTTTCAGTGTGGTTGGAGAAAATCTTCTCAGCACAGCTCAAAGCCCTGACACTTCCACCTGCAAACTCACCCTGGGGGTGGCTGCTGGGCTGCAGCAGTGCTGCTGTTTGGGCACAGGGACCCTCCCAGGACCAGGATAACCAGAGATCCCCCATAAATAACACCATGAGCACAAGGCCTTTGCTGGGAAAGATGCTGACCACTGATGATGACCTACTGACACCAGAGCTCAACTCTAAAAGGGAAGAGATCTTCCCTGCTCCATATCAGATGCTTTTTAGATAGGTCAGAAGCTGTGCCCCAAGGACATTCCTTGCTGGGATACCTGGGTGTCACAAAGGGGTCTGTAAGGAGGTCTGTGGGACTGTCTCACCCTTTTCCCAGAGGGAAAGCCAGGAGGCCCTTACATGTAATTCCTGATGGAGTCGGGGCAGATGACAACGCAGCGCTGACCCTCCTTGAGCTCCTTGGCTGCCTTCACAGCGACAGACATGGCACTGCCCGAGCTGCCGCCTGCCAGGACACACAGCGGGGCAGAACCGTCAGACCACGGCACGAGAGAGAGGAGGAGACACAACAGGGGAGCCCAAAGCCAGGAGGACAAGCTCAGAAGTGGAAGGAGGTCTCTGTGATGTGCACAGGGCTTCAGCCACCCAGGCACTACGGAGGGAAAGCCGCAGAGCTCCCGGCTGCTCTTACCGCACAGCAGCCCCTCCTCGCGGATCAGCATCCTGGCTAAGGCAAAGGACTCCTCATCGTTGCTCTTGTACCACTGGTCCACTGTCTGGGGAGGGGCAGGAGACACAAAAAAGGCTCTGTTTAAATGGGGAGGGACAGGGGAACTGCACAGCCACAGTGTGAATTCAGCCCCGGCTCTTTGAGGGAACAGCTGCCCTGCTGAGCCCCTGTTCCCATCCTCCTCCAAATGCCAAGTGGGGGTTTTTGCCAAGGTAAGATGATCACATCAGCACAAGGGGCTCCTTATTGGCACCCTGCTGGGAGAGCAGGCTGCTGGGAGTCAGCCTCAGACAGCATCAGCTTCCTCCCCTCTTGTAGGGCTTCCCAGGGACACAGTCACACCACTTTGTCCATGAGGGGTTGGGATGCTCTGTTGGAGGGGGTTTCTTTATTGCTTAGTTGCTGGGGTTTTTGTTTGTTTGTTTTTATTGTGTGTGTTTCATTATTGGTTTTTTTGGGTGTGTTTTGGGTTTTTTTTAAGCATAAAAATAAGTGTGTGTTCTAGGAAAATGTTATTAACTCTCAGCATTTTGACCTGCCATTGTAAAATAAATGTGGCCAGTTCAGAAGCCTTTCAAGGGCTGTTTATGCTGATGGAAAGAACAGGAACAGTTCTGTCTGCTCACCCTTCCATTTCAGCTCAAAGAAATACTTCCCCTCTGTTTCCCCTCTGTCTTTAACCTCACTCCTGCACCCCAGCAGAGGGCAAAGGGCAGCAAACCAAGCAGTGTGACTTACAGATCTATCCAGCACTGTGGGGACAAAATCATATCCAATTCCTTCCACCTCGTACATTGTCTTGTCAGTCTTGTTCAGCTCCTCTGGTTCAGCGAGGATGGAGCCTTCAGGATCCACACCTATAATCTGGAGCAGCAGATTCCACTCAGGTCACCAACACACACACAGCTTTGGAGAGCACAGCCCCCGTGGGCACTG
Organism: Rhipidura dahli; assembly: GCA_013399225.1. Classification (NCBI taxonomy): domain Eukaryota; kingdom Metazoa; phylum Chordata; class Aves; order Passeriformes; family Rhipiduridae; genus Rhipidura; species Rhipidura dahli. The sequence continues at coordinate 46,652 of VXAC01005384.1, read as the reverse complement.
GCCTTGCCACAGCTGCTGCTGGCACACAGCCAAGTGACAGCACCCTGGTCTGCTGGTCATTTCCTCCTGGAAACCTTCCCCTCCCCTGGGAGCAAAATGCTTTGCTGCTTCTGAAAAGCAAATTCCCCTTGGAAACCCATCCCATCTCCTCAGGCTGTGGTCACTGATGGTACCGCTTGTTCTACACGAGTTTTACTTGGTTTAAACAGAAAACAGGGTTTCCCTGAGACAGGGTTGTCCTCATTCACATGTCAGACATCATTACAGACAACTCATCTTGTGTCAAGTGCAAGCAGATCAGTTTTATTTTCTTTACCACCCCCTGCCTGTGTAGGAAAATACTCATGACTGAAGCAGGATCCCAAGTTCTGTGAGGAAATCTAATACACCACACAGGAAAACACCCAGGCTGGTGTGTGCAGAGACAATTCCACTGGGTAGAACCTCAGCACCTCCAGAGCAGGGAGGAAACTCAAGGCTGCAGAGCACACACCAGAGAAGGAAGTTTCTCAGACACCCCGTCACAGAGGCATCTGAGGGTCAGTGTCCATCTGCTGAGCCAAACCTCAACTCTGGTCACCACTGGGAGCAGAGCACGATGGTTTCAGACACTCTGAAACCCTCTCTGCAGCCAGAACTGCCTTCTGGGAACACCCAAGAGCTTCCCACAGCGACCCAGGGCAGGCTTACAAGGAGTGGGATGTGCCAGGTGGGGCAGTTTGAGGAGAACACTAAAGGGAAAAGCTTGTCACTTACTTTGCAACCTGGACACTTCTCCTTCAGCTTCCTGGAGATGCCAGTGATGGTGCCTCCTGTGCCAGCTGTGGCCACCACCATGTCCACCTTTCCTGTTCAAGGGGGTGGGGGAGAAGAGTGAAATCCCCAACAGAATGATGGATTGAAAGCTCATTTACACCTAAGGATGGACTTTCTCCAGCAGAAATGCACAAAGTGGCTGAAAAGGGCACAACAGTGCTGAAAAAGGAAGCTCTTTGCTTCCCAGGGGCTGTTATGAGACCTGCCTTCAAACTGCATTGCTCAACCATCATTTTTCTCCAGCAAAGGTTTTGAAATGTCCACCAGGCCTGGCAAGGTACCAATCTGTGGCCCTTTGGACACAGCTGGAGGTGGCCACAGAGCTGACAGCTGCAGTTTTCCTGTGACTGTATTTGCTGATACAGACAACTCATTCTCTAAGTTGAACTGAGCAGCCCTTTATGTTGGTTAATTAACTGAGTGCCAAGAGCATGGCAGAGGCATCCCTGGAGAGAAATGCTAACACAACTACTCCCTCATTTTCATGTGAAAAGGACTGTTTGAGTGTGGATGTGACAGTTCATCCCTCTGTCACCACCTACAGCTTCTCTGGTGCATCCACACGACAGCTTTGTTATTAAAAAAAAAAAAAAAAAGGGTTTTTAAAAGGTCATCAATTCCTACACAAAATCAACTGCCCACCAGCCAAAAGAATAACACCCCACCAAGCAGGGGTAACTGAACAGTGCCTGGCCTGTAAGGGGAAGTAAATAGAAACAAGAAGCCTAAATCTGGAACTCATCTGGACTCTGTTTGTGGGATGGCAGCTTGTAAATGTGTACTCCCTTTAACTCTTAAGCTTGTCACAGAATGACAAGCCAAATCCTCTGAAAAGCTAGAGATCTAGGAGGGAAGAGAACATTTCACATGGTCTTCACCCCAATGAGAATGAATTTAACAACTGATTTTCTTATGAGAGAGTCCAATCAGAAAATGTACTGCTGAACAAGGCAGGTCTGCAGCCTCCCGTCCCCTATGGAAATGCCCAGGTGGCTGCAGCACCACATGGAATGTCTCCAACAGCTCTCAAACCAGCTCCTGAGCTGAGGAATGAGCCCAGCTGAGGCTGTGCCAGCCCAGCTCAGCCCCTCCTGGTGTTCAGCTGCCCAGAGCCAGCAGCGAGGAGAGCCCTGCAGAGCCAGAGGGTCCTCCTGGTGGCAGCTGTGACACAGAGCAGTTTGTGCCCCTGGGGACTCCTACGTGAAGATGTTTGCAGTCTGTTGGAGTGCTTGTTCTGGGAATGTTAAAACACCTATTTCTGTATCTGTGATCAGAGGAGAATGACCCTATTCCATACCAGTCTACCTATGAGGTTTTTCCTGAGGTAACTTAAGCACTGCTTTCTCCACCTCATCACAAGCAGAAGAATCTAAAAACACAAGAATTCTTCTTTAATGGGAAAAAAAAAAAAAAATCATGACTATGACTACTGAAACAAGGCAATTCTCTAATGACACACAGGATATGTATGGGGTTGGCTTTATCCAAATCCCTGCATTTCTCATCCAGCCCAGGTCTCATTCTCCAAGAACAGAACAGCAGGGCACTACCAGGAGCTTGTTGAAGGGTTTTAGCAGTAGAGCAGACCTACCATCACACTGCTGCAGGATCTCCTCAGCTGTGGTGTCGTAGTGAGTCAGGGGGTTGCTGGCGTTGCGGTACTGGATTGAAAGACAGATCAGCCGGGAAATAGACCAGAAATACAAAAATCACATTTTGAGGCAGTTCAAAAACATTTCCAACGATCCCCAAGCCCCACAACACCTAAACATGCTCTTTGCTGACTGTTGCACTGTGTATTATCTGGAACCAGGCCTCCTAAGTGACCTAATTTAAGCGCAGTCCTGAGGTGCCAGCACCCTCCCGTGCCAAAATCACTCCTGTCTGTGGGACAGCTACTCTTAGCAACATGACCCCTGTGTCCATTCCTCCTCACAGGATTGCCAGCTCAGTGGAAATAGACATTTTAAGTGTTGCAGTTCTGGCAAACACCAGCTCGTTGCTGCTCTCTAGTGACTGTAAGAACTTCCTTTCCTACAGCAGGGTAAGATTGCTCAGCTCCAGCTCCAGATTTGGGGCATCTTCTCCTCCAGAGACACATGGAGAGTGCTGAACAGACACCCCAGGACACCACAGAGCCTCCTCCATGCCACACCTGCACTTCTGACACCTTGGCTCTCACCTGGTCTAGGATGTGTGCATTGGGGATTTCGTTCTTCAGCCTCCAGGCCACTCCCACGTGGGATTCAGGAGAATCAAATCTGGCAGTAGTTGGGGTCCTCACAATCTCAGCACCCAGAGCTCTCAGGACATCCACCTGCAGCAAATAAAGGTGGTCACAAAACCCCCAAACCCCCTCAACAGGCTCCCTTCACACTCAGCCCCTAGCCCAGAATACTCAAAGCTTCAGCACTGCCCTCCTGCACCCTCTGCCCAGTGAGGCACAGCTACCACAGAGCACAAGCAGCCACTTCAGTGGGCCAGGCAAACCACATTTACAACAGTCATGGGAGTTTTCACAGTGGCAGTGCCGTGGGGATGAGTATCAAAGCCATTTTCTATCCACAGACAGCCAGCCTGGATTTCTCTGAGCATTTCTCTGCTCCTCGGCAGTTTTGCCTGGCCAAGAGCCTGCACCTTTATTGCTGGAGCCCCAGCACCCACCTGCACCAGGAACTCTGGTTCTGGTTTGCACTCTGCAAGTGCAAACATGTTTATTTTAAAATTCTTGAAAGCAAGAGGCAGCTCTGACCTTCTCCATGCTCATCTTCTCTGGCATGACGATGATGCAGCGGTAACCCTTCACTGCCGCCGCCAAGGCCAGCCCGATCCCTGCAAGCAAAGGCACGCAGGGCACCCAGTGAGCAGCAGCACAGCACAAAACCCACACTGCCAGGCCTGGCAAGCCCTGGCTTTCATCTCCTTTTCACCAGGGGCTTGCATAGAGTGTCTGCAGAGAGGTGGCAAAGGGAATGTTGCTGCCTGCTGGGCAGAACTGGGTTTACAGATGTTGGTACTTGTTTGAGGTTCACAGCCAGGAGAAAGTTTAGCCAAGGGTGGGGAAACTTGACATGTGCAAAGTGCTGGTTTTACCACAGACACAGCACCTTCCTCCTGTCTCACCCACTTCATTTTACCAGAAGTAACTTGGGAAAAGAAAGTGCTTCAAGACAGAGAGGACTGGAGGAATCACTTTGATTCTGCCAAAAGATCTGTAGAGCCTCTACTGACTCACCTCTGCATAAATCCCTATTTGCAATGAGCTGAAACTAAGTCCTGTCTAAAAAGAAATTATTTAGATTCTGTTTGTGGTGGAGGTTCTAATGCACTGTGCCAGCTTGCTACCACAGTGAAGCACCCTGGCTGCTGGACGCACACATCTCATTTTTACTCTGAAAATCTGCACCTCCAGCCTGATCCCTGCCTTCCAGCTGGTCCCTGCCTACTCCTGAAGGGCTCAGGAGTGTGGAAGAGAAGCTTACAGCTGCTATCAGATCACCTCTCTGCTGGACAGGCTGAGCTGATCAGGTTGGCTGAGAGGTGTGTGAGGTCAGGCTGCAGCCTCCCCACTGTTCTGGGCACCAGCACAGGACCAACACTTGCAGCTCACCCCACACAGAGACCTGATTGTTCAAAGCTGGCTCTGTTTGTATGTTTTTATGTGGATTGCATTGGGGAGAAAAAAAACCCCACCCTAATAACCTTTAACTGTTCCTGCAGGAGAAGCATAACTCACACCTCAAACAATTCAAATAGTGTTTAATATACTGGGAAGAGAAACAACTTTTCTCAGTGTATTATAGGTAAATATGGATGGCCAAATAAAAAATAAATAAGACAGCAGCAGCCTCATTAAAGCCAAAGGCTGAAGAGAAGTCATCCAGATCTTTCTTATGGTCTGTGATGAAGAAAGGATTTTGAGGTCTGAACTCTTAATACTTTGTACCTTCTGCTACTGACCTGGAAATGCAGCAAACATCAAAACAGGACTTTGGCTGAGGGAGAGCTGGGATGCAGAGAGGATAAAAATATAACACATTAGCTCTCACATTCAACATACTCAGTAGCTGTGAGCAGTAGAGAGCAAAAGCCAATTCTCTCAGGTTGCTGTGTGCCCTGATCTTTGCTCTTATATAACCAAAAAAAAAAAAATCAGCTTTCTGAAGTTATCATCCTGTATCTCCTTCAGTTCTGTCTTTTTGGATTCTGTGGCAGGGAGAATCATTTATCAGGCAGTGACCCAGAGAGGGGGATGTCATGGTATGACCTTGGACACAGGAGGAATGCAACACACATGGGTATTTTCTACTCCATGCCATTGTTCAGGCAGGAGGTACAGCCACACTGCCCTGAATGCCCCCAGAATCCCCTGATCCATCCCCCCCAGAACAGCTGCTGAGCAAACAGCAACAGATGTGACCTCCCAGTCTTCTGCTGCAGGCTGGGGGACTGGTCACAGAGCAGCTCATCACCCCAGTCCCTCCAGTAACAAAGAACAAAATTAAGATCTGCCTGCTCTGTGTCTGTGTCTATCAGAAAGCAGCAGTGGGTGGAAGCCCAGGAAAGAGTTTAGGAACAGGACCAGACACCTCTCCAAAATACATCAGGCAGGAGGGCAGCTGGTAGCTCACCCCATGAGCCTCCTCAGAGGAGGCAGTGTATTTTATATGCAACTATTTACGTTTAGCTGTATTTTGTATTTTATATTTGGCTCAAGGGGGAACATTCCAGGTGTGTTTGACTCCCCACTGGCAGAGCAGCTTTGACACAGCAGCTCCAGACCACTCAGATCATCAGATGCTCTCCCTGGCTTTCAGGGACTGTTCCTTCCTCCAGCCCTCCAAGGAGGAGATGGAGACCCAGGTGGAATCTGCTGACAGTGCAGGTGAGCAGGGGCTGTGTCAGGCACAGCCTGACAGGGGATGCAGCTCATTTCCCATCTCAGCTGCACCAGCATGGCTGTTCCTCAAGCCAGGCCCACCTCACCTGACCAGAAGGACCATGGGACTTCCCCAGCAGAAAAAAGGGGAAGACTGTGGACGCTGAAAAAGCTTCAGCAGTGAATTTCTTCAGCTCTCTAGCATTTCGTGAGAGCTTTGTCTTTCCCATGCAAGCTCTCTAAAACAAAGTTACCAGTTTTATAAATATTCACACCTGCAGATTGTTTTGCTGGATTGTTATGGCTTCAATTAGAAAAACATTTGGGGGAATGGAGGTCTTAGAATTTGGCCAATCCCCTCAAGGAGTGAATGGCCAGAGGACCAATTACCTTATGCCATTTAACACACTTTTTGTGAACTAATATATAAAAAAGCATTAAATTGGCTCTTGCCACCATTTCTGCCTGACCCTGGACTTGGTGTGGTTTTTCTACCTGTCCACGTTGTGACAGCAGACCCAGATTCACACCAGTCTTTTGGGTGCTTTTTCCCACATTAACTTCAGGCAGACTTGAATTCCTAAAGACTCTACAGTAAGTCTGGCCTAGCACCTCTTTTACAGCAAAGAGGCTCTGCAGTTTAGTTGAACTCCCTCCCAGCTGCTCTGGTCAGCAGAGGACACTGCAGAATGGCTCCTGGTGTGAGATGGAAGAGGCCCTGCTTCCCCTTCCTCCTTGCACAGGCTCCCATCTCACACCTGCCTTTCCTGGGAAAACCACCAGAGCATTCCCCCCACGCTTCCCCCAGTCCCTCCATGCCCTACCTGTGTTCCCAGAGGTTGGCTCTATGATGGTGTCCCCAGGCTTCAGGATCCCAGCCTTCTCAGCATCCTCCACCATCCTGAGGCTGATGCGGTCCTTCACGCTGCCCCCGGCATTGAAGTACTCACACTTGGCCACTGCAAACACACACCAGCAGGGCTGCAAGGGGCTTCAAAGCTCATCCAGCTCCACCCCCTGACACCAGAACAGGTTGCTTCCAGCTCCATCCAACCTGGCCTTGAACCTGGTCTTGCCCCTCTCCTGGTTAGTTCTCTCCAGCCAAAAAACATCTGATCAAACTGGAAGTTTCTCCCTGTGCTCAGCCTGCAGTTTCACTCCAGTACTCCCAGCATGTCCAACATCCTTTTAGTGGTGTTGGACACCACCTTTCAGGACTCACAGCTCCAGATGCCTTCAGTATGGTTGGGTTTAAAACCCCAACCAACCAAAAAAAACCACCAAACCCCATTCACGGACAGTTTCATCCCTTTAATCATTTTCAGTGATCCTTAGTGATTAACTGCAGAGCTGCACTGTGCACACACTGCTGTATACTCCAAATAGGAGAAGCAGTCCAAAACTTCATACGACTTCTTTAAATTTAAAAAATTATTTTTTATGAAAAAAATTTTCCTTTCTCTAAAAAAAACAAAAACCACAAAAAAACCCCACCAAAACAGAAAAGCTGCAGGAATTGTTCTCATGAGGTACAAGCTGAAAGATGTTTTAAATAACCAAATCCTAAAGACCTGAGAATCTGCCAATGAAAACCAGGTTTTTCCTCACCATTTCCTGCCAATTACCTGCACTCCTGCAGCCAGGTTATATAACATTACTAACCAGAACTACCCAAGCTTCTGAGACAGTGTTAGTTAGCTTGTTCTCTGCCTGCAGCAACTCACAGAGTTCACACTTGAGCCCAAAGTGCTTCCCAATCTTGTTGATCCGCACCAGAGGCGTGTTGCCGACTTTATTCAGGATGTTTGGCAGGATCTTCGGAGGCTCTGGCCTGGTACAAACACAAACCAGGTCAGTGCATTCACAGAAAGATCACACAACAACAACAACAACAACAACAACAACAACAACCACACAGCATTGCTGGTGCTTTTTATTTCATCCAGCTTTCTCCTCCTTTATCAGGCTGGTTCTTTTTGTTATTTCAGTTTAAAAGAAAATCCATTGGTTACAAACTCCCAACATCAAGTCCTTGGTCCAAAACAACCAGGCCTGGATTCCTGCTGAAAAACAGCAAATAAAAGAACACTTACAGGGTGGTGTGGTGATGGGGGGAGGCAGAGAGGGGCTTCCCAAGCTTCCAGGTGCATTTGCTGGGTGTATCAGGGCGGATCCACTGCCTTTCCTTCTCACTGGCCTTGCAGTTCTCAGAGTCCACCCCACCAGAGACAAAAGATTTGGCAGGTGCATGAGGGCACGAGTTTATGTCTGGCTTCTTCTGGGAAGGAAGAGTAGGGATTTCATTCTTGGGGGAAGGAGGAGAAGAGAAAAAAAATTAAAATAAAGGAGTTGAGGTTTCCATGGCACTGTGAGGATGGGAAAGTGTTTCAGCATCTTCTTGGTTTGCCAAATCCTTATCACCAACACGAGAATCTTGCACTGCAAGTTTGGGAGCAAAAGCTCACCACAGAGATAATTTAAGCACACGTGTGCTCAGTGTAACAAGCCTCCACAGATACCAAAAAACCAGGAGCATTCTCATGGCAGACACCTCTCCCACACCAAAAGCTCTCTGAAACAAAACCTGCCCATTCCAGGAAGGCTGGAATGCGGTAGGACTGCTTGGTGACTAATCAGATGTGCCAGAGGACTCTGCATTGCTGCTGGTGGTCATGGAGAACTCTTCCAGAAAGGTTTCAACAGCACCTCAGAGCCCCATCCAGCCTGGCCCTGAAACCTGGTCTTGGCCCTTCCCCAAAAAGTTCTCCAGCCAAAGAACTTCTGATGAAACTGGAAGTTTCTTCCCTCGTTCAGCCTGCACCTTCACTCCAGTGCTCCCAGGATTAATCCCTTTGGTTTATTTTATTTATTCATCCCTTGCCTCCACAGAATTTCAGTGAAACAACCTAGAAATCTCCCTGGGAACAGACAGGGCTCTCCCAAATCCTGGTGATGGGAAGATGGGCAGTCAGTATTCCCCAAAGACCCGGGAGTACCTTAGACAGAGGAACAGGTCTTTCTGAGACAAACTTCTCCATGGTTTTTGGTGGAGGTGGTGGCACAGGAAACTGGACTTTCTTCAGGAGAATGAGTACTGTGGATCACAGGACTGGAATCCTCTTCAGAGCTGCAGATCATGCAAGTTAGAGAAAAAAACAAAAAAACAAAAAACCCACAAAAACTATCAGGAAACTGTCTCTCACAGGGGCAAAACCACACCACACATCTTTTTCATAAAGGGAAAAAAAAAAGAAGCTGCAAAAGTGAAGACAAGTTGTATAAACAGGATTAAAAATAAAACATGCAGCTGAGGCATTGTGCAAGACTGATGGAGGGTTCCCTGACCCCATCCTTCCTGCATTACCTAATCTTCCCCTGCCCTGCCGTCCTCCACAGCTCAGAGCCAGAAAAGGAAGCACAAAACATCTTTTTTTCAGACCTTCTGCAACTCCAGAAGCTTGAAAGCCACAAGAAGCAATAGGAAGTACTTCAGTTCACAGGAAATACAGCCCTAGAGACACAAAGGGCAAAAGGGCTTCACGGCGCCGTCCCCAAAAAACCCTGCACACAACTTTGGGAAAGGCTCTATCCAGGAACAGAGGCCTCTCCACCCTCGAGGACAGCAAAATCTCACAAGTTCCTACCCCAAATTAATCAGCTGTGCTGCCTGCACAGCTCCAGTGATGCTGGATGTACCACACATGGCAAGCACTTCATGCTTCGAGCAGCTCTTTGCTCCAGAAATTAGCAACTACAAAACACTAAGTTCCTTTCTCCTACCAGTTGTTCACAGAGCCTGCTTTATTCCTTTCCATTTAAGACAAAAATCTGGCTGAATTTTTGGAAAGCATGAGGCGTTTTTTTCCCTAATACTTGTTTTCTTCATCTCTGTTTTGCAGTGAGGTTCAGCTCTTTCCATTACTGAATTATGCTGGAAAAGGTCCCTGGCCTCATCCTCCTGACAGATGCACACAAAACACACATTTGGATCTCACAGAGATGAAGGTCTGGCGAGAAAACTGGAAAAAAAAAAAAAATCTGAATCACAGCATCAGTGACCTTTAGTATTTGATCCTTCAAGTTAACAGGGGTCACTAACCACTGCTGCCTCAGGCACACCAGTGCCCTTCCTGCAAGCTGGTTTGAAGGAAATACCTGAAGCATTTAAACTGCTCTCCTTGAGGAAAAAAAACCAACCCTCTGAAAGGATCAACTTTCCAGACTAAGACTTGAAATAATTTTCCTTCAAGATACAAAGATTTCCGTGCCACCAAAATGACACAATTCTATTTAATCAGGTTAATACATGAGCCAAGGTGGACTATAACCTGTCACAGACTACTGGCCAGGGTTAGACTGAGAGACAGCAGTCTAAAAAACCAAAGATCCAGTGAATACACAGAATCTAACACCAATCAGTCTTTGCTGCCAGAAATCAGCTTGCCTCCAGCTCCAGAGCAAACCCAGCCCTCATTTCCCTTTCTGGGAGGTTCCTGGTTCACAGTTCAGAGTATCAGTGTGGGGTGGTTTTTTTTTTTTTTTTGGGGTAAAGGAAAAATACTGGAGGAGTTTCAAGGTTTCCTGTGAGGCACATGGTCCCTCAGACAGCTGGCATGAAGCACTGGACACAGACACTGCCTCTGCCATGGGTAACACCAATATTGACAAAGTCCAGCTAAAAAGGGGGCCTTGCTGCCAAAGGATCAAATCATTTCAAAATGCAGGAGGAAAGCAGCAAGAGCTTAGAGACAGGAAACTGCAGATTTTGTTCCAAGTTATCATAAAATAGGAGAACAAAACGTCTGAAAGCTTTAAAACACCAGCTCTCAGTGTCTTCCAAGCATGTCCAAAACCTGAGATGAAAGAGGGAATAATTAATTGCAGAAAAATAATTTAAGAGGTTTTCAGTACATGTTCTTCGTACTGATGGCAGGAAAGAAATTACCGTGGCTCTAAAAAAGCTGCCTTTTGGAGGATTCCCTCTGGACTGGGCAAGGCAATAGCATCTCATTTCCTTTATTGTATAGCAAAAAAAAAATAATTTACTAACAGCAACTCCCATCTCTTCTGGAACAGCAGAAACTGAGGAAAAGCTGTATTTCTTGACTTCAAATAAACTGTGAGATTTATATTTTTAGAATGGCAACACTTGATGTTTGATCAAAGCTTCAATAATGGGGTTCAACTCTGAACAAAAAGGAGGAGAGGTACAAAAAGCTAAACACAAGCAGTGCCAACAAAAATCCTGGGACCAAATACTAACCTGAAGCAACATAATCCATTGCTTACAGCCCTAGATGACACAACCTCAGCAAAACAGGGGGCAGAGGGGGTCTAGGACATCCAAATCCCCACCCCGATCCTGCCTACAGGCCCAAAATAGCCTTTTTTTTTTTGTGGGAATGAAGACTGGGGAGACAGGGCAGGAGGATGGCAACTCTGCTTCTGTAACTGCAGCTGAGCACTGCTCAGAAGAGGCTGAGGGAGATAAGGTGCAGGAAAAGCTGCCCATCGTTAGGAGAGAAATTCTGCCAGCCTGGATTTAATTTTCCTGTAAAGGGGAACACTCCCAAAACTAGTTGGAAGTGTGGGTAGAGTCTAACTAGAAAAGCCTGACTAGCTCCTGCCATTGTACCTGCAGATGACACAAGGCAAAGGAATAAAAAAGAAAAAACCAGAAAAAATGAATCAGAAGGACAATTAACAAAGCCACTTAAACCTAAGCATGCAGGGGAGTGGGACTCAGAGGTACAAGATCCAGAAAGGATCACATCCCTGGACCCATCTCCACTGGGAACTCAAGACCCAAACTATTGCTCAGCTCTCCTAGAGAGCAGGATTGGAGGCCAGTGAGTGAAATTAATCCCCAGGCAGCCTGAGCTGAACTCCCTGCACGGGTGAGTCAGGAGCTGCAGTCAGTGGCTACAGCTGTTGACAGGGTATGATATCAGCTCTAATGTACTGTACTATTTAAACATCCCCTGTGCAACAACCAAATTAACTGGAGTCTGGCCTGGAGCTCAGATGAAGCTGTCTGAAAGGCAGGTGTAAGAGCTGAATCAGAGGGAGATGCCCCCAGGGGTGACTGCTCAGCAAAGGATGAGACTCAGAAATCCATTATGCTGCAGCCTGAGAAAGGGAAACGTGATAACACAAATAAACCACTGCAGAAGAGTTGTTCTGCTCACCCACAGGGTCTTACAGAGATAAGACCTTGCAGATAACCAGATGCAGCAGCACCCATCCTGTTTGGGAACACCACAGCTATTACAGATTCACGTGTGAGTCAAATGTTTGTGTTGTTTTGCTTCTGTGGTTTTTCTGTGAGAGTGTGTGTGTCCTTGCTGCTTCCTCAGGAGCAGCCATCCCTCCTGTGTCAGGAGATATCAAATGACCTGAAGTAACAGGGGAATTAAGTGACATCTGGCTCTAGGAAGAGATCCTTCGAGAATCCAAAGTCCCATTTCCATTTTCTCCTACAGAGCAGATGAGCACATGCACATCCTCTCAATGGCCACTCTTTAAAAGCCAGAGTGGCACACTCAGAACTTTCTGAAAGAAAAGGGGTAGTTCTTCAGTGCCCCCACCTCTGAAAAGATTAAACTCTGGCAGCAAAGGAACTTCCACTGCTGTGGCAGTTGTTACTCCAGAAATCAGCCAGGGAGAAGAGGTAGGAATTCAGTTTGCTGTGCCCCCATGAAGGGAAGCTGTGCCCCACACAGGTGTCTTCTGACAGCTCCATTTCCTGAGCTCACTCCAACCCTGTAAAGACTTCACCTACTCTTCTGAGTGAAGACTGATGTCTTCATGAGCACAGCAGCATTAGAGAGAAGACTGGAGCATGCTTTATCTGCATTTTTACCTGTTGCATTCAGAAGCTTTCACTGTTTCTTTCCCTGCTTCTAGCTCCCCCTCCTTAGCACACAGAGATGGAGCCTGAACAGTGCTCTGGATCTGCCCAGCCCGCCAAGCACAGGGAGAGGAGGATTCCAGGTAGGATGGCAGAGGCTCAGAGATTAAATAAGTTGACAGCATGACAAAAAGAGGGAGCTGGAGCTCTGCTCTCAATTTCTGAGCAGGTCTGTAAGACGGGCAGAAGCACAGCTCCCCTTGCCCAGCATTCTGGTGCCTCCTGCAAGGCTTCACAGCTTCTGTTAGCCCCGGGACCTCTGATAAAGGCTGGCAGAGAGCTGGGCAGGAAGGCAGCTTTTTTTGTGGGAATGACCAGCTGCCACTCCGGCTGCACGCAGGGAGCTTTCAGCAGGATCCCCAGAGCAGCCCGAGCCCAGCAGTGCTGTGTGCCTGGCCCCTGTGCTCACAGGCAGCCCACAGGCCAGTAGCCAGAGGCCAGCCCCAGCCCTGGCAGGCTGCCGTGCTGCCAGCGCCAGCTCCGTGACGTCCCTGAGCCCGCACGCTCCGGGACACGGGTCCCTCCTGACCCTGGCTGCCACCTCCCTCGTTAGAAGCGCTCTGGCTCCAGCAAAGCTGGGTAAGTCACCCACAGAGGGTACGGCAGGACACTGAGAGCCACCAGCTAGCACGGAAAAGGATGCTGAGTGCAAATGCCCCAGTGTTGGCCCCAATGCAGTGGCACCTAAACCACGCTTGAGCAGGGCTGACCCCACTACAGCCGCTCCCCTGCTGTGAAACACCGGGTTCTGAGCGGGTCCCGGCTTCCCAGGAAACACCTTTCCCCTCTCAGGTAAGATCCCCGCGTTTCCCTGTCTCCATGCTCTGTGTTTTTCCGCCTCTCCAAAGCGCAAGCCTGGCAGAACACGGAGCTCCCACGCCTCAGATCAGCACCCAGACTCGTGGCAAGGGTAAACAGAGTGAGCAACTTCGCTGGAACAGGGCCCAGCACTCCAAAACCTCCATGGTCAAAGGCTTCAGGATTACAGAGACACACAGCAGTCTACGTACTCCAACAGAACAGGGGACAAATCACTCGTCTTTCAGGCTGCGGCTGGTTCAAGATACCGGGAGCATTATTAACCCTGCTACTGAACAGCTCCCTCCGGTCCCAGACAGCTTCCGATCCCTCCTGATTGGGGAGGGGTAGTATATGAAATTAAATGTAAAAAATAAGCTTCGTGGTCCAGTGCGTTAGCCAGACTTGCAAATAAAAACCTTGCGGGTGAACCTCACGGCACCCACGAGAACAACGGGCGACAAGCCAAGTCACCTGGAGAGCCGGTGCCAAACCCCGAGGGAAACCCAAAAGGAACAAAGTCATCTTGGAAACCCATACGAAAAGCAGAGAGCCCATCTCTCCTCTAGGCTCAGAGGAGGCGCCCCAGGCACCCTCCAGCCCCTCCTGGGCATCCCCAGCAGAGCCAGCACCTCCCGGGGCGGCTCCGGGATTCCCCTTATTCGCAGCTGCCTCTTCCCTTCACTACAAAACCAAAACAGAAACCCAGATGTGTGGCACCCCCAGTCACAGAATGGGTCAGGTGGCAAGGGACCACGGTGCGGCATCTGGTCCAAACTCCCTGCGCAAGCAGAGCCATCCCGAACACGTGGCACGGGATCGCATCCAGACGGTTCTGGAATATCCTCACCCAGCGAGACTCCGCGATCTCGGTGGGCAACCCGCTCCAGTCCGCAGCCCTCCATCCTCCATTCCCTCTGGGATGNCAGCCAATGGGAGCGCGGTGCGCGGCCGCGGGGCCGGAGCGCCCGGGGATGTCCGGCGGTGTCCGAAGGTGTCCGGGGATGTCCGGCGGTGTCCGGCCCGATCGCTGAGGGAAACGAGGGGGAACAGGCAGGGTTTACCCACAGGGCCTTCAGAGACTGTGTCCAGTTCTGGTCTCCTCAGTTCAGGGAGGACATTCAAGGAGCGTGTCCAGAGAAGGGTAACGGAGCTGGAGAAGACTGAGGCTGAGGGAGCTGAGGGTGTTCAGCCTGAAGAAAAGGAGGCTCAGGGATGACCTTATCACTGTCTACAACTACCTGAGGAGGTTGTAGCCAAGTGGGAATCAGCTTCTTCTCCCAGGCAAACNATGCGGCGGCACCCGCCCTCCCCTCCGCTCCGGTCTGCACCTCACCCGCGCGATCCGGACGTTGCCCAGGACACGGCCGCTGTGGGGATGGTGGGGACGGTGACTGTGAGGATTGTGAGGATGNGGAGAAGACTGAGGCTGAGGGAGCTGAGGGTGTTCAGCCTGAAGAAAAGGAGGCTCAGGGATGACCTTATCACTGTCTACAACTACCTGAGGAGGTTGTAGCCAAGTGGGAATCAGCTTCTTCTCCCAGGCAAACAGCAACAGGACAAGAGAAAATGGCCTCAAGCTGCCCAGGGGAGATTTAGGTTGGACATTAGGAAGAGGTTCTTCATAGAAAAGGTGATTAGACATTGGAATGGGCTGCCCCAGGCCATGATGGAGTCACCACCTCTGAAGAGACTGGATGTGTCCCTCGGTGCCATGGGCTAGGTGACATGGTAGTGACCAAAGGTTGGACTCGATGATCTCAGAGGTATTTTCCAACCTAACTGATCCTGTGACCCTGGAGAAAGGGCTCTGCTGGGGCACCTCTGAAGGCATTTTACTCACGTCCCCATAGGCAGTGGCCATAGTGGGGACACACAAGTGACTGCCAGTGGCTCCCTAGGGCAGTGGCTGCTTGTCTGGTTTGGGGGGAAAATACCCACTGCATCTGAGGGGTCTGTGAGGGGCTTCATGCTGAGGCAGCAGGCAGCTGCTCCCCCTGAAAGGGTCTTGGGGTTGTGCTGGCATTGCCCAGGCATCTCAGCTTGCCCAGCTCAGCAACAGGGGAAAGAGGTGCAGGTAGCCCTAAAAATGCCCATCCCAAGGCAGGGAGCCTGGTGAATCATGGAGTGGTTTGGGTTGGAAGAGACCTTAGCTCATCTCGTTCCACTCCCCTGCCATGGGCAGAGACACCTTCCACTATCCCAGGTTGCTCCGAGCCCCATCCAACCTGGCCTTGGACACTTCCAGGGATGGGGCTTCCACACCTTCAGGAAACCTGTGCCAGATCCTTACCCCCCTCACAGGGAAGAATTTCTTCCTAATATCTATTCAAACCTACCCCCCTTCAGCCTAAAGCCATTCTGATGGTGTCTGAGAACACCACAATGATTTATTCACCTGGGAAACAGCTCCGTGTCACAACAGTTGCATCCTCACTGTTGTGAACAGGGCTTGATGGTGTAGAACACGGGGTGCAGGTGAATTTAATATACTCTGTGCAAATTATCTCAGAGTAATTCTTAACAAGGTCCTCTAGACTATGTTTGTTAAAAAACAAACAAACAAAAAACCACCAAACCAGAAATCCTTGCATGAAAGCAGAACATACTGAAAGGCCTTACCAGAGACAAGTGCCTCAAGAACACAGCCTGTGGCTCTGGCAAGTCCAAGCAGCAATTTCTTCTGTATCTATAAAAAGTACCAATACAGAGAAAAGCAATTCAAGGTAGTTTATTTTAGGACATGATTCACCCTGAAGTGTTCCATGTGTTTCAGGTCATCAAAGAAGTTGAGACAGCTGTATGTCCCCATCTGCACATATACTGTATAGCATATAGAGCTATTGGGAGAGCGTTGCATGCTGCATAAATATGAAAAACAAGAAATAGGACATTTTAATCAAGTGGAAAAAGCAACAGAAAATACTTTCCAACTGGATGTGACTGGTCTAAAGCTGAGGGACTGGTTTCAGCATTAAAAAGTCAAGGGTCTGTCTCTCTGGTAAGAAAATAGAAAATAGACCATGACTAGACTGTGGGGTGAAACTTATGAAAAAAAAAAAACCACACAGGAAAAACATTGGGCAACTAAAAACAAATCAAGAGAAGAGAGAAATATTTTATATCTGCCTTAAATAGAGACACTGAAGCAGCTGCCTCATTACATTGTTAAAATTCACAAATTGCAGAGAAACATCCACGTCAATGACAAATTACAGAATCACAGAGTCACAGAAAATTCTGAATTGGAAGGGACCCACAAGGATCATCAAAATACAACTTCTGATTGAAATGACACTGTTTGTTCCTTACCCTCCAGGTTCCAATTTTACTAAAGAAGAATTTACTAGAAAATAGTGCTCTTAAACAGAACAATTATTTACTCTAAATGAGAGTTTGCTTAGTTAATTACATCTGAAATTTGCACAAGTAACCATTAGCCCCACTGGTAAAACATCAGATGGAAAAGCATGTGCAGTAAGACTGTGGTTTGCATCTGGTGCAGCTACGTTATGGAATGGCACAAGAGCAATGCAGAGTGTGAAAATGGTGATATGAAGAAGGCCTGGCCCTTGATTTGGGTCTCAGAGAACCACGAGATGCCAGGGCACACGAGGCCCAGCTGCAAGCGCAGAGATGCAGAAGTCCGTGAGTATTTGGAGCAGAAGGAGTGCAAGCACTTACAAACTGCAGTCGTAGCCAAGAAGGGATATCCATAGCTTTCATGCCTTTCAGGAGGGACTGGGGAAGAGGCCCTGAGCTGTTCTGTCTGAAGAAGTGCCAGCCTTGCAGCAACCACTGCAGCTTCAGGCAGATGGGTGGCAATGGTATGGAATCGTCAGCACAAATGGATGTGCCAGATCCTGAGAGATGTAAAACAGACACCTCAGAGGAAACTTGTAAGACCAAGTGACAGCGCCAAGTGTGTTGGAAACTATCTGAACATAATGTGTGAGGCTAATTAAAAGGGGTTTGTCATTGCAGCACAGCTCTGCACTCAAGATGCAATCTCCTTCACCAGTGCAGCAGCCAGGTGAAGAATGGTTTGGGTTGGAAAGGACCTTAAACGTCTTAGTTCCAACCTCCCTTCCACATGCAGGGACAACTTCCACTATCCCAGGTTACTCAGAGCCCCAAACAGCCTGACCTTGAACACTGCCAGGGATGGGGCAGCCACAATTTCTCTGACAACCTGTGCCAGAGCCATCCTCACAGGGAAGAATTTCTTCCTAATATCCAATCTAACCCTGCCTTCCTCTGGCTTAAGGCCATTCCCCCTTGTCCTGTCACTACATGTCCTTGTGAAAAGTCCCTCTCCACTACAAAGGAGTTTTGACATACTTAATAAACTGATTTTAAAGATTTCCATAGCAACACCAACCCACACTGTGCCATTGGCTTTAAAGGCATTAAAGTCAATCATGGTGGCTGGTAATGAATACACACCACTAATTAGATCCATTAGGGCTTAGCCCAATCAGTGGGACACATAGCTTACTCCTCATACCAGCCTTGAGAGTAATTCCCATAAATTAGCACCATTATCATAAGTAGAGCCATTTGATGCATTTCCTGAGATCTGGCAACGGTTGGGTTTATTTCTCTTGCAAGGGACAAGAGGAGCTGCAGTGAGGGTTGGTATAAAAGCAAAATTATGGTCCGATCAGCCTAGCAGTGATGTGACACCAGCTGGAATATTAACATGGAAATAGACAGCTTCTTTAGGAATGGCAAGCAGAGAATGATGTTTCTTTTATCAGTCACGAGTAGGCACGCTGAGGCCTGAAAGGTTGAGAAGGGGAACCCCTTAGAGAAGCAGAGTCAGTGATCAAAGGGAGGAGGAGGAAAAGGTAAGTATTGTTGTGGTAGGATCACTGAGGGAGGAGATCAGGTGGAGAAGGCTTTTCGTGAGCAGCAGCTGAAGCCATCAAAAGAACCAGTGGAGTTTTGGTGGTATCCATAGCCCTTTCGGGAAGGGAGAGCACAAGCCTATTGCACAAGGTCATGGAAATGTTTTTATGCAAAGGGAGGAAAACACAGCCCAAAAATAATCATTTATTTTAACTGCATGGGATAAACCACAGTTTGTACAGAATCATATTTCAAAATGATCTTTAGCAGACTGGAGAAATCAGAAGAGAAAGTAAAATAGGAAGGTGGCCAATAAGGGCAAATGCAGAATTTTGCAGCCAGGCAGGAGGAATAAACTGCTTGAGTGGCCATTATGTGGACAGTAATTGTGTGGAGAGGAAGGTATGACTGCAGTGCCAGGCAGGCTCAAAGTGAGTCAACAAGGCCCTGCTCTTGTGTAAAAAGCAAACATAGTACAGGGTTACACAAACAGGGATCCAGCCTGCAGGACACATGGCACTGTCAGCACCCGTGTGCTATGTGGAGCTGCCTTGTCCTGCCTGCAGTGACGTGGCCTGTGTGCGACACGGCCTGGGGAGCAAAAAGGTGTAGAGAGAAATATGGCCCAGGAGTAAAGACTGAAAGAAGTGAAGTTGTCAGAGAAGAGGAAACAGACTGTAAGAAACCTTGCTCAAATCAGCTACAAGGACAACAAGGAGGACATAATTTGCTGCTTGCTCTGCACTGCAGGTCTGTTCCTTTTGCTGAAGATGTTTATTAACTAAGGTGTAACAGCTGCCACCACACATGTGCTTGAGAATGCCAGAGTTGTCCAAAAGACCAAGGCTGGCCTTCTTGGAGACTGAGCAAGGAGGGCAATTAAATGTCTCTTCACTGTGGTCACACGAAAGGGTAAAATACAACGAGTCAAACCCCTGCAAAATGAAAAAATGGCCCAGACATTAACGAGACTGTCACTTGGTCAGGTTTTGGTCTGTCAGACTTTGGAATTTCCCTCGCCCATCACCAATCCAGCACTGCAATAATTAATGTTGCATCTACATGTCAAGGCAGTCAGGCTGGCTGCTCACTCTCCACTGGTGCTTTGTCCAGAAATCAGTTCTTCATGTCCTGCCTCAGAGTCCCTTTATGAAGTCCTCTCTCCCGGACTTTTTTCCTACAACACAAGAAGGAACCTTTCACATGCTCACTCAAGAGGAAGGAAAGAGGATGATGGAAGATGCAGGACTGTTTTATCTCTCCTTTCTCTCTGGGACACGAGCAGTATTAGCTCTCAAGGAAAATGGGTGGGTAGGGGAGGGAGGAGCAGTCGTTCCCCTTGGCTCTTCCCATAGCTCCCAGGCCCAGGAGCAGGCTGGTGCATAGCCTGCAGTGGGAGCAACTCCCTGCCTCCCTCTGCCTGGCCAGAATCCCAGACTGCTCCAGGAAGAAAGTGAGAAGGATCTGAAACACATCCAATATTCAGCTGAATAGGTAGCAAGACTTGAAATGAAGCCAGGCATTGGCAAAAGCACAGCAGGCCTGAACCTGGTAGACTAAAGGCTTTTCCATGAAAAACAAGGAGGTGGGGAAACTCCTTTGCTCCCTGCTGCCTTTCTTCCCACTTTGTCTTGTTGCTCAACCAGAGCAGAAACATTTTCTTTCCTCCAGACCTAACTACACGTGCAGTTATGGAAGTGCAGCGCTGAAATCGGCCTGCAGTGCCCTGCATACCTTTGTCATTAACACACGGGGTTTGTCCCAAAGGAACACCTGGGTCATAGTAATTGTCTCTTCCTAGTGGGAACAGCTCTCTGAATGCTGCTAAAACACAGGGATCAAAGGGGCAGCCACATAGACAAGCTGCTGCAGGGCTGGGGGAAGCTGCTGCCCACCCCTCACTCACATCGACAACTTCATCAGTTGTCCTGTAAAAACAATCTAGTTGGAAAGCAAACACCCAAACAACACAAACGATGCAAAAGTACCGGACCCGATGCTTATCAGAGCACCAAGAAGTCGGCACTTGCATCCGAACAGCCGGAGATAAGCACACCCTCCCCCCTTTGATACCTCAAACGAGCCGCTGGCTACCGGAGCCAGGCTGCTGGCAGCTGACCTGGGCTCTTGGCTGCCACCGTTCCACCCGATCCCACACATCCAATTTACAGTTGAAAGTTGAGATCAACTGGATTAATGCAACTCCTGGCAGAAACCACCAGCAGGGGAACAGGGACCTTCTACAGCAGTTCTACCACGGAAGAACCCCGGGACTGCGCTGTCATCTTGCTTGGGGCTCTTCTTGCTGAAAGTTATGATTTTGTAAAAAATAAACCATGTGAAGTTACCAGGGGATCAGAGGTGTTTGAGTGATGAGCACGTTGCTGACAAGGAAGGGCTGTCTACATAGCTGAGGAGATATACTCAATTTTTCATAAAAGTGCATTTAACAAAAAAATAAAACCTGTTTGGAGACACACTGACAGTGCAACACAGGCTGCCCAGAAAAGTTGTGGACTCTCCACCCCTGGAAGTGTTCAACACCGGGCTCTGAGCAACCTGGTCTAGTGGAAGGTGCCCCTGCCCATGGCAGATTGTTGGAACAAGAGGGTCTTTAAGGTCCCTTCCAACCCAGATTATTCTCTGATTCATAAAAAACATCATCATCTAATTGGAGGAATTCAGAAATACTCGTGGATGGCTTTAGAAAGCACCATGTACCAATTCAATGTGAAGGTACATTAGTTTATTCTACAGACATCTGGATGTAATATTGGTTTTTTAAAACTGAAATCCAGTTGCTCCAGGGCAAAACTGTGCAATAACACAGCTCATCCTAAACCTTGCACTAAGTGGCAAATGCAGGTACAAATATTCTCTCCTGTGACAGCCTTGCCACTCAGCCATTACCTTCCTTACCAGCTGAAAAGAAACATCAACTCAGTTCTGCTTTTCAGCTGGAACGTTTCCTGACCAGGACTGTCTTTAGGGGATCTTCAGTGCAGCAGTGTCTGGAGAATGAAATGATTTACCCACACCCTCCCCAGCTGCTCTGAAAGCAGTTTCACTTCTACTGTATTAAAGACAGTTAGAGGCAGTTTAAGGTGCTGTTGCACAATTGTTAACACCCAAAATTTTGCAGCTTGAACAGTGCAGCCCCAGGAGGAATCATCTTTTAAGTCATGAGCCCTTTTGACTACCTATTTCTTCAGTTAAAGACATTCCTTCTGTCGAAAATGGGCTTTCTAACCCTCTGCAGACTACCACAACAGAAATTTGCAGGTTTTTTCTAACCCGAACACCTAATCAAAAGCCCTATCAATTAAAAGAACCCAAACCAACCCCCCCAAGCTGCATTCTTAAAATTCAACTTTATCAAGGAAATGGGGAAAGGCTGGGAATATTTTAGCCGAAGACATACTTCACCAGCTCTGGAAAACAGAAGGCAAAGAACTGCTCAAATAACAGCTTAAGACCTAAGAATTGGAAACTTTTCAATGTCCTCATTAGGTATTTAGAGAGAGGCATCCAATCTAAAGGAAAGGGATAATTTTTGTCAGATTCTTATAAAAAAAGGCTTTATTTTGAACAAGTTTTCTCCATTTGGTTTTACAGTCTCAACATACATCATATTCATGGACAAGCAGCATTTTCACAGAATAAGAGCCAAATACGAAGAAGAAGAAGCCACTTGGGATCAACAGTTTCAACCTAATTGACTCAGACTTCAGAAAATCCTGTATGCTGTCACTTATTTGAGGTAAAGGAATTCCATAAATTAAAATCCACTGTTCAACAGAAGAATCAACAATGAAGTAATTGAGAAGTAGGAACCTTGGGGAGGAGGGGAAAAAAAAAATCTTAAAAGACATTGTGAGCAACAAGAAAAGGGGGAGGTAGGATTTCCACTTGGTTTGTATTGGTGAACCAACACTTGGGTCTATCAGGTGTAAATGTTTAACCATGGTGCAGTTAAAATTTCAAATTTGATGAATTTCACTGGTAGCAGAGTTTCAAAACGTGAACCTAACAAGGTATGTCATGAGCTTAATTTATGCTGAATGCTGTCACTAGGCACCCATTAGAGTATCCAGTAAAATCTGCTGCTTTCAGTGCCCATTCTGACATATTCCAGTTAAATGGGTAATTTTTGGGCAGCTGTGCAATCAGATCTTAAAATTATACATTCGGTGGAATTCAAGCATGCTTTCTTAAAATTATACTGAGGAGAGAGAAAAATCAACCTTCCACTATCTGTTCATGCAAAAATATACCTGCAGTGAAACAGGGTTTAGATAAACAGATTAAAGCCATTCCAGGGACACATTTGTACTTGTGTTAAACTAACTTTATAGAACAACTAACTTTTAAACTAGCTTTATAGAGCAAATCTTCAACTTTTAAAAATAGCATCCACATTGTATCAGATACTGTTTAAAAAACAAAACCAAAGACTATCCTCACCTTTTGTAGCTTGAGATTTAAATTAGCTCACCAATAATCCTGAATTTCACTGAAGAGAAAAATGGAACTGGATTAATATCCTGAGAACTAAATTATCAATGTGAAATTACTAATGCCCAGCAGAAATACATTTCAGCTCAGTCATTTAATGCCAGGCACTGCTCCATTTCTTCCAATAAAGCATCATTTGATTTATGTACTTACAACAAAACATCATGTGGAGATGGGCTTCACTGCTTGAGTGATACTTCTTCAAAAAGGGTTCTGGCACACCAATTTCCAAAGTCTGGTTGGCCAAACCACCCAGTGGGAACAAAATAAATTCAAATTGAAGTGCTGCAAGAATTTAGTTCTAAGAAGCAAAGCAGCATAATTTAGAAAAGTTCATTTTTCAATATTGTTTTCCAATTCCAAGTTCCATTGAGCAAAATGGTTTTGTATTTATTTTAAAGGCAGAGGGAAGCTGGTTTGTTAATCATCTATGTGATGCATCCATATCCTATTTCCTTTTTTTGAATAATCACTGAGGAGCAGATTTATCATTTAGCAGGTTACCTGTCTCAGAACTAAGGAAGCTCTAGTAAATTGTCTCCCCAACTGGAAAGCTGTGTTTTTATTGCGTAGCTTCATGTACATAAAGTTCTATCTTGCAGAAATATGATCAGTGACCAAAACCCCTTGCTATGTTACACTTTGAATAAAAGCAGACATGAATGAGGTGAAACTGCAAGTTAACCACTGTACAAAGTGTCTCTCAAGATTCCAACATTTCCACGGAGCTTTAATGCTTTGGGACACAACCTGTGATGATCAGCGATTGTGCAATTCAAGCTCAGAAAAAAAAAAGTATGTGAAGGAACTGCCATCTGTCCATTAGCTTTCATCATACTCCAAACTATCAGAAAGGTGGAAAAAATATTAATTTTCCACTAGCATCCAATTAGTTTTCTATGACCTTGAATGCTAACAAAATACTTTTCATTAAATGCCAGGTAAGAAAGCATAGATTAGAGAAAAAAAAAGAATCAGTTAACAAATTTATCCTTGTATTTAGGACCTCGCATTTCCTTCCATAGCACTTCTCTATCATGTTGCATGAAGCACAATTTTGGTGGTTTTTTTTCCACAAAACCCTCATCTGCCTATTATGAATCATTGCAATAAAAATATTTTTTTTTCCACACTGCACTAGGCAACTTTCTTTCCAGCTAAAGAAAGGAATTTAGTCAAGAATTATAAAAACCTGAACTATGAACTCTGGCACAGCCAGGAGCAGCCACCCAACTACGCCAGAGTGCTTAGAAAATAGGCAGCCAGGAGTAGCAACTCAACTACTCCAGAGTGCTTAGAAAATAGGCTTTAGATTTTACATCAAGAAATTTGATTTATTGTAAATGCCACAGTCACATTGATAGACAGAGCACAGACTTCTGGTAACAAACAAACATACATTTTTGTAATTAAGCGTTTCTACTTGGTAAATAAATGCATTTCGCACAGCCTTCCTCTTAAATGTGCCTAAACTAACCTAAATAAGCAGACAGCATAGCAGAAAAGGGAAACTTATGTGAGTAACTGTTTCTTATGCAGTATATTATTTTTACTATGTATATAATATTTTATATTATATACACACACATTTTCATCAACAGTTCAAATGATACCCAAATTAAAAAAAAAACCCAAACCAAAACTGGCGCTCCTCCAATACATTTACCACCTTTCCCTCAGGCAGACTTAATCCAGGTATTTGTCAAGATAGAGGAATGACAGTTAAAAAGACTCCCCCCACAAGAAACAAGTTACACAAAGAATACTGTATCACTACAAATTTTTTATTCAGAAGCCCATCTTTAAAAAAAATGTCATTATGAACTTGTTTGGTCAAACTACAACACTTTCTAGCAGACATACAGTAAAAATGGCATGGCTCAGAATCGACCGGATCGTTCACGATCTCTTGACCGCCTCCTGTCACGCTCACGGCCTCCTCCTCCTCCTCCACCTCCACGACCACGATCTCTGGATCTAGACCGGCGTTCACGGGACCTCGACCTGGATCTATGCCTTCAAAGAAAGTTTGCACATTTTATTGTTTCATCCCAGGCAGCCATTTACTCGCAGTACCCCACAGTGGAACAAGTAATTAACAATGGGAGTGATGAGGGAGAAGAGAAGCAGCATGTCATTAAAAGGATTGGTTAATTGGCACTTGGGCTGCAAAACCCAATGCATTCACAAACTGCACAAACTTCCTGCTGGGGAGTCAGCACACGCAGGTACAAGATGGGCTGTTCGCTGCAGTCACCTCTTACAATGGATGCACAAACCCCAAGGAAAGGATCGGTTTCACTGCTGTTATTTAAAGCAGAAGGGGACACCTGCTTTGGCAGACAGGAATAGCTCTTAGCAACACACACCAAAAGCCTACAGCTGCTTTCAAGTCCATTCACATTAAATTAATTGCATTAATTAGCAATTACAACCCAGTTCTCTGTTGTTGTTCCCCCTACATCATTTTTACCCCCCGGACATCAGCACTGGCAAATCATCTTCCCTGCCTCTTAGATTGATAAATGCAGGAAGGGAGCTAAAACCACCCAGAACACACTGCAATCACAGCTACAACCAATCAGCATTACTGAATCTGAGAGTTCCAGATTTCTAACAGTGACCAAAAGATAAATATAAAAAGCACACTTCATCTTTTTCATAAAGCATCCAAACATCGGAAGTTATTTAGCCACAAATACGTGTGGCTAAGCAACACAATCTATGTTTTTCAAAGTTAAATTGATCCTCACAGATTCTGAAACACTGCCAATTAGAGATGTTTGTAGGAAAAAGACATTCACAATCCCAGGCTCCTTCCACAATTGACAGAAACATACAGAAATTGTGCTCTATAGAAAAGCAAGATCAAAATTTTTATATAGCAAGGACCTAAATGCAAGCATAATTGAATCCAGTTCCAAGTGAACCATCATAGAAACAGCACTGGTAAAAGCCTTTCTGCAAGGTACCTCACTAAATGAATAATTTAATATGTAACAAAATGTATTTATCAAATTTTTTTACCATTAAGCAAAATTACTTCTCCTTTCTCCTACTGGGAATTCCTATCAAGAAGGGGCATGCTGTGAAGCAGAAGTGAGCTCAGTAGAGTGACTGCCTGGTATCAACAGTAAGAAATGAATACAGGCTACAACATTTCACCATTAACAGTTAAAAGCAAGTAAGGTTGGGCCCTGAGTATAATCTGTAGATATGCTTGACTGCACATAATGCTGAAAGCAGCCAATGATGCTGCCAAAATGCCCACTGGCCAAGTAGCCTGCATCTAACAAAGGCCGTGAGCAAACATGTTTAGAAGAGAATGAAACAGAGGAGGCATAAAGCAATTTCTCCCAAATAATGTCCATCTGTACAGTTTGGAGATCTGAACAACAGGTAGGACCTATGTACTCAGTAACTCTGGGAGTTTTCTCCTTGAACTCTGCCTTCCACACCAACCTTCAGAATCCACATTGCTGCAGAGCAAAAAACACCGTATTTTTAGAGCTCTACTCCTTTGTTCTAAACTGGCCACTTGCCAGCTTGACTTAATGCCTTTTGGCATGTGCCAGAAATGCATCAGAAAAAAACAAGAGGACTTGGCAGGAGTTTAAAGATTTGCCTTCAGATTTTTCTGCAACTGATCCTTAAATTACTTGTTTTAGTAGTGTTTAAAAACAAACTTACTTTTTACGACGCCGCCCATACAACTCACGCCTTAACTCTCGAGAAATGGGCTTCAAATGCATAAAGTTGCAGAAACCTCCTCGTGTACACTCTCTGAAACAGAATTCAAAAGGCACAGTTAGAATTCCCAGCTCTACACTATCTGCTCAGATCTTTATCACCCCTAATATTAAACCCAGTAAATTACAAGCATCATTTACTGACAGTGCCTCACTGCTACAACAAAATCCCCAATAGAAAGCAAAAGTCAAGAGGTTCACTGCAGGTCCTCCACATTACTGTTACCTGAAGTGGTTTTCTTCCTACACTCAACTACATAAAATCCACACCCAAGCACCCTCCCTGCTGTGCAAACACCGCACAAGCTGTCAAGGCAAGAGGAAGCACTGCTTTACCCCATTTCATATTGACGGCAGCAGGCCTCTCTGAAGTCAGTCACAGGCGAGAGCTCGGCATGGATGGGCTGCCCATTAAACCAGCGATTGTTCAGGTCGATCACAGCCTTTTCTGCATCTTCCTCACGGCGAAACTAAAAGCAAAAGCAACATTTTCCTTACAATACAGAGAAGCAACAGGAGCAGATAAAAGATTCCTATCAAATCAGTTGTGGGATATGTGAGGCTCAGGGCTGGTAATGAAACTAGAAGCTACTTCAGATTTCTTGGACAGTCCATCAAATCAAGGGTAAATATGCCAGCTTTTCAATAACTGGGACTCAAGGGCTAATCAAAACATCAATTTTCCTCTTCATTATGCTCTGTTTGGTCTTTCAAGTGGGGAAGTTAGTCAATAGAAAAGACTGTTTTCTTAGTACAGCTGTAAACCAAGAGAATGCTTATGAATACTTTCTGGAGCACCAACAGTCCTGATGTAATGCACTTCTTCAAACATTTAAGAAAAATATATATAAAAACTGGAGCTCTTATTCATTTGAATTAGAAATTACAAAAAACATCCTGTTTTATGATGAATTTGAAATGCCTTCTCACAGCTCACTTTTTTAAGACAACTTTTTGTTTTGATTATGACCTACAGAGTCAAGAATTTCAGGCATGAAAATACATTCCAGCTGAGGGAATGTACAGCCAAAATATTCAAAGAAACTCTCTCACACCTCCCCAACACTGTGAACACACAGTAAAATTTCTGCATGTGACAACTCTGTACTCATTATTCAAGAAATACCCATGACTTTTAGAAGTTAAACCTAAGTACTCCACTGTGCACCTTGAATGACCCAGCTACTGCCAAATCTCACTTGGTTACATATAGTGTTTAACTGAGAAGTTAGAAAATTAATGCACCTGTGGCACATAAACCTCTCATACTGATGTGCTTAAAGGGCAGCATGATGCTAAGACAGATCCCAAATTAATCCTGCCAAACTAAATAGTCCAGTAGCCGTGACTGTTAGTATGTAGAAGAAAAAAAAAGTGTTAATCTTTCTGAAAATTACATGGATTCTAACTATCAAGAAAGTTTCTCGAAATTTATTAGAATTTCTTATGGATTCCTTTCACATTTTTACTCTAAATTGTGAAGTTGGAGAGGAGCTTATATACTGAAGATCTTCCCTTGCAAAACCTACAAGCATACAGTAGCTTTCAAAATTCTAAATCAATAAATACCACCCCTCTTGATTACATGAACATCTCTTCATCCTACCTTCACGTATACATTTCCAACTAGATGATCTCCAAGGTTATCACACACGTTCATCTCCTCAACTTCGCCGTATTTCTCCTCCATTTCTGTGAAGACCTCCTAAGCACAAAGCAACCCAGCAGAAGTTTGCAGCACATTACTTGTAAGTACAGAAATATTGCATTTAGCTCTAAGTATAAAAGAAGACCTCCCTTGGAAAAAAAGCAAGATCACTTTATTTTTTTTTACATTTTTGGGTTTAAGATTAGTATTTGCTTGGCCATCTGTAAGCACAGCACTAACAAGATACAATAAAAACCCATGGAAAACACGCACCGCATTTACAGAATACATGAGGCACTGCAAACACAACATAGAAACTGATGCTGTAGTTTCAGGTACTTTGCTCCTATACAAATAATTAAGTATACTTTAAATTTAAAAAAAAGACGATTATACAAACAAAATGCTACAACACTTATGATGCTGATTTTAAACAAAGTCTGTTTCAACCAGTCAAATTAAGGCCAAACTAACCAATGACTACACCTGGAAATATTTCACACAAGGCTGTACACTTTGTATGAACACCTGAGGAAGTGCTTTTTCCTGAATCCATCTAATTGTGCTATCTCCACTACATCCACTTAACTGATTGATGGTGACACATCCAGTAACACTGCAATGCATCTTTACATACCTCAAAGAACTCATCGTAATGTTCCTGCATCTCCACATCGCTCACAGCACCTGCAAAAGTCAAAGAGTCAGATCGATTAGAGCCTGCCAAACAAGAAGAGGAGATTTTGATCAATCTACAAAACAATCTAGAGAGAGGCCGTCTGGAGCATAAGAGACACCATATAGCATGGAGCTAACTAACAGGAATATTGCAAAATAAGGATGTGTGAAGAGCTTTGAGTCCCCAAAGTATCTGTCAAAACATTACATTGATATGATCAAATCAAAGCAAGTTTTAATCAGAGCCAAACTTGTATGCCACAAATTTAAAGGGGAAAAGAATTACTTTGAAATATCATTTAATATTTAATGTATAGTCCCACTTTCTAACTACCAGCAATTTTACCTAAACAGAAGGCAAGTGCTTTGTTACATTTCCATACCTTAAAATATTATTACAATTTAGTATTCCTCTTCCTAAAGACAGAATTTTATATCCACCTCTCCAGCATATCTACTAGAATTTCAGATTTTACAATGTAAAATAATCCAAAATATTTTTTTTTAATTTGCTCAAAATAGTCATTGAAATGACACACTTTTCTCAGCGCCCTCAATGCTTTGCAACAGAGAGCCATTTTCTAGTTTGAGTGTCACTTCATTTTTCTGTAGTTCTGCAGAACACCTTTTAGTGCAAGACAAGCCAGCCTTATACTCAAGATTATTTTAATGCTACAAGCTGGACTTGAAAAACAAGTGCTGCTTGCCTGCTGCTACAAAACCCAACATAAGTGTGGCTTATTTTTCAAAGCATTAAAAGTATAAAAATGAGTTCCATTTATTTCTTCCAGTCTACAGCACTTTAAACAAGCTGTATATATTAAAGCCATTAGATTAGCTCTTCAGCAGTTAAGTGGTTTGTTAGGATCAAGCGGAGCAGTTTTACAACAAACCCTGCATTTTATACTAGAAAAATATGCTAGTGTTTAAAATTACAAACCAGACTGGTTTAGTTCAGAGAATGTGAAAGACAAGAAACTGAGCCAATAAAGCTGAGTTTATTCACTTTTAGGCTTCTATGAAAAAAATTTTGGCTAGTATTACCACTTAGACAAACTTTATGTTTTTCTTCAAAGGCTCTAATATTAACCAGCCACACTCTTTGAATTGCAGTTCCTGTTCTTCCAGCCAGCTCACCTCCACAAGAGGGTAACGGGCATTTGGTTTATAGTTTAGGCTAATAATGTTTCTACATTTGAGACATGTTTGCTTTTAAAAAATTTCTTCTCCCCCATGGTCATAGCAAATTAAGGAATATCAAACATTAAACCAGTAATTCTAGGCAGTTTAATACTTAACTATATTCCCAAGGTTCTGCCAACACCACTGATAACAGCTTACTAACACCTAAGATTTTTTTGTCTTTAAAGGTATCAGACAGTGGCTCTGAGAGCCACAGTGGGAATAATTACTTTTTACCAGATGGACAAGAGCTAAAAACGTTTTTTTGGTCAAATTAGGAGATCACAGGCAACAGTTAGTTAATGACTACTTCAATGACCTTCTAAAGTGGGAAGCATACATATGCACAGGCTTTACAAACATCCATATTCCAGGGCTACTGGTATCTGAACCATGGGAAGCCCAAATATTAATTAAAATACTCAGAAAAACTATTGCTGTTCCAAACTAAGGTTAATCCTCTACGACGGCAATAGAAAGGAAGACAGTTAAGCAACAACGACAAGGCATTAAATAGCTACCCAAGTTATCCATTTAAAATACATGCAATACTTAAGTAGGGACAAATATTAAAAACCAAGGAGCCAGGAGTTTCAGCAAACCTACTGCTCACAGAGCTCCAGCTCTACCCCAGGAGGTACAGTCAGGCTCTGGCACACAGCTACTCGCTTATCACGACAAACTAGAGTTGGATATTGGCATTTACAACACTGGAGGATCTGTACAGGACTCTTGCAGCTGTAAATCTAAACAGCTCCACAGACCAAACTGCTGTAACTCTGTGCAAATTAGTTACCAGCGCATTGAGAGTTCAGGCAGAGAGTGGAAACGCCCAAACAGGCATGTTTCGATCTACTGAAACAGCATTAACTACTAAGCATCTGCAAGGAGACAGCCTACGAACCAATGGAACTGTTCAAGCATCCAGACAAAATGACACAGCTTATTTACATGTCCAGCTTGATTGTGTGACAAAACCACAAATTACATAATCGAGCCATTATTACTTTTAGAAGCAAGAGAGACAATGCTGACTTTTAAGTTAGTGGCTGATTTCACAAAGCACTTAAAATCAAATGCTGGTAACTAATCTGAACTAGTCTATGAACCAACAGTCAAAAAAAAAAAAAAAAAAAAAAAAGGATAGCCAAACAAAGCTTTATTACCACACAGTCAATACTCACTTCAACAAGAAATATTAGTTAGAAAAGAACACCGATCCTTTTTTGGTTCTAAATTTTTTTTTTTTTTTAAACTTATTCTAGTAGTGGTATTTCAATTACAATGATCTATCAGTAATCGCCGATCAACAATCCTGGGCATTAGCTGCTGCTAGTCTCACAGGAGGTGTGTTTGCTTATGCCCATTTGTATCTCAGGAAGAGTCATTAAATTACTTCATGACCATACCCAAATTCCTTCCCCTCCTCAAAAGTACGTCAAAAAAAAAGCTTTTTCTTAGGTAAATATGCCAAATGGCATTGGAATTTGAATTTTCAAAGCATGGAAAGAATTTTAAGCATGCACCCATCCAAAAAGGACAGCTGCCAGAAGGGAAGCGTTGGTCAGTCATGGTGTATTCTTCCAAAGTGCACTCTCTAAATGGAAGCTGCATTAACCTAGGACAAATTTATGCATGCAGTCTGAAAAGTTTCAAATTCAAGTTCTCTTAACATTTACAGAGCAGGACATTTGTTCTGGATGAAGTCAATGTGTCATTGTCCTGCTCTTTTCGACAGTGGAACCTAATGGATAGCACAAAACATACAGAAAACCATTCCTAGGATGCAGGCAACTGGCAGGGAGAAAGGTGACAGGAAGAAAGCAGTGCAACCAACACTGCTTCACAGGGGAAGTACAATTTCAACTCTTTTTGATTTAATAGTTGGTATTCAGATTCCCCTCATAATTTTGGGAGTAGGGAGGAAGGTAGTGGGACAAAAAAAGTTTGGTTGTTTTTTTTTTTTTTTTGGTTTGTGTTTGTTTTGAACACATGTAACGAAACGTGGTCAGTTTGATCTGTTAAACTAAAATGGCAGACCAGCTTAAGTCGACACTGAGCTCTGACAATCAAGCCCAGGGAACCAGTGAAGGAACTTGTATGAACTTACAGCGCAAACCGTCAGCAGACTGGGAAGAGTTTTGAGGGTTACGGTAAATGTTCAAGAGGGCAATGGTCTGAAATACAAAACGCAACAACTTTATATTATGGAAAATAATTTTAACAAGAAACTGGTTTCCTTTAGGGTCGCTTTAGCCGAGTCTGTGCTGAAAGAGAGGTGGTTATTCTCTCCCAAGCAGGAGAACTTGCACTTAGCTGGTGACCTTTCTACATCAACCTAACACTGTAAAGTAACAGAGATCTCATGATACTCCATTATTGTATTCTTAATTTTATTCCATTCACTAATATTACTATAGAGGGGTTTTGCATGATTTCAGACACCTCTGAAATAGGTGGAATCTAAACACAGCATTCACACTACAATAATAATATTATTGTTATATTGATAATATTGAATTTGGTTTTACTGAATGGCTTCTTAACAAATTCCAAGAAAGGAAGTAATACAATAATTCGAGCATAACATGAAATCTCCATTTTCCTAGAAGAGTTAAGATGAAAGTAAACCCAGTTTTGGGAAACTTACCGTACATCATGTATATACCTATATTTATTTTGTGTGTGTTAAATCAAGAATTTGAGAAATGTCTGCAGTTTAACCCTTTCAAAAGAATGCAGTGTTACTAAGCAACTAAGTTTCACTTTGCAACACAAAAGGGAATCTGCATCAAGTCCAATTTGTGCAGTCACTTCTGCACTCAGAATCGCACACATTCCACAAATTCTTGATCTGTGCGCAAGAGGAGTTCCGTCACTTGTCCTGTTTGCAACAGCTTTATGTCAGCAGCTCAGAAGCCAACATTATTTTCTCATAATTAGGAGTGGGCTCTTTAACACCATTCTTTAAAAAAATTTCTCCAACTGTGGGACTTACAGTGTGAGCCGTCAGCCGTCTGTGCACTGTTTTGGGGGTTACGATAGATGTTTTGAATCAAGATGGTCTGCGGGGAAAAAAAATAAAAAGGGGAATTCTACTGGCTGCTGTGCATATAATAGACAATTGCAAAGAGACAACTTGTTTGCAAACAGCTAAAAGTCATATTTTATCCTTAAGACTTCCTTTTGTATTTGCAGAGTATCTTCCAAAATTGCATCCAGACCATCATATTATGAAAACAGTTTTAATTAACCACCAAGAAAGAGCTGCATTTGTCTCAACAGCTATCCTCAAAATGGGAGGTGTGAGGCACAGTAACCTAAGAAGTCACACGAGGCGTTATGGAGACCAGAATCTAAACTTTCGAGACCAGATTCACTATTGCAAGTCTAGGGGGGGGAAAAAATAGTGTTATGTGCACAGCATATAATAATACATAATGCCACAATGTCAAAAAGGCTACACCAGACCATAAGGCCTTTAGGCAACTGCTACATCTCATTTTGTGCATCAGGAATTTCTTGGTGGAATTTCTGTTTAAATAATATAATAGCATCATAGGTTCACATGTTTCCGATCCTTCAAATAAGGACAATATCCTTTTAGCCCTTCTGCTTTTTACTTGAAGAATTAGCCCAGGCAGACTTGAAACCTTACATTTGTACCGTTCTTCTTAAAATCAAGTTGTCTGAAAAAACAAACCATGTTTAAGTTAGTAAACTAATATTACAAAAAAATTCCAAATGTCCATATCACTGTAAGCAGCTCAAAAATTGAAATTCCATTACTTAAAATATAAGCTCAATGTTAGTCAGTATGAATGGCAATCCCTAAGTAACTTTAGGCTTAGACATTATTATTCTTATTAGTCACAGTAAGAATTCAAAACTTAAAGAAGTCACAGGCCCAGAAATGTCACACCTACATATGCTACCCATTTAACATCTAAAAAAAATACATCTGTAACATCACATTTAAAATCACACACTTGTTTTATTATGGATCCAGCCATACCAACCAAAGCTTTGTGTTTCCGTGGCCCAGGTTTCAACTACCTATGCTTTAGCCTACAACCGGAGAGTGCCAGAAACAGGCATCTCTTCTCGTTAGGGTGTTTCTGCTGACTGGGGGTAATTTGATCACCCTGGATTGTGTGACCTTTCCTAACACAGCTCTTCTGTAAAGTAGCCGCACCAGCAAGAGCTGCACAAGGTTAAAACATTGTGCTGGTAACTTCCCATTAGCAAGATCTCTGTTGTTCTATTTTCTATCACAGCTGATTGTCAACCTGCACACAAATAAAGATTTCTGCAGACCCTACACACTGCCAGCGACCTGGGAGATGGGACAGTACAGCTGCCAGGTACAAGGCTGTGCAGTCCCAGACATCCCTGGATGAATGGGACGTGCCCTGCTGACCCACTTCAGCTGGCATTGCTCACCAGAGTCTAAAGCAAAGCTAAAGGCTGCACCGACAGAAAGCTGTAGTTGCACACAGTTTTATTGGTTAAAAAAAGATGTAAGGGTGGTGGGGGTTTTTTGTTAGATTTTTGGGGGGCTTTAAACTTAAAAACAGCTACTGTGGAAGCAGTCTGCTGTAGAAATATTTTTTTGTAGCCAATGACCTAAATTCAGGTCTCTAAATAAAACCAACTGCACTTCAGCTTGTGCTCCATGTAGGTCAGCAACATGGGATAGTTTTGAAAATGGGCAATACTCTATTAAAATAAAATATCTGCATTAAAAGTTGTTAAAATCCCAGAATCAAAGAGGTGTTTTTGTTGCTTAAGTACCAGCAGAAGTCCCTATCCATCAATAACCTTGACATTCTGCCCTGGAAGTTTTTCTGCCCACAAAGAGTTTAACTTTATGATCATAGCTCTGAACCTGTCACATGGATAGCATTCCCCTCCTTAATTTCTCCCCACGTTTCTCATGAGCCCACGTTTCTCATCAACTCTGCTCCAAAGCAGATTAAATGAACTTGCAGAAGACTCTGTTGTTATGTGAACTTTAGCTCTGTAGTTAAAACCACTGCAGTTCAAACTGCTGTAGTTAAAAATACTCTAGTAACTTGCGAAGGCACTATTGCTCATGTACAAAATTCCCAAAGAAATTATTCTGTGTGCCTTGACAATCAGCATTGATAGAAAGAGGGAAAACATGCATTTCTCCAGGAACCTAATTTGTGAATACTATACAGCTCATAATAATAACACGAAAACCCTGCCACTCCCTGCACCTTTTCAAATTTATTTTTATTTCTGGCAGAGATGCAGTCACACATTATGTCTCTAACATTATTCACTGAGCCAAAGATTAAATAATCTGTCATGCCAATTGACGATTCACCCTCAGCAACCAGGCAAGTTGTTTTCAATAAACCATTTCTTTCATATTCAAAGGAAGTATGCAAGTCACTCTTGCAACTTAAGAGCCTGGGTCAGAGAGCAAATGTAATAGCAGATGGGTCACTTTTATTTGTTAATTAGTTTTCTTCTATTATATGCATAAAAGATTAAAGTTCCCACCTTTGGGACAGGTGGAATGTGCTGCCATTGTCTGTGATTCAAAAACTCTGGGATGGTTTAAGTGCCTGAACACCACTGAGAAGGCACACTCACCTGAAAGTTAGCACTGGTTGGTCTCTACTACAGGCAAGCTTACAACAGCATCGCTTCCTGCAGCCATTAAGGGTGACAGGAGATAATTAGAAATGCTGGGAGAAGTAAATGGAATACCCCAAAAAAAGCAAAGACCCAGATAAACTGGGGCCAAAACTGAACTAATTAATCTGGAGCTTGGTAATTATTCACTTGTATCTGAGAATCTATGTTTAAAGAAGCCAGAATATAGTTCCACAAGAAAGAGAAAAAGAGGAAACAAACCTGGCTAAATGTTGGTTTGTTGTGCAACCGAGAACATCTGTCTCCATGGCGACAAGCTCCAATTTTGAAATAAAATGAGCAGTTGACTCTGCAAGAAAAAAATAAATAAAGTAGTTACACACTGGCACAGAAAACAGTAACTTGCAAAAAAAGCATATGCCCTAAATGTCTTTTATCTTGATGTGGAGAAGTAATACAGAAAAAAACCCCACACCAAAACTGTACAGGAAAGCATTCCAACAAACCTGTCCATATTCATTCCTTTTACCCCTAATTTACAGCCAGTATCTGACCAATTTCCCCCAAAGTGGTTTCATGATCCACCACACAGAAGTGATCTCTGTTTTACTCTTCCGCTTCTCCGTTCTTGTCTTTACCTCAGTTTCAGTGGGTGATGGGATGGAAAATAACGAGAGAAACACTCTGAAATTTACACTGGGAGCTCTGTGGCTGAGTTGATGCAGCCCCTGGTCCAGGCAATAAAACCTGCTTTAAAGCTGACACAGTCGCACCTCCCTCATGTTTTATAAACCACCTGTTTAAGTTACACTCTAAGGGTACCTCAGGCTGCTACCAACACAGTATTGGAGATAATTCAGGGAAGAGAAAATCATGTTACAGAAAGAATATACATAAGCAAAATAAATTCACTTAATTAAGCCATTTCCATGAATATAATGAGTTTAAGAGTAAGCTGCTTTTTTTTTAAACCACAAGCTTTCCTTGAAAGATCCATCTCCTGACACCTTGAAAATGATCCTGGGTTTAGAAATGCTACTGAAACTCCCACAAAAAGGTGTAATTCACATAGAATGATGAAAGAAACCACAAGGAGTTTAGTTACCTTGACAGGGAAATGCCAAATTCTGAAGGGCAAGAAAACTATAATGGGCTATATATGAGTAAGTGAAATATTAGAATTCTCCTGGAAGAAAGATTATTATTCCCATAATTAACACCAATTCTTTCCACAATCCTGTGTAAGCAACATCAACTCATGGAGGGGAGAATTATTAAAGTACTCAAGCACATCTGATCTCTAGCAAAGCATTCTATTGTAAAATTGCAACATGCTCACTCTTTATTATGTTTTTGAAAACAAACACTTAGCATTATAAAATACTTACTGTCTTTTCTGAACTCTAACCTGAAACAAAAAGAAATACCTAACTACAAAATTTCCAATAGTGCCTCCAACTTCAGCACCTTCTGGAAGGTTCCGTCTGCTTTTTTAACAGAAAACAAGAGCTGCACAGGAATTTCACGCCTGATTAAAATTCTGAAACTGTAATGCATTAAATTCCTATGTATCTCCTTTGTGTGAAAGGATGCTACAGTAACAGAGCTCAAAAAAGAGGCTGCCGACACTGCTTTCCTGGAATGGCAGCACTACAGAGCAGAGCAGAAGCCCCACGGGCAGGGGCTGACAAGAGTAATTTAGTCCAGCAGCACATCGATGCCCCCTTTTCATTTTTACGAGTGGAAAAACACGCCGGTTTGGTCAGGCCGATGGTGACCAAATTTTCGTTAGGAGGGTTTTGTGTGTGTGCTTCCAACAACCAGAGAAACTAGAGGCGTTCCCGGACGCGTGGAAGGCTGCAGGCAGAAGCCTGTAGGATCAGGATGCAGCAGTCGGGGAAATCCTCCGCACCCTGGGGAGGGGGGAGAAATAACCAGTCGCTGTCCTTGCAGCAGAGCGGGAGCTCTCAGGCTGCTGCGAGGCTCAGGGACACGAACAAAAGGGGAACAGGAGGAGGAGGAGGCGCTTTCTGGCAGGAGGCGGCGGGAAG
>VXAC01005370.1:0-42124 GCA_013399225.1 Rhipidura dahli | reverse complement strand
TTCCCAGAAAGCACACAGAGCCTGTGGCACACGGTTGGGGCTGAGGGGGCCACATGTCTGCCCTGCAGCATCATGGACTTTCTTCGTGGCTTTGCCTTGGAACTCCTCTCACACCACTGCAGCTCTTCAGATCTGCTGCAGCATCTGTACTTTCCCAACCTCGAGCCTCAAGTCACTCTGAAGGTCACATTACAGCTAACCCCAGAGACCAAAACACGAAGTAAAGGGTATACAGTTTCTCAGAGAGATGACCCTTCTGCACTTGGCCTCTGGAAAGCTCTGGTATAATGACAGAGCTTAACAGCTTGTGCAAGCACTAGTGGCTTGGGGTCAGCCCTGTTAAACAAATGGCTGTCTCACGTTACTTGCTGTCCCTATCATATTCATAATTTGATATTCAAGAAGCACCCTTTAGGAAGTCATGAAAAAGGAGGAAGTAGATAAAAGAATTGCAGAGACCTGGTGCTTTGTTACTCACAGATGTCATTTAGAATCTTTTTCTGTGTATCCTCTTTTTCATCTCTAGCTGAAAATAGCTTGTGGATGGTCCTGTATAACCAAGTGAGCAGCACTGTTTTCTGAAATGCTGAAAGTGCTAGAGACTCATGCCTTGTAGTTAGTCCAGAACTAACTGAAAGACACAGATATGTGAAACCATGCCAGCCCTAAATCACCAGCTGTGTAGGTACAGAATTTTTTATCCCATATTTAAATCTAATATTGTTCTAAGGAGAAATATATGAGTTGAATAGGGAAAGGCTGACTTTGTCATTGACTGAGATGTAGTTAGCAGTATGATAGCAAACCCTATTAGATATTTCTGTCACCAGAACAAGTTCTTGACTGCACTCATCCTTAAGGCTGTTGACAGCCACATCTTGTTTTCTATCCATATATTATTTTAGACCACTCATATTTTATCACAAGCTCTTACTAGTCTCCTTATCACTTGCTGAGAAACCAGAATTCAGAAAATCATGTGGAAACCCTGATGGTGCACTAAAGGCATAAAATACTTATCTTGATCACTGATGAACTATAATTCCTGTTCCCTAGGTAGACTAATGAAAAAATATGGAAAACTCATACCAATTCCGTCTGCAAACTGTTGTTACTGCAAAAGGCTGTCTGCTCTTCTCCCATCTTCTCCCTTCTCATTATCTCTTCTTTGTGTCAGAAGAAACATCTGTTTGCAGCAGTGTGGATGTATCCCAGTTCAAAGGGATTGTGAACCTATTTTGTAAGTCAGGTGTTCTTTGTAGTAAAGGTATAAATAGCTACTGAAATTGTCCATCATGGTCTCAAGTGCAGGAAGGGAGAATGTTTATTATTTCAAACCCCTTTGTTTAAACGTAAAGAGTTTGGTTCACTTACTCTGGAAGGTTTGCTTAGGTTTTTTGTTGTTGTTGTTTCTTGATGTTTTGTTTTGTTCATTTTTTTGGCTTTATTTTTTTCAGTATGGTTAGGAAAAATATGTATCAGATATATAATCACTTGATAGCTATCAGAGGACAAATAAATTTTTTAGAGCTTGAAGGATGACTTATTCTATGATCCTGTTTTTGTATTTTGACTATAGTTAAAACTGAAACGCCCTTTTACAATGACTTTGTAAATGACATTTGTACAGTGATAGCTATTGTATATTATATTTTTGTTAACTGCCAATTATTCTAGTGTTTGCAAAGGTGTGTTTGCCTCTGCTAGATTTTGAGATACTACA
The DNA here is from genome assembly GCA_013399225.1 of Rhipidura dahli. Lineage (NCBI taxonomy): Eukaryota > Metazoa > Chordata > Aves > Passeriformes > Rhipiduridae > Rhipidura > Rhipidura dahli. The sequence goes on along the minus strand of VXAC01005370.1, from coordinate 40,401 downwards.
TATATGCACAGGTATGCTCTCAGAGTCAGAGGAATGCTGTTCAGCTGTAAGGCTTCTCCATGCTGCTGTATTAAAGCAGGCCAGTATTATAGGGGCTGATGCAGGATATGAGCTGAGTACCCTATTCTCTCCTGTTGCTCATTATGCAAGTATTTCTTATGGCATGATAGATTTCTGAATAGGTAGATTTGTACTGTCATTTGTTTCATAATGTAAGAAGTTTTTTTTAAAAGTTAAGTTCAGGGAACTTAAACCTTAATGGTAGGTATCTGTGGAATTTAAAGTAAATTTTATATAGCACCTTTCAGGTTTTTTTTTTTTTTTTAGTATCTCAAAGTACTTCATGGTAATTGGTTAGTGACTAGAACCAATATGAATACATTATATCAAAAGCTGGTCTACTTATCTTGTCAGTTTCAAAATGTATGTTGAGGTAAGCTATATATATGTGCATTTCAGTTTAAAGCATTTTTGGATTTTTCTATTTTGAAGTTCAAAATTTAAATAAGTTTCTTTTCTAAAGGATAATGGGCTTTCCAGATGTATCAGCAACTATGTTCGCTGTTTATATTTGAGCTAAAATACGACTGACATTCTCTCTCAGTAATTCCACTCATTATACTGCAGAGATCACTACAGAAACATCCCTCTTCAGTGAAGAGTTGTTTTAAAAAAACTTCTTTTCAATAATTTATATGCCTTGCTTTGAGAGAAAATGTTCTTTCTATTCTTCATGTTATTTAATTCAATGTACATGCTGATGAATTCCTTGAGAGACAATTACTCTGTATTTAGTTACAAGCAGATCAGCAGTACTGTGGATTACTACTAGGTTTTGGGCTAAGGAGTCTTAAAAAATTCACAGTGTATGTATTTTCTGAAAAGTACAAATGCCACTGGACCCATGTTATTATCCTTCTTTTTAAATATGCTTTAAGCCATGGTTGTAGTCACATTTGGTTTCATAAATCTTTGGAAACAAACACATTGATGCTTCTTATTACAACTCTGTGGAGCATAACCCCCACACAGCTACATTTGACCTTCTCATATCCTCTTTCCTATTTAAAGCAATGTTGCTGTAGTATGTCAGTTCTTTAATAAAAGACAGGAATTGTTGGAGGGAAGCCATTCTCTGGCTAATGTAATTTGAAGAATAATAATTTGAATGCCAGATTCAAATGACTGTCATACATGCTATTTGTATGCTATTTTTCTGCATATTTGATGGACTACTCTCTCAGCTGCAAACTCTTGGAGATCTTTTTCTATCTTGGTAGCTTAAAACTACTCAGTATGGCATATAGCATGGGTGGATGCCTAGATGTCTGTGTTTACTTCCTGTATTTGCTGTCTAAAGTGCTCAGTATTAATAGTGTGTTTATGTTCCTTCAGGAAACATACAGGTGTGAAACTCAGAGCTGAGAAGAAGGTAGAAACAAGTGGCAGTTGCAACCTATTTGTTGTTCTAGTCCAAGAGTTAAGAGATTAAGGGTTTTTCTTGTCTTCTGCCATCATTCCCCAAAATGATGGGAAATCTCTTCAAGAAAGACCTGTCCACTCTGTGCCCTCGGTCTGGATTCTTGTAAGGCTCCTCAGTGCCACAGGCAGAAGACTTTTAAAAGGGAAGTTACAGACATGCTTTCTGTTGCCCTTGAGGTATATCCTCTGCCAGAGTAGTGTGTACTGAAAGTTCTGCTAAAGAGAACGCCCATCCATTTTGGTGTGTAAAGAGTTGAGCAGATACAAGGATTTTACCCCAAGCTTGGGCCCCATAGAGCAAAAATGATGCAGCTGTTTTTTACTGAGTCCTGATGGAGGCAGAGGAGTATTCATATAGGAATAGTCAGGGTAAAACAGAATACAGTGCCTTTATTTCCTTCTTTCTGGGGGAAAAAAAAAAAATAAAGGTGAGAGAATGCCTTAGCTCGTTTAGTGTCAAGGGCATGCATGGTCTTCATCTCTGTAGGTTACAGTGCGAGGACAAGCTCTTCTGACCATTAGTCTTAGCTGGGATCTAGTATCGTTTTGTATGCAATACAAAGCCCAAGGTATCTTCATTTCATTGCTGTTAAGAGAGAAATATGTTTGTATTTCATATCCACTCCTCACCAATGCTCTGTACACACCAGTAGCTCAGCAGGCAAAAACTATGGCTTGGTTTTCCTGTATTTTAGACTGAGTACAGCAGCCACTATGTCTAATGATGACTGAGCTGATAATATAAGGCAGGAAGCCTCAAAGCTATCGATACTTTAAGTACAATGTTGCAATAATGGTCTATGCTACACCTCTGTTTTTCTGTCAGGGACGTCAACTGGTAACCCAGTGCAGCTCTGCAGGCTGGCGTTCAGTTTATCTGGGGTGAGAGAAACAAAGAAGTCACAATGAAACCAGCTAGAAAGCTAAGAGAGAATAGACCTCTGCTCCTGGGACCGCACAGATCTGCTTGCTGGATGTCCTGCCAGGAGGATAGCTGTTTGAAGGTTTTCCAGGTTTTATCAGAGCAGTGTAATGGAATTGACTGTCTGGCAGACAATCTGATTTGGGAATTCCAGCCAGCCACACACCCCTGTGTTGACTAATAAGTCAGTGGCTCACTAAGCCTTGTTGTTACCTAATATGTTTTTGTTTAACAACTTGTGGCCTTGCAAGAGAGCCCTGTTTACACTGTAGTCTTTCCCTGTTTTATTATTTTTCCCCTGCCGGTGTGCTCTGCTGGCTTCAGAAGCTCCTAGGCAAAGGCTCTCGGCAGGAGATGTGCCTGCATTTCTGGTGTGCTCAAGATACAGTTGTTCAGTGGTGTTACTGAGCAGAGAGGTCTGAACTGCTGATATCATACAAGTTAATTACCTGTCTCGAAAGTGGAGGCGCTATTATGACCAATATCACCACTCTGAATCTTTATAATTACCAAGCCAGAATAATTGCTTGATTTGTGTTGCTGAACGAAATAGCTGTTGGCATTCACTTCTATTAAGTAGGAATTATTTTAAAGCCTTTTAAAAGGATATTTGTTACAGAAAGTTTGATTTAGGTTTCTTGGTATGACATACTATGAATATGCATAGATAGTCCAGTATTTTTTCAAATCTCCTTTTATGACTTAACTTTGGTATTTACAAGCAAATAAGCAGCTGCATATTTTTTCACAGTGGTTTTTGTGCTTTGATATACTGGTGCTTTGACATCTAAGCAATTTTTGCATGCCTGAACCCGATGGTTTTAGTGATACACATCATTCATTCATTCGAAAAAGAAAACTCAGAGCAGATATTTATGCCTGCAATATTTAAGGCCTGGTCAAGCACTGAGTGAATTTCAGCCATTTAGTCGTTTGTGTGTTTTCTCTCTTTCTAAATTCATTCTCCATTTCATAGAAGATAATTTTTCATGTCCCAGCCAAACACTTAAAATACCGTTCCCTCCCAGTAAGGCTTTTTTTTCCTTTTATGTGAATGTTTTGCTACCAAAGAGCAAGGTAGCCAATAGAGGGAGCACACACATCTTACATGCTGGTAACAGCCTGACTGCTAGGACAGACACCCAGGACCCATGTCTCATAATAGATGTGGCACAGAGAGCAGGGTTAAAATACTGCATCAGTACCATGATCTTTGAGTACATACAGAATGTCTTTGTTTTTCATTGGTAAAGTCTATCTTGATTTTTACTTTTTTTTGAGAGGGGTGAATCATCCTTGAGACATGAAGTATTACTGACGAAATAACACTTGAAAAAAATATTTATGGAGATTAAACCAGCACACATATTTGGTTCTGGGTTTTGTTGCTTTTTTAGGTGGATCTGAGTAAATACAACACTGCTACTGTAATGAATACATTATTTATAAGTTATTTGTTTTCAAGATTCATGAGGGCAGGAACAAAAGGGTATCATCTGTGCATAATTTGAATACATGAGAGTGGGCCATAATCTCCTTGGAAAAAAATGAGACTATAACTATTCCATTAAAAGGACATAGGAACAAATACCTACCACACATAGGTGCTGTCTCTGATCAGTATGATTTATTGTCACTGTGATGTTCTGAGATTAGAAAGTACTGCATTTGTGTAGTTGCTATTTTTGTTATTGTTATAGTATTTATTAAATCAGTTTTCTTTCAGATTGTAAGCCTTTTCTTTCAACTTTATATACAGTTCCGTGCAGTGTTATGCACTTGAGTTTTAAATTATTGTTTTGACAGTCTGCTTCACATTTAGTCACTTTAGCCTAATCATGCAAATGTTTTAGCATGTGTATGACTGAACCCACTTGAGTGGTTTCTCTGAAGTAAGTCAGTAGTACTGCTTGAACAGGCAAAGGTTTGGATATTAAGCAACAGAACTACAATATGTTTTACAGAGACAAGGAAGACAGGTTTATTAACTTGAATTTAAAATGTGCATTTCCCCATAGGTGGGTTTTTAACCTCTGAATTTATAGGATACTGTGATGAGTTTGTAATGCAGAGCTGGAACAGAGGCTTGCCAAACTCATCTCTCATGTATTTACAGAGACTGCTAAGTATAGAAACAGCTGAATTGGGCTGGTTTCAAACTGGGGAAATCCACAGATGTTTAAGCCTTTGTAGCTTGCTAGCAATGCTCTGAGACACCCAGCCACCCAGTGAGTACTAGTGTTAAACCTTTGAGAATGGAGTCTGCTTTCTTGGCAGGGAATTTATTAAATCAAACACTGACCTTTTTTAAAGCCAGTAAAGGCAAGTGTTTCCTCTATCTGGGTATACAAACGAAATCTCCAGCATTACAGTCTTCCAAGCACACGGGCACAACCTGCTGCCCTACCCTTTTGTGAAGGAGGCGCCACATGGTGATGACATAAATGATGTTGAAATCCTGTAATGGTCTCCCAAAGGCCTTCCTATCCCAAGTGTGCTATTAATTTGTACTGAAGGAGCAACTTTTGGCTACACAATAAAAAGAGGAAAACATTGCTGGTAACAATAGGGGTTTCTGTGAGTTACAGTGAAAATGGATGGCTATATTGTCTGCCAGGAACTTGAGGCTCTCCATGTGTGAGCAGCATGGTTTATAGATTAGTTTGGTGTGTTTATTCTGAAAGGTAGTGGGCATGGGTCTTGGTCTTGTCCTTCAGGAACATGCAGATCTGTTTTCAATTCTCCCTGAATGAAATTGATGCAATATATTAGTTTCCCTTATTGTAAAATAAATGTCATTTCTTGCCTCCTGGACAGCTGTGAAAATTCTGTCCCTGAAACAGGGGTATTTAACTGCACAGTTTTACATTGCCCAGTAGAAGAGATGAAAACAGAGCTACTCGGCTACAAAGGAGGCAAGGAAATTGCTTTAAATGTATGGAATGGAGAGGCAAGTATTTTTACATCAGTGCTTTTGCCATTACAACATTTTCCTTTAGCTTGTTTGTTTGGAAGACAAAGAGGAAGAAGCTCTTTATGTCACTGCAGAGTGTAGAAAATAAACACTTTGTACTTGTAACTGAATTGGCTTCTTATGGTCAAACTTTACTGCTTGGACTTGTGTGAGCAATGATGCTAATCTTGGGGGAAACCACAGTGCTTGAATTGGGCACAATTGTATTTAAGCACTTTCTTATATTTATAGGCTTTGGAAAATGATGGAAATAATTAGTAGCAAGTGCTATGGAAATACAATGGACTATGGATAATGCAGTCTGCAAGGGTAGCTAAGGCTTAGAAACAAGTGACAGCTTTACCTTTAAGTTTATAAAGAAGGCATTTTATATTTCATCCTCTTTCGACACTTGGATTATTTATTTCCCCTTGAGCAAAATGTTCTGGCCCTTCTTCCCCATTCATATTAGTGATTAACAGAGTGAGTAATGACTTCAGGCGCCTTTGTGGCACAGTGATCGCGGGAGCAGAATCCCACCATAGTGAAATCTGGTAACAAATGTAGTAAAGCAGGAGAAAAGCAAAATAAGTCTATTTTACTTTCTGTTTGTGTTTTTTAGGCCAAAGCCTAAGTAGTAACACTGTCCTGTTGTTGTACTTCACTAAAGGGAATAGTGTTACCTTAAATCCATCTTTAAAAAAAAACCAAAACCAACCTTCAAGTTCCCTGTTTAAGAAAAGAAATAAAACCAGCTTATGTTCTTCCAGGAATTCTTAAACATTTATTACTGAATTGTTCTGTAGAAGTCCTATTTTCCATTCACAGTAGTTTTTTCAGTTTTGAGAAAATTATTAGTGTGGAGGAAGTTCTTGGAGGAAAATCCATATTAACCTCATGCAAGGGAAAAACCAAAACAACCTTGAAAGCATTTTATTTGAGGACTAAGAATAGACAGGATGTTGGGGTGGGAAGAAAAGCAAAGTAACAATGCCATCTCAGCATAGCATGGTCTGTGTAATGGAAATTTCAGTTGTAATTGAAATTAGAGAGAACTCTGTAACTATGCAGCACTACACACATCTGTTTTAATAACTTTGAATTAACTTCAGTAAGTCATGTTAAAGTTGCTATGGAAGAGCACTGAACTGTGTGGTTGGTACTAATCAATGCTAAAATATACAGGCAGACTGTGAAGAATTTCATGGTTTCCTTGTGTGCTAAACTCTTTTAAAATGCATCTAACTGCTCTGCCATCTAAACCCCAATTCTATTAGGATTTTGGAACTCAATTATATAAAATTGCATGCCCAACTTGCAGCTGTGACTTCTGTCACAACAGGAATAACTGGTTTACTATTTGCGTGCCTATCTATATTGTGTGTACAGCCAAGTTTGTTAAAAGTTAACCAACTGTTGACATGTTTCTAGAAGTACCTCTGAAGTGGGTTGGTGGGTTCAGATGAAGCTGCAAGAGACGTCCTTGAATTCTACTTTATATTCACAGACTACATTTATCCCAAATACTGAAACAAAGGTTCAGCTCACTGAACAGCTTTCCTGTCTGTCTTTTAAAGTACTAACTTGGATCAGGGAAGTGGTAGCTAAGTTTATTCATGTCTTGACTTCTTTGCAGAAGACTATGGGCAGTACTTAAGATTATTTAAAAAGACATGGTAGCTCCTGTGAGTTGGTACCTGTCTGCATGGATGAAGACCACCAACTTAGTTCTTGTATTTACTAAGGTATGTCAGCTGATAAGAGACCTTAGGTGTTTTGTCACTGGGCTTTAGGAACTTCTTAATATAATTTTTTGTTGCTGCTAAAAACTTCTGTATCACTTCTGAATTGTTACAGCAGCTGAGAAGTTTGAATTTTCCATAGACCCATGTCTCAAGGAATGTCAGGGCTCATGCCATTACTATATAGTCACTTACTTCAGTAAAGGCACAAAAAGAAGTACAGTTCTTGATACTGGTGACACAAAATTTGTGTCTTCTGCTCCTCCATGCTGGGTGCGTGTGTTTAAGAGATCATACCTTGGAAGGTGTTTCTGACCACAGCAGAAACTTGCCCATCCAGCACAAACAAACTGGTGCTTGCAGGATTTCATCCTCTGTGAAGCAGAGACACTGGATCAAGGCAGATCATTGCCTTCCAGACACTGTGGGCTTGCTACACAACATCTGCTACACAACGTCTGCTGAGCAGTGGTCTGTCTGCTCTCATAGAATCATAGAATGGTTTGTATCACAAGGGACCCTCAAAGGTCATCTACTCCAAGTCCCTTGCAATGGTCAGGGACATTTTCAACTAGATCAGGTTGATCAGAGCCCCATCTGACCTGACCTTGAATGTTCCTAGGGATGTGGCATCCACAGCCTCTTTGAGCAACCTCTGACTGTGTTTCACCACCCTCTTTGTAAATAATTTCTTCCTGTATCTAGTCTGAATATGCCTTTTTTTCATAGTTTAAAGCCATTGTCCTATCACTACAGGCTCTACTAAGAAGTTTTTCCCCATCTTTCTTATAAATTCCCTTTAAATATTGAAAGGTTGCAATGAGGTTCTCCAGAGCATTTTATTCTCCAGGCTGAACAACCACAATTCTCTCAGCTTTTTCACTGCGGGGGAGCTTCACCCTTCTGATTTTGGGGTCATCCTCTGGACTTGCTTCATCAGGTCCACATCTTTCCTGTGCTGAGGGTTCCAGCATAGGACACAGTACTGTAGGTGGAATCTCACCAGAGCAGAGCAGAGCAGAGGGGCAGAATCACCTCCCCCAGCCTGCTGCTCACACTGCTGTTGAGGCAGCCCAGGTCAACTTTCTAAGCTTCTGGTGCACTTTGATGGCTCATATTCAGTTTTCTATCCACCAGCTCCCCCAAGAACTTCTGTGCAGGGCTGCTCTCAGTCTCTTCCTCCTCCAGCCTGTGTTTATACCAGAGGCCTGTCCCATGTGCAGGCCCTGTGGTGGAGTCCACTCCAGGTCCATCTTAGTGGCATGCTGAACCCATCTCTGAGCCTGTCTGTCTGAATTTGTGTTAGAGGGATGCATACTCTTAGTGGACTGTGCAATCCATCTTGTGGGAAACAGCTGATTTATAAATATCTTATAAATATTCCTGTTAAAATTCATGAAAACTTGCATATCTGATAATTACTTTTGATTATCCATGATCTGTGAGTAAATATTACAGTGTGGAATATGTGTGGTGTGGGCATTAGATGGTAGGATATAAGTCATCCAGCTGCTCCAAGGGAGATAAATATTTCTTTGCACTTGCAAATTAATTAATCTGTGTACACTCCAGCATTTTGGTGACTTTACAAGCATGTCATAAATTGTAAGCCAGGGTTTAAACTGCCTGCACTAAAGGAGTCCTTTTTTTGTGTGTCAGAGTGTGAGGGGTGATTGTTTGTGCTATTTGCAACCATTTGCAGAGAGAGAAATGTAGTGCAATATTTCCCATGTTCTGTGTTAGCAATCAGAGGACAGAACTAGAAGAATAATACAGGGCTGCTTTTTTTTCACAGTTTGATTAAAACTATCCTGCTTATATCTGCTAGATTTTTCAGCTCAGGCTGCTCTCCAGCTCTTCCTACTTCATTTTTCCATTCATCATTCCTGAGAGAACAGAAGGAGGAATAGATATGGTGTTCTGTGCTTGCTTAGGCCGTGGCAAATAACAATTCATCAACATCCTAGCTTTAAAAAAAGACCATTCCTTGGCTTGGAGGAACACTGCAATTTGCCTAGTGTCCCTGGTGTCAAGAAAATCACCTGACCAGATCTAAACCAAAGAGAACCCAGCAGTATATTAGTATATTCCTGCAATTATTAATTAAAATAATTGCTGTGTTTAAGAGAAAGTGCATGTAAGCCTTTTTGGGTGACCTTGATATTTTGTGGATTTTTTTTTGAGAAATGGGTTCAATACAATAATCCCCCTACTCCACAGCAAGAATGAGAAAATTGAACCCCACAAAATACTGCTGAAGTGTTTTGTTTCATAGAGACTCTTTTAATATTGTTATTGTTTCAGAGCTGTTGTTACACAGGGGAAGAATAATGTAATCAAACCAATTGCCTGCTGAAGATATTTTTTAATGCACTGCTTTGGACACAGTACATACGCTCTGCAAATAAATACAGAATTAGGGTTCCTGTTGGAAGCACTTAGTGAGAATGAGTGATTTGTCTTCGTTATGAAAGGTGTATATATTTCTTCTGTTAGCTGTTTATCAGACTGCTGTTTTTCTGCTTATGGATTCTGAGATGGGATTCATCATTTGTCAGCTTGTGAGCAGATGTTCCAGAGACAACCAAATTGATCACAAGGATGAATTGAACAGCAGTACCAATGTTGGAGGGCAGCTTTTACAAACTATATCTCTCTTCTGTTCTGGCCCCTCCATTCTCCACTAATTTCCAGCTATTAACTGCCCTCCATAAAATTACAGGAGGAAAGAAAAACCTGGTTCCTTGTGTGTGTGTGTGTAGGCAAGTTTGTTTTTATTTGGAGAAAGACTACTCAGTACAAGACAAAAAGACATCAAAGACTGAGTCTGTACTGAAGCATCTCTGTTGCAAACCAGTCTATGATGCCATCAGGGAAGTACCTGGCATTGCTGGTAACATTTTTTTTAACAAAATGAAATACCTACCATGCAGAATTACTACTCTTTAGGAAGTATTGCTTGCTGTTTTATCAAGCTGATGCTATGATGATTTACTTTGTTGTTTGTTTTGTGTGCATATCAGTGTTTTAGTAAACTTAGTGGCAGGCTAGAGATAACCAGTTACTTGTCAAAACTGACTTTCAGAAGTTTGATTTGTTCTTAGGAAATCAGAAGAGAAATTCTGGAGCTGTGTTGATTACACAGCTATTAAGGCCCTTTCTTGCTAAAAAAAACCCCTCCTTTTGTGCTTGTGTGCTGTTGAAAATTGTGGGCTGCTGCCAGAGGATTGAAGAGCAAAACACATGCTCCTGAAGAGCCACATGTGGCTTTCAAACCACAAGTTTCTGACCCCAGCCTTAAGTAATTAACAATGGTCTTTGGAATGATGCAGTACTCAGTAAGAATTGCTGAGATAAAATACCAGTCCTTCTTCCAAGAAATGGCAGGGTTTGAAAGCAGAAATTTTTTTTTATTGAGACCTAAGGGCAGAAATTTAGCTCTTTTTAACCTCTGTAAATGGACTGGGGAGTGGGAGAGAGGGGTTGTTGTTAGATGTTCTGGTCATAATAGTGGATGAGGGAGCACACTGTGTTCAGTGCTCTAAAAACAAGACTGGTCTAAGAAATGTGCTTAGAAAAAAGTTGCGTGTTTTTCCTTTAGACACCAGAAACATAGTTGTTCATTTCATACAGGCCTGAATACTTTCTGCGGTATGGAACTTTTATTCCATAATGATTTTCTTCTTTATGCCAAAAAGGAGGTTGATCTGCTTAACCTCTTTGACAACAGTTATATTTCATGTTCTGCTGAAGATACACAAAGATGAGGCTTTTGATACAGTAGCTGATGGAGTAAATATACATGGCTAGCAGCTGAGATCACAAAAGGCATGCACTGTTTGGCATGCCAAGGCCTAATGCTGTGACAGATGGGTAATGTTTGTGGAAGACGTGTTTTTGATGCTGTAAGAAACGTGACAGGTTCAATGCATGGTTCTTATTTCCTCATTTACTGTGAAGTGAAGAAGGGATTTACATGACAAGGAAGAACATATGTTCCAAGGCTGGCGGTCAGGTTGCTGCACACTGTCAGCTGCCTTTGTTACCCATGTATTGGAGAGCATTCATTGCAAGTGGTAAATATCACAGGCAAGCTTGTGTGACGCCACAGTTTAAAACTTAAAGAGAGGATTTTCACTTTCTGGGTGTGGCTTTTAGGAATTGTGTCTTGTCCATATGAAAATTGACTCCTTCAAGAGGTTTATCTGTTCTGTCTTCATCTGAACTCCAGTTTTCAGAAGGTTAAAAGGAATTACTTTTGAAATTTACAACTCCCCCAGTTTGCTCTCTTCCAAACCCTTCCTTTGCCTGTTTTAAAACCTGGAGTTTTGCAAGTAATCACAAGAATCTCTGAGAAGTGTATCTTTTCATGTGTAGCGAGGGTTGGATGTGGTTTGGTACCCATACAGGTTGCAGAGGAAGAAGCTCATCTGTGGTCTGACCAGCAGCGGGGACTCCAGGAGGCTGCTGTGGATACCAGATTTCAGGATCTGTGTAGTCCTTATTGCTGTAGAAAGGCTTCTTGTGTGTTCAAGCATTCCAGCTTTCCCCCTTGCCCTCACTTCCAACTCAACAATTACCAGATTCTGCATTGGATGAACTGTGCTGACTGGCCATAACTTAGATTTCTTCATTTCTCCCTGGACCTCCTCCTCTGTTCCTTGCACTGTTTTATTTTCCTAGCACAGGTGCTTCATTCAGAGGTTCTCTCAAGGCTAGCTGCCTTAATGAATGAGTATTAATTTCAGTTTTAAACTATTACCAGGCCCAGATCTGTCTCAAATTTGTGTGTATTAATAGTAGTATCTTCAAAAAATGTTTCCAAATTCTAATGCTTTTCTGTTTTTATCACACTGCCAAATTTCAGATATTTTTCTCAGATGCCTTCTTTATGTCTAGTGCCGGCTTTCTTAGGAAAGGGTCCCCAGAATATCTTATGTCCTCTTTTCCAATGTCTCAAGCTGGGTACTCCAGACTGACACACAGAATTGATGGACATTTTGGAAATGCAGCTTTTAATCTCTGTGCCCTAATTTCCTCTTGTAAAATGCAGATTTATAATACTTGCCTGCATCAGATGGGAATATGAGGTTGTGAGGATTAATTAGTTAATTTTTAAAAGTAGTTTACATGTGTGAAGTGCCATGTATATACTGATATGAGTTCTTAATCTTGCTGGTTTTTCCCCTTATGTCTTCTACCTTTTGTTAGTTAGTTTGACCTGGTTAAAGAGAAAAGAAATTAGTCATCTAACCGAATTCTCCCTGTGTTGTTTCCTATATGTCTTAGCTATCCCTATATATCTTAGCTGTTGATTGCCTTTTTTACTGTTCTTCTTCACCTTACTATCTAAGGACTTTTCACAAAGATTAATAGTCATAGCCAAGAGCTTGGGGTTATCTGAAGGATTCTTGGGTCCTTCCCTTTAAAAGCAAAAATGCTGCTTTGGTTAGAAATTTTGCTGTTGAGTGGTTTATTATTTTATTGATTTCCTTTAGAAAGTAGAATTAGTTGCAGGAGCATCCTCTTGGACAGAAAGTGGTACAATGACAAGCTACATTATTGCCAAAACCCAATTTTCACCAGTGCTTACGATGCAGTGGGCATAGGAAGAGTATGGTTTATTGAGAGGAGTCAACATTTTCAAAAGTTTCTGTGTGGTTTTAGGCAAATGGCTTAACCTAGTTGTTGCACAGATGATTGCCAACTGCTTGCTCCTGATTTGCAGTGTGTCTTGAATTGAGAAAAATTGTGTCGTGAATTGAGATGAAATTACAGGATCTGATCTGCAAAAGCAGTGAATTCTCACAGGTGCAATTGTAGTCAATGGAAACTATGTCATGAACATGAGTGACAAAGCACTAAACATCCTGAAGCATTGCAAATCAGGAGGCCCAAATTGTTGGTCACTCTTGCATTAACCTTTTTCTGCTTCAATTCCATTTCTGTACCATACAGTTAATAATACCCTTCAGCTGACAGAAGTGTTAAATGTAAGATTTGTCAATATTTGCAACCGAAGTAAATTCTCGAGTAAGAGGTAGTGAGGAGCTTCTGACATTTTTTGTTGCAAGACTTTTTGAATGGGAAAACCACCCTCAGATCTGTTAATTGAAATGTTTTCTCCTGAAAAAAAAAAACCAAAACAACCAAACTTTTTTGAACAGACTCTTCATTCTGAGTCAATGATGCAGGAGTCCCTTAGAGCAAGTAGAACCATGATCACATTGTTATGGACTGTATTGTAGTAGAGGCAGATTGAGACCAAGGTAAAATGGCAACTTTTCAGCATTTCGTAACTGAGAAGTTGACTTTGCAACCTGACAAATATTTTTAACACTGCTCTGAAGTGTTCACGTGCATCTTGTTTCATAACAAATCAAAGTGTCAAGGATCATTCGGAATGCTGGCATTTGTAGTTCACCCCATAATTCTCTGCTCTTTCAGCTAACTGAATAAATGGTAACATCAGCAGGTTGTCATCTTTTGCATAGTAACACTACACAGGGAGGGATTTGCTGATGGGCTTTGATATCTTCTGACAGCAGGGTAGTGGTGGGAGTTGGGAGTCTTCATGCCAGGCTCCATAGGGAAGCATTTTTAATGGGCATGGATTCTGCTATCCTTCCTTCTGCCTTTCCATCTGTACTGTCCTGTCAGACAGCAGAAATGTTCCAGTTGTGGGAAGTTAGACAAATAAGAATGATATGAAAAACTGGGTTTTATAGATGGGAAATACTGGAACATCTTTGTAGATGTTACCTCCAGTGTTACTTTCAACATAAATGTCTTTGCTGAAAGATCTGATGCATTTCTCAGTTGCAGTAGTTAGTTCTATATGCAATTGCTCAGTCCTGCTGCCAGGATTGTTGTAATAATGAGGAAAAAACGAATAAAGAAATGAATGGTAATCCCAGATACCATGCTCCCATCTGCAGAATAGTAACTGACCTCCTGTTACGGAAACAGATGAATCACTCATGCTATTTGGCTTGTTGTTTTGTGGTTTCAATAACTGACAAGGCCATGCTCAAACATCTTTGGTCCTAAATTAAAAAAAAAATAAATAGGCAGAATCCAGAGCAATTCATATACCTGAAGACTGTGTATCTTTTCCTAATGAAATCCATGAAATAGTTGTTTAATATCTCCTTCTTCCCCCTCCCCACCATCATTTAGATGCAGAGATAACATGGAGAATAGTACAGTTTCTGGTGCTTGTGCAAGAGATTGGAGATTATGGGTGATTGTTTCTTTTACCTGTCTATTTTTATATGTGTAAGTTAGTTTTTTACTCAGGAAGGTGAGAGACAGAGAACATCTGTGCTGAAGAGACACCTTTGCCAGTGCACGCTGATTCTGCTCTTCAGAGCCCCAGTTATTTTCATCTTGGACCTCTCCTGAGAAGAAGTTGCCAGATGTCATCTTGCTTTAAGTTTTCTCTCTTTTTTTTCTTGGTTTTTTTTTTTCTTGTTTTTAATTTGGCAAGGGGTACACCAATGAAAAATTGAATTTGCCCTTCCAACTCTCTTAACCCTCTGTCCCTCTGGAATCTATGCATGAGATTGACTGATGTTTTCTGAGTGAGTTCCATTGAAGTTTGTTACATGAACAAACTCACAACACTCACCCTTTTGTTGGTGGCATGTGAGCGAGGGAAACAGAATGAAGGGAGCAGGGAAAGCAATTTGAATTCAGGACTTCAGTCCCAAATATTGACAGTAAAGAATGCTACCTTGCCTCTCCTAGGAGGAAATAAAGTACATTAATTGAAGTACATTAAAAAATACCCATTCATGGTGTGAATTTGAGATACCTTAGGTATTTTCTAATCTGCTGCACTGAGTTTCTGAGTCTTGTTGCATTAATATGTTAAGTGTTTCTGAATCGTGCTCTCAGGTAATTGAGAGAACATTTGCTTGGATTCTTGTTTCCTTGGTCAAAGACCTGGAGAAGGTATGTCTTCTTCCATCTGCCTGCAAGATATGGGCTTTTTATTTGCATTTGGGTTTGCCATGCCTAGCTTCACTTGGCCAGGTCCTGCAAACCACATTTTCCTTTTTTTTCCCACCCCCTTTAAGCTTGGAGACTTCTGATCCTCTGCAGAACAAGCTCAGGATGTGCTTAAAGAAGTACATAAAAAAGAATATTTTATGTTCAGTTTTCTTTGTCAGTACTGTGATAGTATTTTGTCCAAGAATTTTTTACTTCCTGAGCATCTTTGATTTTTACTTCCTACAGGTTTTCCAGTAATAAAACAAAAACATACACAAAACTGCTCTTTCAGAAGAAAATGATTATGAAAATGGAAGAATTAAGATACAAAGTACATTTTCTCACCATGTTTCTTCTTTTATCCTTTCTTTCAGTGTTAAGTTGTAGTATAGGGCCTCTGAGTAATACCTTGTTGAGGCATAAACTTGGGGAGATACTGACAGAAGTGTCTGTCTGAGGAGGACAAGAGGGATTGTTAAAAGATACGGAAATTTTTGCATAGACTATATTGAAATCACATTAACTCGTACTTTGGTATCTACTTTACTGAACATCATTTACACCAGTCTTCACATGCCCGATATTGTACTGAGACTTGTGGAACGTAAGCCTAAAATAACAGTGCTCAGACTTAGCCTTGAGCTGGGATGTACAGTACTGTTTTCTTCAAACTTAGGTATATAATAATAAATGAATGAAGCCTCAAAAAGATCTGGAGTCTCTCAAGCACATCTTTTTGAAGGTGTGTCTTGAGATTTATTATCTCAATCTACTTAAAAGACCTCTGAATTCAGGGGTTGTATTTGCAAAGAGTAGTCTGTTGATGGTGTGTGATAGTAGTTCTGCTTATACCCACATGCACAAGAACTGTATTTCATCATAGGCAATAATCTGTAGTATAAGATGTGGCTAAAATTATATTGTTCTTTGAAATTCCCTTTGTTTCTCTTGTTTCATCTCAGTCTCTGAGGCCATCTGTCTCAGTGCACATAAATTCCTAGCCTACCTAAAGTGGAAGTGTGGAATGACTAGTCATGTCCCTAATATAGCTAATAAGTCTTTTAGTCTGAAATTTCATGTAATAGCTGTGAGCTACCTTCTCTAAGTGTACTAAGCGACTAAACCTACAGACTAATTTTTTTAAAGGTTATTTTGAACACAGATGGCATGAAGATATTCAAATAACAAAACATCAGTAGCACAACCACTGTTGGAATATATCTGTACTTGGTGTGGGTTAGTCTAATTGTTTAGGTAATAAATGGTCCAACTCTTCTCAAGGTATTTATAAACACCAGGGGGATTTTTCTTAAACACCTTCTGTGTGTGGCAGTTTCTTTATAAGACAGCGATCTTGAATTAAGAACACTCCCAAGAAACTGAACTGATGCTTCTTGCAGCTCTGCCGTTACCTCTTGAGAGACAGGCATAATCCCTTGTGCATGCATTGCAACCTTTAGCCCCTTGCATTTTCTCTGTAAAGGCTTCAACTCTCCTAAAAACATAAATTAAATTAGCATGTGTGCACCCTTTAAACAGTCCAGACATTTAAAGCATAATTCTCTTGCTGAGAAAATGATCACCGCAACATTGAAAGAGCCCAGTGTCTCCCAGCAATCTCCCAAGGACACAATCTCACTGTGGCACGACCTTTGCCGGATAAATGGGATTTTAAATTCAGCCTTTTCATTAGTGTCCTCTCTGTGTATTATGTCTTGCAAGTTGGAGAGAGCTTTGAAGCTGTGAGTGTTGTGACTGTGGCTATTGTTTCTGTATGTGCATTGCTAATTGTAATAGCAGGAAATGTGCAAGCCATATCAAAACAAGTGAGAATAGGGCAGAAATGGGAGCAGCCTGAAGGGAGGAAACTTCAAAGTGAATGTGAATAGTAAAGGTGCCAAAACCTGCAATTATTGTTACAGAGGAGCAAGACAGACAAACTGAGTTGTGTCCCCCCCATAAGAGAGTAATTTGGAAGCATTAGCAGCCGAACTATCTCCATTCCTGAAACCCATTTTGCTCTGAAGGGAGTATTTAATTTCTCAGAAGAGGAGAACTAGAGCCAGTCATTGATCTCAATAAGATGCCAAGCAATGGCTGAATGCAGAAAAGAGGTAGTATACATACCTGAAATACTGTGTTCCTCACAGAGTTGCACTGCATACTTAGTACCAGACATATTTTTGCAGTTAAATAAGAAAAATTAGAATCATGAAGTAAGTGGTTGGAATAGGCCACTAAGACTTCCTGCTTGCCATATTTTGAGAAAAGAGGTAGTGATCAAAAAATAAGTTCAGTGATTCAAAGGAAGAACACCAGAGGATCAAAATAGACTAAGAGAGCAAAATGTTGTGATTCAGGAATTGTACCCCTACAGACAGGAATAATGTTATTATTTTGATTAGGACAAAAGGAGGCACTTTGGGAAAAGCAGATTTTTTTAGAAATGGCCTAAAAATACCCGAAAGCATTTTGAGTCAACTATACTAAGCAGTAAAATTGTAGCTCAAACATGACATGAATTTGTGAATAATAGAGTCATAGTTTTGTTCAGCTTTTCTTCATTTCTCATGTGAGTTTCAGTTTCTGTGGGCTCAATAAAAATGCTGATATTGAAAGGGCACAGTGCTTCTTGAAGGCTAAAAATAAGTTAGAAGAGATGACTGGTATATCTAAGCAATGCCATCAGTTTTTAGAAACATTCTCATTTAAATTTAAGGCCAGTTATAGCATGCTTCTTTTCCCCCTCTTTTTTCTCCCTTTTTGTTTTCTGGGTGAGTTATGCTCACACAGTGACTAACAGGGAGGTATATTATGAAGGCTGCGGCAGATGTCCAGATGTGCATTTGGGTAGGCTCGGAGAAACAAAATTTTTAATTATAGAAAACAGTTATGTTCAGGGTGGGGGTTTGGGGTGCGAAGTGTTTGATTTAGATATTTAGGTTGAGGTTTTGTAAGGGTGTGTGTGAAGGGTGAGAAAAAGTGCATATTCTTGCTTTCTAATCTGAAATTGACTGAAGCAGCATGTTAAAGACTGTCTACTTGACGTCACTTGGAGAATCACTTCACGGGGTTTAAATAACATTATTAAATGGTTACATCACCATCACAGAAATGCAGTATTAAGAAAGGGAAATAATCAGAAAAACAAGAAAATGGGAGTCAGGAATCTGTTCTACTTTAAATTCTTTGTAAAGTTCTTGTTCTACTCTTGTTCTACTCTACATACATAAAAGTTTTTCCACTTTTATATGGAGGTCTCACAGTTAAATAGAGATTATTAACACCACAAAAATAATGGATGGATGAATTTTGAAGTATTTTTTTTCCTACTTGTTTTACTGTTTACTGAGTACTTTTTCTAGTGACTTGCAAATATCTAAATGAATTTTGAGAAAAACTGGGTGGAGAGGGGAAGGTGTTCTAAGCAGCACTGTGTTGCATGTTTGTAGGTTTCCACTTTTCTTTGGCTAAAGCTGACATTTTATTTCTTAATGCCCATGATTCATTTAACCAGATTCTCCTTATTAACACTCATTTCCAGCAGTCAGTTACAGTTTTGCTGTGTGGGATCCATTAGTTAGATTTGAGATCAATCCTCCCATTTTTCTCTCTTCTTGTGTATCTGCCTTTTTCTGCCAAATGAACAAAATTTTATGTGCTTACTAAGAAATTCTTATTCACTGTCCCTTTTATGAGCAGCATCTTTGCTGTATTTCTTTGTTGTTGAATGTGTAAAAATTTAAAACTTACAGCCTTATTAGGGGGTTCTGGCAGTAACAATAAGAGATAAATCATGAAGAAGATTAGGGTGAGAACAATACCAGACAGAGATGCTAGAAGAATTGCATGAATGGAAAGGACAATTTGCTGAGATGCAAGACAAAAGAAAAATACATGCCTTGCAGTTGTATTGGAATATTCATGCTGGTGGCTGGAGCTGCAAACATCTTCCTAAATTTAAGATGAACCTATATGTGCCACTGGTATCAGCATTGGCACTCAGGAGCATTTACAGAATTATTAATAGCTACTGTGTTTATTCCTGAGTATGCAGTGTTTTTCCTCACTCAAACTATGCTATTCCCAGCTCTGTGCAAGCCTCCTTCCAAAGCAGAAGGAGTTTAGATCCTAGGCTGTGCTTTTGATATAGCAGAGACCACATTGCATCTCGCCACTTGTGTGTATTTTCTGTTTTTTTCTCTCATAAACTGTTTTTCTGGTGAAAGTTAGGGTCACTGTTCCCCAGTTTAATTGGTTTTATCTGCTGCTATCGTAACAGTCTTATCTCTGCAGACAGTTGCATGGATAATATTTGGAGATCAGAATTCGAGCTCAGATACCCAGTGTCATGCAGCAATTAAGGGTTATTTGATAGTTCCGTCTGTGGCTCAGGTGCCAGGGAACTCTCGTCTCTGGTTGACAGTCTTTAGAGCATCGTAAAACATTTCTCAGGGGAAATCTGGATATGGAAGGCTTTCTGAATGGAAATGGGTTGGAAAGCCTGGGCAAAGTGCAGTTCGAGCTCCAGTGGCAGTTCAAGCCATTGACTGTTTGCTAATGACTATGCAGTTCAGAACATCAGAAGATGTTTAATTATTTCTGTTACTGTGTTCGGTGAAGGAATGAAAAAAGCTTCTGTCTCCGTGACATGGGTGCTTATGTGCACTATGAAGGAGAGAACATTAAATGTTTCAGTGTTGCTTTTCTCATGTCTATTCTAATCTTTCATATGAGAACTATATGACAAACATACTGTGTGTATTGGAATACTGGGCAATTGTAGTCTAACTGCATAAATCAAATTAAAGGCAGTTGAATCTTCCCAGGTGATTCACTGGTTTATGTTGGGGCTTTGCCTTTTTTTCCCTGCTATCATAAAGAAGCTATGAAAGGAACATGACACTTTACATAAATAGAGTTTGTAGTGACTGTAGCATTTTTTTATCTCCTCTTTCATACCAAGACTGCTTCTCAGTTCTGCCTGCCTGTTGTAGTGAAAGATGAGGTAGATACACCAAAGGTTCTTGCCTTAGGTGCTTTAACTGCTTATTTTGCCTAGTAGTTTGATTAACTATTTTAAAGCCTGCTTCTTTCCTTCTTGTCTAGGTAGATGAGGGCAGAGGCAAAAGAATGACAAATGGGATTGCTAAGTGGAGCACTGATCAATAGAGAGTGCTGTCCATTTGGGTAATGGACATCTCTGTCATACCAGCTGTTAAAGAATTCAGCTGAGATGGGCCCCCGTAGATCTACAAACCGTACACCATCCAATACAACAGCCATTACTCTACATCCCTAATACAGGGAGGTAAATCTCAGGAGCTCTGTCTTGGAGATGCTAGCTGCTCTCATTTGCTAAATTTACTATGTTTCTCCTTTTCACTTTGAACCATTTTTATCTTGGAGGCAGCACTTTTTTCTTAGAAGAAAAGATACATTCACATATGTGTAACAAGATCCTTGTGCTTTTTTTTTTTTAATGGAATTGATAGCTCTTCGGTTCTCTTGTAGCCAGGGAAAGTAATAGTATTCTTTAAGCAGACTGACAAATTATCCTCTCAGAAGAGTTGTTAATAGTGTGACAGAGTCTTGTGAATGTTCAGGAGTCCACTTGTGTCTGAAGGTGGTGGCTTCACCTACCAAGTTTTTCCAGCTGGAATCTTACTGTCACCTTTGGTGAAGCACATAAGCAAATGACAGAGATAGGCGGTCAAATGAATCTTTCCTGATGTTCATCAAAGAAATCCTTCCCTCTTCTTGAATGGTGATATCTTTTGGAATGGCACTCTCCATGGCCCCTTTGTACTGCCCAAGGTCCAGGCAAAAGGCTGAACAACAGTTTTATTCTGACACTCCCTATCTTGTGGAATTTTCTAAAAGTCCATGCTCCACCATATTTAGGTCAGCTAATGAAGATCTCACAGGGGAAAGATTTCCCTGGCAGTCAACTGAAGACTTCCAAGGTGAGAAAACATCTCTATTATCTCCTCATCCTGTAGCTTAATAGTTACATGGTATCATTGAACCTTAAGCAGTTTAAATAGTTTGATGTCATCATAATGCCAAAAAGATGTGTTTAGTTTATTTTGCGTTAATTGTAATACATTGTTGTAATTTCCCTCATGCTTCTTGATACATTTCGATGTAGAACATCCAATTTTCTGTGCACTCTATCAATGATATGCTGTAAAGACCTCTAGATTGTTCTTTACAATTTAGCTGGTGTGCGTCAATATATGAAGAGCTGAACACAATATGTGGTTTTCTTTGCTCTGCACTGAGGACTTGAGTCTAAAAGAGCTTTCATGAGCTTTACACTTGAATTTCAGTCCACATCCTTCCATCTTCTGTGTTACAAATTACAGAGTTTTGAAAATGTGATCTTTTCTTCCTTTTGCTTTAATGCTTTCTAGGTAAAATTAGTTATTCTCAAATAGTCTACAGTAACTGACACCTGCTAGATCCATTCTCAAGTGCAAACATTGTTATGAAGAGTAGACTTTGACTGGGCAGTCAGATGCAGGTCATTAATTTTCAGCACTGCTCTTTGACTCTTAATGAGGTTGCTATCCAAATGGCAAGAGTGATTTTACCTATCAAATGTCCTACATATACAAACAGGCTGCTCAGTTTTAGACAGGGCTCCTCAGCAGTAATTGTCCCATGTAATGTTCACACTCAGTTGCTTTGGTTTTTAAGTTTACTTTCTAAACACCAGCAAATTCCTTATGCTCCTTTCTACAACAGTTTTTCTTATCCAGGACTCCTAAAACAAATCTGTTCCCATACTCCGTACCCCCATGTCCTGAGTCTACTCGATATACTAAGGGTATAGTAAGGATACCTAAGGACTACCTGTTTGCCATCACTACATTTCTTAGCTGTCCCTTAGTTTGATGAGCCTCACTTGCCATTGTTACTTACCTTATAGAAATGTGGCAACACACTTAAAAAAAATAAAACCGATATGAACAAAAATGGTTTCCAAGCATAAGAAATTTAGGTTATATATGGATTTTTGACACCTCACAGAACTCTGGGAGTTCTTTCCTCTGGCATGCTTCTAAGATCCAGCAATTGTGTCAAAGTACATTCTGAAAAGGCAATTTTCTTGAGATTTTTCTCTTGCCTTCTCTGTCCCTTTTGCTGCAGCATGAAGTTTTGTGCACTTGATATGCATGGTGCATATTACACTCTCATTTTTAAAACTGTTTATACTTAAAAGGGAACAGAAGGATGGTGTCATGGGCCCTTTGGCTAGAATAATGAAAATAATTTACTTTACTTTGCACTCTGTAGCAGACTTCATGCATAAGCTTAGACAAGCCACTTATTTTACTGTTCCCCAATTTTCTGTCTGGCAAAATAGAAATTACACTAATTTATTCCATCCCCCACCGGTAGGGTGAGACAGTTTATAGATGCTTGTGGTAATTGAATGCTAAATATGACACTGGAGCTATCCAGATACACAGATGATCTCAAATACGAGATACTGAAGAGACAGTCCCAGCAAAAATCACCCTGTTCCCACAGCAGTAAGAAGTATTTTGCAGTACTGAGCCAGAGCTTTTGAATTTTAAATTATGAAATGTCTTCATGTAAAACAAAAACCCAAACAAGAACCAAACAAACATGCCTCCATGTTTCTCTGCATCCCATCCTGAGACAAGCCTACCCCCAAACTCCTTAACCAGGTAACTCAGACTTGTCTAGTAAAAGCCAAACACTTCCTCTTCTAAAAAATATGGAGATTTAGGCAAATTTTTTCTTGGAGTTAGACCCCTGCAATGATTTTATAATGAAGAGACCAATGTTGCTAAAGACACACTAGAATACTTGCACTGCTTTTTCTCATTAAAATATCGTATCTGGTAAAAACTGCCTTTCCTTATGGTTTAACATGTGGATTCAGTGGAGTATAAAAAAGGATAAATAAAAGTGAAATATTTGTGTATGTGGTTTTGGTCTGTTTTGCAGCTGAACTGGAGTATATTTTTCAGCTGAGTGCAATGCTCTTCTCTAGATAATACACATCTACTTCTGCAGTGCCACTCTAATAAGTTAAGTTTAATAAGAGTTTGCACATATAAAAAGAGAGAAGGACTTCAGCATTGTAATCTGGAAAACAAAGAAGCATGCAATAACAAGTCCAGGTGTGAAACCAAGATTTTACATGTCAACATTATATCTGTAAGTTTAAATTATTGTGTGTAATACTGTCTTGGGTACTATTTTAAGAAAACACAAAGGGTATTTCTTTTAGTAATAATATATGTGGCAAATATTAAGCTTTTTTTTTTTTATATTACCATGGGAACTATTACTGATCCTTATATATATTACAGAATTTATTTTCTAAAAGACAAATAACAGGTGTAAGTGTAATCCCTCTTCTATTATTAGGACTTATTTATATTAGCAAAACCAAATTTATCGCAGAAGAGCAAAGAAAAATATGACTGTTAAAAGCATAAAATCTCCGTATTGGGAATTCAGACTCAAGTTTTCATTGTGAATCTAGAAATACAAGTATTTAAAAATTCAATTTGGATTTATATGCCTGTATTCCAGCTTACCTTAGCTCAGCTGCAAAATAAAATCATTATTATAGTTTTATTACAGCTAAGCATTTTGGAGGCATTTGTGTGATGTTCTTCTGCAAGTGCACTTGGAAGAGGCTGCAGATAAATTCACTTAATGATGACTGCAGTGCAAAATCAAAAAGTTTTTTGTTTACCTTGCAGAGCACACTTGCTCCATGCAGCATATAGCATGAAAATTATGACATGTCAGTATTCTTTGCTTTGCTGTGCTGTTCAATACATTCCTGTAATTTATGGAATGCTGCAGTTATCTGGTTTTTTTTGTTTATCAGTAGCTTCCCATAGCAAGGGAAGATCTATTTAAAATTCAAGACTTTATTGTGAGAGACCTCACGTTACCCTTTTTCAAAGCAGTCTCCCTGTAGTGATGATTTGACATTATATTGGGTGACACTAGCAGATTTGGGTCAACCAGTTTTATTTGCTTATAAGAATATTTTCCAAAATAGAATAAAGTAGCTCTGATCATGATCCTTGGGAACATACACCTTTTACAGGTTAATAAATACTACAAGAAATCCTGTTTTCATTCCAATATTTGTATTCTGTTCATGCGTTCCCTTTTCAGTTCTGTTCTCCTGAGAAATAATGTTCCATTTACCTTATTTGGACTTTCGATTGTCATTTTCATTCTTAAAAACATTAAAAAATGGAAAGGACTGCCCATGCTTATTTGTGATAAGGTACTGTTCTGTAGAGTCAAATATTGATAGAGTAGGAATAAGAAAAAACTGGGGAAAATTACTCAGGAAGTTATTCTGGAGGTGTCATCAGTCTCAACGTTTGGGTACATTTTGGGGAATTTATTTGCCTGAGTGATTAGGTAATTCACAGTGATTGTGAAGCCTAGACTGTTCTAATGACATCAGAGGTCACTTGCTGGAGTATAATATTTTTGCTGGTTTTAGAAAGATGATACTGTTGTGGATGGAAGTGAGCCGGGTTTCCTCCAAAATCTGATGAGTGTTTACTTTTTCTGTTGTGTGCAGGACATGCTTAATGATTAATGACACTTACAAGTGCTGTTTTTAGGAACTCTAGTTCAATGTATGTGACCTACCAGTTGAGTGTGCTAACTTCAGTATATGACTTCCATGTCAAGTGCTACTGACTCTTTATCTTCTGAGTGCATGGGACAGCACTGTGGAAGAAATAAAAGCAATGGGAAATCTTTAAGGTGCTATAGCTGAGAGCAGTGTTCTGCAAAGGGAGGTGACAAAATCTCCATTGCTCTGAGAGCACAGCTAGCTACAGGAGAACAGAAAAATGTCCAGAGAATTTAAGTTTTGCTATTTGTGTGGTAAAGGATGGCAAACTGAGTAAAAATGAGTCCAGGAATTTTGGATGTCTCCAGTAAAATCTGGCTATTGCTATTTGTGGCTATAGCATCAAGTGTGGAATAAATACTGGTTTTGCCAGTACTTACTGAGCTTGTGGAAATTTCTGCCTCTGTTGTTTTTTTGGGAGGTGGGGGGAGTGGGTTGAATTGATTGAGTTTCTTTTTTTAATATGTCTGCTAACATCCTTTTCTTAACTTCATGAGGTTTATTTTAAACTGGGCTAAATCACAGCAGATTCTGAGAGTCAGCCTCTGGCAGCCTGTGTTTACATTTGCCTCTCATGACTGTGAAAGAAGGTTTGCCTGAGTAATAGTGTCAATGCAGTGGTGTTTGCTGAAGTCTGTAGTTGAGCTGTGAACTGCCCCATTCCTCTCAGTTGTGATACAATTAAATTGTAAGATCTGATGTGTAGAAGGAGTCACTCTTAGAGGAGTAAGCCTGTCAATTCTGAAGAACTTTTTCCAGTCTTTACAATACACACTATGAACTTTTGCCTTTTAAGATGAGAAGGAGACTCCCAAGCACTGCATTTGCAGCTTTCAAGAGGGTTAGGATGCTTGTGATGTTGCAGGGGGCCAGAAAGTGTTCCTTGATTCACTATGGAGCAAAAAACTGCCTTGATTCCTGTGCCCTTCCACCACCCCTGCTGGGAGGATGGGAGTTCAGTGTGCACTGGCTCTACAGCTTTGGTAATATCCTTCCACCCTCCAGAAAGTTTGCTGTACTGAGAAATTTCATCAGAGTTCAGATTTAAAATATGTGTTACCAATTTGTGTCACAGTTCAGAGTCTGTTAATATTCACAGTGAAAATCTATTATATAGCAGCACAAGCTTGATTGCTTTCATGTCTGAGCTCTTAGGAACTAAAATTCTAGGACAGCCCCAAATATCACATTCTAATGAGATGTTTCCAGTCTAGGAGCATATAATAGCCTTTTAAAATGCACTCTTTAGTATAAAAAATTATCTGCTACTTTTAAACTAATGGCTATGGGTTTAATTCACCTTCTCCTTACAGTCTGAATTTGATTGAAGACAATGAGTCAAATTCTCACACATTACTAAATCTATGCATTAGAATACTGTAATTGGGCTGATTCACAGCAGTGTGCCTTTCTTAGATTGGTATCACTGTACCAATTGAGAATGTTGAAAAAGTAAACAATTTAATTTAAAAAATCATTAGGAAAAAATGCAATGCCTCAATATCTGATTTGAGTGGTGCTAGCAAAATTTGTTCCTGAAGCAGTGATATTTCATCCAGTGTATGGTTTATTTTAGAGACATAAATTTAACTGGAATGGAACAGTATTTTGTTCTGGTGGATATGGCTATGAATATTTTTGCAGTATCAGCCATCTCATTCTAGAGAGAAGGTTTTTTTATGTTTCTTAAAAGATTAATAAATTGATATAGAGAAGGGGGCACCTGTTGGACTTTTCTATAAAATATTGGTGCCAAGGACACCTTTGTAATACTTGCATATTCTGTGACTTCTGGCACAAGCATTACGACAAGTATCTAGCCCCAGTAATTCATTTCTGATAATGATCTGTATGCTAGGAAAAATGCTTGCATTTTTTTCAAAGTTTTTCAGCTGTGCTGTCTCTTAGATAGTTAGGCATATGAGTATTTTCATCAAATCATAATTTTTAATCATAGAGGGAAGTGATCCACCAGTGTATTTCTCTAAACCTTTTCCAGATGCAAAGTGCTCAATATTCAAACACTATAATTGCATCTGTAAGTGCAGATATCAAAATAGAGAACATAAAATTATGATTGACCAGAACTTTTATCAGGAATCACAAGTGTACAGAGGGAAGGAAACACATTAATGCATTAAACTCTAGAGAGCATATATGGAAGGCAGGGTAGATATGCTGTTCCAACTGCACCTGGCTGAGGTTAAAGGGGTTATTTCATCTCATTGTGGTGTTGGCATTTCTGTGTGTGTGGCTACACTCCAACCTGCATCTCTCTGTTTTTTAAAATGCTACTAAGTGCATGAACTAACCCAGGAGATACTGAGGAGTTAGTGGCTCCATACTGATTCATGCTGGAAGGCTGGAGGAGTTTTCTTGTGGTAAAGAGCTGGAAGTCTGGAGGAGTTTTCTTGTGGTAAAGAGCTGGAAGCGGGGACTGAATGAAACGCCTTCTTTATCTGACTCAGCTTCAACATCTTATCATTTGCATGGCCTATTCACAACAACAATATTACTGAAACAATTAGGCAGCTATAATTTAGTCATATGAAATAAGACCATATATAGGCAGGATTAAAATTATTTGCTGTCATATTACTTTTTAAAGTCAACCTTTTAAATTACGATTTTCAGATAAGAAGAAATGTGTAATACTCTAGTGTTTCAGCAACACAATTCTAGTTCCTCTACTTGCTTATGCTTACAGTACATTTCTTTAGGATAGCTGAATTTCTGAACTGTGTTCCTAAGATTTTATATGCTGTTTTGACTGAGAGGAAATGTTTTTGAACACTGTGGCCCATTTTATGGGGGCATCTTTTATGGTTAGACTATTGATGTTAAGCTGACCACCCCCCATTTTTTTATGTAGTCCCGTAGCAAACAAATAATGGTATGTTTTAAGATTAAATTTATTTTGTTTACAGGTTGTGTTGGAATACACAAAATGGCATCTTAAAGCTGAATTAAAGTGCTTATTTTTGTAGTTAGGTAAGTCCTGGTTTCAGTGATACTGGTGTATGTAAGATGGACAGCAGTTTCCTTTGGAAATAGGTCCTTCATCCTTGTTTCCCCTGTCCAGTTTTGCTCTTCACAAGCTGGGCTGTTCTTGACTGCAAAGGCGCTAAGGCGTTTGCATCTGTCTCAGCAATCGCAACTCTTGTTAATCAACAGTCTTGTAAGTAAAAAGAAAAAAGCCTGATACTACATAGAAAATGAAGTTTCTTCCAACTTGTGACATGAAAGAAGAAAAAAAATTCTTTAAATATTTTTAGTGCTTATGAACTGCAGGGAGTAAGTTTGGTACACAGGGAGTGCATTGAAAGACAGTTTAGGAAGTCTACTAAGAAAGCAAGGAGACTAAACAAAAAATCTTATGTTTTTGTTTCCTATAAACGTGATAATAAATCAGAGTGTTGTAGGAAAAGGCAGTAATAGTGAGAAATTCCAGAACACAAAATTGGGTTGATAATCTGCATAAGTCTTTATATTAATACTTAATAAATACTTAAGAGGAGGAAAGTAAACCCAAGTTTATCTCTCAAGTTTGTTTATGCTTTTCTTAATTACGGTGCTTTTAAAGTTACTTAATTCTGAGCATGCATACACTCTGCAAGAGTGACTCACTAATTTTGAATTGTTGGTGTGCTTTTAGGGCTTTTAGATTGCAGATGAAACTTGTGTAATTTGTTTCAAAGTGGACAATTCAGCATTTTGTAACTAATTCTTTACACATGTAATTATCTTTACACATGTGAATGTCGTTTTGTCTTCAAGCCCCACATGACAGAAATTACAGATGTAGTCAGGGGCTCTGTGCCCTTGCCAAATGAAATCGCAAGCTATTTCTGTAGCTTAAAAAATATTTTTAAAAATATTCCAATAATTTTTTTTGTAACTTCCTAATTTCTATGTTTAATGAAAAACAAATAATTTATGAATCGCCATCTAAGGAAATCCTTTTTTCTATATTAAGCTTTTGTTCATCTCCTTCTCACTTTTATTTCTGATAGCTACAATGAACATCTGTACTCTCCTTTAGAGCCAATTTTTAAAAGCATTCCTAGGCTGTCAAATTGTAGGGTATCTTGAACTCTGTAAGTGACTTGTTTCTGTCCACTCTGAGTCCAGACAAACGTTCTTGAAAATCAAATCAATTAAAATAAAACTATAATTACCAAAATGATGTAGAAAGTTTTAACTTTAAATGACTGTGCATTGGATTTACTCTCTTATAATATAAGAGTTAAAGAACTTGGTGGGGGAAGAGGAGAAACAGGGAGATACGTTTAGTTAATTTTGTCTGTAATCCCTAAACAGTCCATGCTACCTGTATGGGTTGTCATTTGCCAGCCAGATGTAAAAGCAGCTCTGTCCTTCCTCATCTGCATACAGGCTAAGTAGCAAGTCTCGTTTGTTATTACAAAGGGATTTATTTCAATGAAGAAATGAAGCAGGGGGTTGGCAGATAAGGGCACTTAAGCCCTTGGAGCATGACAGCAAACCTGTAGAATATGGGCACTGAGCATGATAAGCTTTGCCTTCTTTGTTGACGATAGAGCCTTGCGGAGAAAATACGAGGTGGCCTGGCCTGTGGACTCCTTTCATGCTTCTCTGGAAGCATTGATCCTTGCAGAAAGCCTGGTCTGCAGGTGTACTACTGAGATTTCCTTCTGCTTTCCTTTGAAAACAAGGACATGCTGCTTCCAGTGACATAATCCATGGCATATGTTTTGCATTCACGCATATGCATGCAAGCACTTTGCCTTTTTTTTAATGTTGCATCTTGTTTTGGGACTTACAGGAGATTTCTTCATTGCAGAGCTCTCTGTGTGGTATGCAAATTTAAGTGACTGATAAAAACATCTAATGGCTTGATCCTTATGAAAAAGGAAATTAATGTGACTGCCTTTTGACTTTCCATAGTCTTCTCAGAAACATCGTAGTTGATATAAGTCACCTCTTCTACCATGTCAAAATGCTTCAACTGACCCGTGCAATGAGCCTTTACTGTCACTCATGTGGTTGTGGTAGGATGAGCATATTACTAAAAATCTAAATGTGTAGCTCCAAGAAAAATTTAAAATACCAAGTTTATTTTTGCACCTCCCCTATATAGAAAGTAACTTATTTTTTCTGGTTGTGGAATGGGAAAAAACTCTAAATATTGCATTTGTGTAGGGGCAACTGGATTTAGTGTTATGTTTTTGAAAAATGGATGACTCTTCTGAGACGATATGCTTGGGTAATGGCAGTGTGGAAGGTAATATTAAGTATGTTGGTACATAAGTTTAGCCCAAGTGACTAAAAAAAGGAAGGACTGTCATGAGTTTTACAAAAAGATGTTTGGTAGAAGTGCATTGCACAAGCTTACAAAGCTAATTTAGACATTTAACACATTCCCTGGAATTATATGTTAATATGTACTGTTGTGTTAACAGTACTTGTTCAGTTTGAAAAGTATGATGGCTACATTCACTTGCTGTTATTTTTAGTTCAGACCAACATTTGTTAAGTGATCTGAGCAAATTTCTATAACTGATTGTGTGTCTTTGCAGTCTTTCCTTTTCTAAATAGCACTGGTAAGTCATCTTTGTAGATAATATGTTTGTATTCTACTTCAGCTAGTCCACCTGCTTTAAATACCCAATAAAATATATGTGCAAATGTTACTAAGAGTAGAAATAGGATAGAAAAATAATTAAAACCACTTTGTACATCAAGGCAGGAGTAATTCGGTAATGTCAGAAGAATAAGAGACATTAATATCTATTTCAGTTTGCATCATTTGTCCTTTAATGTATTTAATTTTAAACATGTATGCTTAAGTATACATATGTTTTATAAATATTTTTGTAATGTCTGTCAGCTGTGCTGCTACCAGAATTAAATATATATATATAATGTGGCTATGGGGAAGCTTCAGATAATGGAGAAAGTCACATATTTTTAGGTCACATGAAAGGAATTTTACATAATTTTAGAGGTTTTCCTGTTTTCTTGTGAGCTTACTGTAACTGGATTTGTGATAACTGAAATAAATAATAATAGTAATAAATCTCCATTATCTTTAAATTGTCCAGGGATTATAAACTGATGTTTTTGCTGCGCCATGGAAATTTCTAGCGGCAAAATGTTACAAGATATCAGACTTTAAATTGGTCACTTTTGCATGATAAAGTTAGGTTGGGTTCAACACTAAAGTAATGTGGAAGAGAAATAATGACAAATTTCTTTGGTGGTTTGAAGCTACTCAAAGACTTGAAATGCAGGGAGAGATACAAGGGCTGGGATTAATGGACAGGGCAGAAATGAAGTACTCAGAAATGAATGGTGAATCCAATTACCTGCACCAACATGACAGCCACATATGTAAATAAGCAGCCAAGATATGGAGAACAACAGAAGTATAGTGGAAATTAAAAAAATATAGAAAATGCAATTTGCATAAATTGATGAAAGTTTTGTGGGTTTTTTTTTAATGACTTTACCTCAAAGTAATTTTGTCTTTAGTTGCTGCAATATGGGAAGGATTTCTTTTTTATCTCAATTCTTCTTCTGTGCTCCCTCAGTACATCTAGGTAAGTTTTCCTTATAAACTACAGTTTTTAAACCAGCTTACCAGCTAAATATAGTTTATTATTTTGAAGTGTGTGGGCCAGAGACTTGGAGGAGGGTAAACCAAGGTCTTACTCAGAAACTTAAAAACATTATGATTATCTGCATAACTATCCTGCTGTAGCTCCTGGTTACTCATGCTATGGAGCTGGCATAAAAGTGAACTTTTAGGAGAAGTATCATGAACTCCACCCATCATTTAGCACTGTCAAACTAGATAGGCTGAAGTTAGGTTGAAAAAGATATGTTTTAAACCACTTAAAAATTAACAGAGTCAGGTGGTAACCTTGGCAAGAATGTGCCTGCAGCACAGCGGGGCAGGTCGGCGGCAGTCACTGTGGTGTGGAGCACACAGAGGAAAAAGGCCTTTGTACTTTCTTGAGGGAAGGTCTTGTGATTTGAGCCATTATCTTGAACCTGGTAATCGGGGCCAGTAATACCTCATGTGGTCTGTGTCTCTGAAAGCTGTCTGTAACAGTGCATATCAAGAACTGAAGAACAATCTCTTGGTTTATTCCATTTATAGTAGTTAGTGACAAGCCAGCTGTGGAATTTGCAAGCTATATCAACTAGCCCATACAGAGAGGGGTAACCCGGAGTATGTTCCAAGAGAGCAGTTATTGTTGTAATACAGTGACACTGTGATTTATGAAACATCTGACAAATATGCCACTGAAGAAGTCTGTTCTTTGTATCTGTCTTTTGTGCTTACTTGTGTTGTCCTGGTGACATCCTGTCCCCTCTACCTCCTGAAATACTTCTGTGCCATGTTGGAAATGAATGGAAGGCACCTCTTCCTTTCCAAGAAGGAAAAAAAACAAGCTATGAATGAGAAATAGGGAGAGACTGGGTTAGTGAGTCACTGTGCTTTGTCACAGTTGCACTCATTTTATCACACCTGACACAAGCTGAGCAGTACTTAAGAGTTCAAAGGAGAAAACCAGTCCTTACTCTGGTATCATTTAGTTTCGGTTCCAGAGCTGCTATAATATTAGAATGCTTCTCAGGCAAGGCCTTTTTTTGTTTGTTTTTGCTTTCAAAGAAAATATCCAAATGGTTCTGTTTAAGCAAGATGCTGTTTTTCTTTAACCCTGAGCATTTTTACCAAGTCTGTGAAATAACTGTGGCATTTACTTAAGATCTTAATTTCACTTTTAAGAGGTACACTCATATTTTATTTTTTTTTTTTCATGTTACATGCTTTTTCAGGAATGCCTGTGTTTTGCCAAAGAATAATTAACAGGCCAAGTTCTCTGACAATATCTTTTTTTTAAAAAAAAAAGTATATCAAACACCCCTCCCTGACTTTGGTGTCTCTGGCATGAATTTTCTCATAGTATCAAACTCATGTATTCTTTTGTGGAACTTTGTTGCTGCACTTTCCTCTGCTTTGTTTCTGTATCACACCTGAACTGCACACAGTTCTTTCTTAACAGTGGGTGAAACGAAATAGACGAAGTGCTACCCACACAGTCCAGTAACACAACGGTAGTGCTCCCAGTGTCTCCAGTACTGAACCATGCCCCAGACCCTTTCTGGACTGAAAAGGCCACCTGGTGGTGAATGGGAAAAAGATGAGGTAGTTCTTTGCAAGACAACTGTGACAAGGCTCTGTGATTTTAGTAGTTTGTTTTTTTCTCAATTTGTCACAAAAGCACTTGAAATTTGCATGAAAAAAAAAGAGATGAACAGGAGCTCTTTGTACAGTAATAGTATGTATATGTAATATATAAATGGTGATGCCACTTCCTTTATAAAATAATCTTGAGTTTTATTAGTGGAAGTGTTAAGATCAAAGTATTATTTTTATTACAAGTCTGGTGCCTAAGGTGACTTCAGTAAAATAGAATAACTGATTCTTTTTTCCTTGCAACCTACCATTGTTGAAACTTTAATCACATGTATATTATTATTCCTGAAGCCTGTGTAGACACTCAGTAAGGCCTGAAAAGCATAGTCAATATTATTGGTCAATAGTTCTGTTTGTTGAAGGTATACATTTAAACACTGAATAGGGCTGTTTTTTCTTTGCTAAACAGACACAGCTGTCTTTAAAATGCTCGCTGATTTTAGATGCGACTTGAGGTGTAACCTAATGAGTTACACCATGCCTTCAAAACTGCAAGAAAAAGTTAAAACAGCTGCAGAAGTAGACAGGCATATTCACAGGAGGTCAAATCCTTGGAGACACATTATAAACCATTGTTACAAGCGTGCCTGTGGAAGCAGTTTGCTGTCTTTAACCATACATAGAACAAACCCACTGACTCCACAATACATGGTTTAGAAAGAGCTAGAAAAAGGGAGAATCATCTGCTTCCCCAGTAGTGTTTCTCCTCCTTCCCGCTGCCCAAGTGAGACTAGGGACTGAATGGAAGCCACTGAGAGCTGCTGGTCTTCCAGCAATGCTCTGGGCCGTGTTTGTGGGGGGCTGCAGTGAGTGCACAGGGTGGTATCTGCTTGGAAGGAGCCTTGTCTGCTTGAAGCTATGGTTTCCTCTCTCTGTCACACCTTATGAAACCCCAATTTTAGCACTTAGGTTATGGAAGGATTTAGAAACTCAAGCCTGTGTACCCTTGCTCAGTTTGCTTTTCTCAACAACTTTATTGCTCTGGTAACACGTACAGCAAAATCCCATGTGGGAGCCCAGGCATGTGTGTGCAGCAGTAAGGTGCGTGCTAAGAACTGGCAACAAAGCTAGCTTTATGAAAGTGCCTTGGAAGTGGGGGAGATATTTATTTGCATGATATATCTTACTCTCCTGCTTTCTAATTGGTACTAATTGGTGGAGAAAGTAATTGGCAGGCTTTCAGCCACCCTAAGTTCATGAGGGTTTGCTTGTTACATTGTTCAGCCCACTGGTTGCCCATCTCTTATTAGGCATGGTCAGTACTCAGAGCTTGCCTTTCCAGTGATGTGTATGCATTAGCAGCTCTCTTACAGGCACCAAAGGCTTGTCAATCACTGTGACCTCCACAGCCCTCTAACAAGCCCAGCAAACAAGGCATTGAGGTCTGCAGTGGGTTGGGGTTTTTTTACTTATTTTTTAGTTAGGCTTTCTGGACTGAGTTCTCTAATTATTTGAAAGTGTATGCAAACACTGAGGGAGAATTAGGAGCATCAAGTGGGGCCTCCACTTTTATTAGAAGACTCTTGCTTTTCTAAATAGATGTCAAACATATTCTTTACTCTTTAGACAGTTAACCTTTCATCTCTCCTGTAGCAGAAATTCCACTCTGAGATATGCTAATTTGCTATTTGCAGCATTTTAAAGTAGAGGGAAAATGTCATTTGCAGTGCCCTCATTAAACATTCCTTTATCCAGATTGTATACATTTTTTGCATTCTGGTTAGTTACATTTTTTTATTATATAAAACCACCCATCTAGACCCCTTTTCCCAAGAAAACCCCAAACAAAAACCACCCACAAAAAAACCGTTAAGACAAATCTAGCCATAGATGAATCTTTCCCAGGCTTAAATTCAGCTTGAAGTGTCCCCTGGATTCATTTACTAAGATGTATGACGCAGAAGTCCCCCACCGTCTCCAGTCTTCCTTCAACCCTTACTCCACTCTTGAACTTAAAAAGCCTTTTCCCACAGCTCTGTTACTGCTGTTAAATAAATGTCTTTTATGCAAGACAGGATTTTATAAGGGAAGTGGGAGGCACAACAGGGCAAGGCTTGTGTGAAGAAGTGTTGCCTCTGTTTCCAAAGCGACTTTCCCTCTTTTCCCCTCGTTGATTGGTCTCTGGGATACAGTAAGATGTTTGAGCCAGCTCTGGCTACAGAAAAGGAGAGGTCTTTGTCCACCTGGATTGGTCTGCTCAGACATACTGTTTGACCTAGTGCAGGTTTCTCAGTGTGATACTTTGCCACCAATAGTGGTGTCATGTTGTCACTGCAGTATGTTATCAGCGCTTGATTTCTTCAATCTGTACTGCCTTGGTTTCTCTTTAGTTGATTTGAGAAAGGAAGGTGAACGGCGAGTGCAAATGTACTCTCTGGTCAAATCTGGGCAAATACCAAATTATCTAGTGTGTAGCTGCCTTGACCAGATGTATTTTTGCATGTGTGTGCAAGTTTACACCTGCTATAAGAAGAAGGGGACTTTTTGAAGAGCCTGCTATGTGCTTTGAGGGTGCTGTAGTTACAAGTTGTGGTCAGGCTGACAGTGGAGAGGAGACTTGCACCAAGCTGGGGAGATGGACTCTTCAAAGCATGGTATTGTTTGTGGAGGAGATGTGCCTTTAGGGTAACAGTAGCCCTTGCTGCTTGAGTTTTATTAATTGAGATATATATGCAGCAGGATTTGTTAATTTTTTACGCTCTATCCCTGACATTTTCTGTAAAAAGACTCATGTTCAGAGCAGCTGTGAGCTATTCCAACTTGTTCAGTGCCCAGGATTTTATCTCGAGGGAGAAAATTATATCAGCTCCCCAAACCACTAGGTAATTTGAATAACTTTTTCTTTCAGTCTCCACCCACAGCATAGTTATTTTATCCCTAGTACTTCCTTCAATTGTTTTTGGTTTGTTTTGTTTTATAGTAAGTAATGTACAAATTTTTCTTCTAGCTTCTGTTGGAAAGCTAAACCATATTTGTGTTTTTAAAGCACTCTTTTGAGGGATTCCTTTCATTTTGTCAAAACAGTTTCTTCATGGCTTTTTTAAAAAAATACATATTTTTAACAATTATTTGTGAATTTTGTGGTTTTTTCTAACTGAGGTAATTTTTTTTTTCATTTAAAATAATTTATTAAGAAAGGCAGGAGCAGCCATATGAAGGGAAGAGTAACAAAAAATCAAAATTTTAAGCCAATGTACTTAAAAAAAAGTTCTTATCATTAAAATGAAGTCAGTCATTTGGGATACATCTGGTTCAATAAACAGGTTTGAAGAATTTTTAGGATATGTAATTTTTTATTTCATTTCTTAGAGCAAGGAGTTTGTTTTCCTGTCAAGGTAAGAGAATAATTTGTGTTATTTCTCTAAGTGCTGAAGGCACTCATGTTCTTTGGCAAATTAATTTAGGTCTTCACATGTGAATGGTCATTCCTCAGTACTTTAGCTTTGTACACAGCTAAGTGAAAAATTAAAGCTTTGTAAATTAATTCAGTTTGTG
Source organism: Rhipidura dahli (assembly GCA_013399225.1). Taxonomy (NCBI): domain Eukaryota; kingdom Metazoa; phylum Chordata; class Aves; order Passeriformes; family Rhipiduridae; genus Rhipidura; species Rhipidura dahli. The sequence continues at coordinate 3,909 of VXAC01005370.1, read as the reverse complement.
GTAATTGTATGCGCTTCCCTCTGCTTGCCCTGGGAATAGCAAGGATAAAAGAGGGAGGAGAAATAATTATGGGCAAAACAGTAACCTTTTCTTCTTCTTCCAGACGTTCTCATAGGCAAAGAAAAACACACAAATTACTCCTCGCCTATCACGTACATGGACATTTTGTTAAGATGGATCTTTGTGGATTCCTAGGAGGGGACTCCAATTTGTATTTAGTCTAAAGCACTCGGCGGCGGGGGGGAGCTGGGGAGGGGCATGCCAGAAGCCCTGTGCAATGGTCCTCCTTTGTTTAGGTCTGGAATACTGGCTCTGTTAAGGTCTCGACAGGGGGATGTTTTCAAACAGTTTCAGGGAAAGCAGAAGGATTATTATTTTCTTTAATGATGTGGCAAAACACACATCTTAGACTAGGAAATTAGGAACAGAGCATCCAGTGAATGCGATGGTGACAGAAAAAAAACCTTATTTTTTTTTCTTTTTCCTTGTTTTCTTGATTGGTTTGATCCATGCAACGTGAGAATCTGTTATTTTCTTTTCTCCCTCCTTGGTACTGGCAGTTGTTTTTTATGTTTGCTGCAGATATTCAGGAAACTAATTCCAAAGCCTGCACCTGTGTGACACTGACCTAGGTGTACCTTGCCACATCCTGCTTTTATTCTGCTGCACAGATCAATTTGCAGTTTATTCTTCATTGCTCTCTCCTTTGTCCACAAAACCATCCATCAGCCCCCACCTGCATCCCCACCGGGGGAGGGAGAGCTCGTCTCTATGTCTCAAGGCTGCCTTGGCAGGGGAACGGAGGCCAAACTTCTGTCAGGTCAAGGTGCCCATCTATTAAGACAGTGTTCACATTTTCATTATGAGGCCCTATTTGAGGGATTTATAACGTGGCTACACAGACTCGCTGCAAGCTGAACTTGTCATATTTAGTTTCATCTGGGGTGGTAGTTCCTGTTCTCTCCCACATTATCAGTCAAACCTCCTGCACGGGCTCTGCTTCCTCCCCACTCACCCCACCAGGAGATGGAGGCGGTGGCTTTGTGAGAGATCATTTTTGGTTTTGCTGTGGTTTTGTTTTTAGGCATCCGGGGGGGGTCTCAGATGTGCTAATGCCTCCAGCTAAGACTGTGTTTTGGCAGACTCTCACAGGCTTTCTGAAGCCTGAAGTCAGGCTGCTGCTGCCAGCTTTCTCCTTCTGTTTTTATATTGCTTATAACCTGGGCCTAAATTACCTTTATTTTGCATTGACGTCAGGATAATAAAGAACAAGAAGTAAGGGTTGTGCTTGATGCTTGCGGCGCGGAGCCGTCGGTGTGCCGGAGCGGAGCGGAGCGGGGCGGCCGCGGCGCGGGGCCCTCACGGCCGGGGCCTGCAAAGCCTCCGCGGGAGGGAACAGCTCCCTCAGCGCGGGGCCCCAGGCGGGACAGCTGGCCCCGCACAGGGACAGAGGTGTCTTCCAGACCCCACAGAGACGCTTCGCATGCTGCATTTTGATACGGAGCAGCCTGGGTTTGTGCCACACAAAAGAACGGGGGCCAGCTTTGCGGACAGAGGCAGGGCGGGAGAGGGGAGTAGAAGGAGCTCTGTTCGGCTCCGGCTTTTTTGGGTTCTGTCACCTGTGAGACCTCAGGGAATGCAAGTAAAGAATGATTGACATTGCTAAGAAATGCTTCCCACAACTAAGGAAACAAAAGGAGATTGCTGTCTCATTAGGCAATTCCTTATCTTCCTAAATGCTGGCTATCTCACGGACTTGAGGTACAAAGGGAAACCTCTGCACCCTTAGCACGGGAATGGCCTTTTGAATTTGCCAGAGGCTGCAGTGTGTTGTTGGCAGAACCACCTACCAGGAACTTAATACAAGACTGGTGATAATTCTTCTACTTCAGATTGGAAGATTTTCTGTTATCAGCTGCTCGGTGGAGCACCTCAGGTTAAGCAGTCTCCTTATCCAAGGCTATGAAGCCAAGCCATACTACCCAGAGAAAAGGCCAGTTTGTTTAATTACTTTCTCAAATCGAAGGCTTTTCAATAAATCACTTTGTGCAATTTTTCTGGCTTCTGTATATTGGCATATGCTTTAGTCAAAGAGTAAAAACTGTTTTTAACAGTTATATAGGCTTACTAGCCTTACAGATTTACAAAGCTGAAAGAGGGAAAATTATTCAATGCCAAATTTAGTAAATACCACAAAGTGCACTTTAATTTCCTTTTTTGACTTGGGAACAGAAAAATGACACAAGTTATGGAAAAATCCACCTAAGAGTCACTTATGAAATAGCTTTATCATCTAGATTTTGTAATGGGGAGGATGGATGTTAGGTTTTGCATTTACAAATTACACTTTCCCTAGGTGGATTTAGTACATGATCTGCAATTTATACACAATACATCTCAGGCTTCTCTGCGCAGTCTTGAGGTTATTACTTTATTACCTTTTTTTTCAAGTAAGTGGTAAGACTTAGAGCTTGGTGTTTTTACCTTGCTCCATTAAATTTATATGATAATGCTGGTGGTACAGACAGATATCAGCTTGCAGAGTCTTCTCCAAATGTATGTATTCACCAGTTCTGTCCATATAAAATTAATTTTGCTCTAAAACCAGAACATTAATACTGTAATAAATAAGTATGCCCAATTTGATAAATCAAGTATCAAATTTTATTTCGGGTCCGAGAGTTCGAACACTCAATGCCACGATCGAAAAGGAGACAGTGCCAAGCCCGGGGCTGGCACTGGGTGAACGCAGGTCTGACCCCTATCGCATCAGACCTCCCTCTGTTCACAACCACTGCTTCCAACAGCTGCTTATATACAGTTTTTTCCATGAAGTCCAGATCTTGGGTATTACTTTTGTCCACCAGCATATTCACGAAGCATGCTATTCATGTTACTGAGGTGGACAAAACGTATCCTGTGCGTGATTAATTTCTCATCACCAGGGGATGTTATCAGATGGCTCATGATGTTCCTTATCGTGGTTCTTGATCCGGCAGTTAGCACCTGAGCTGGGAAGGGATTTTCGGAGATGGTCAATCCTTCCCACCAGCAAATGGTCCCACCATGTTGCTTGTAAAATAGAATTCCATTTCTGGACTGGAACATGAGCTACTTTTTTGATTTCCGCTGCAAGCCCCCTAATAGTCTCACCGTAGTTGTTTATCTCAATGCAGCATTCAGATTCATTAATTTACCACAGACTCCTCTTTCCTCTGCTAACAAATAATCTAGGGCAATTCTGTTTTGATATACGAATGCTCTCATTTGAGAGTGTTGTTTTGCCAGGAGTTCTAGTGCATCTGAGGTGTGATTTGATACTATTTCTATCACAGCCTGGAGCCTAATTAACCTGTTGAGCAGNGTTGTTTTGCCAGGAGTTCTAGTGCATCTGAGGTGTGATTTGATACTATTTCTATCACAGCCTGGAGCCTAATTAACCTGTTGAGCAGATACACTGGAGTCCGATATCCATAGCTTCCGTCCTGGGCCCATGAGGCAGGACCATAGTATTCTATGATTCTTTCAGCAGGCCACTCTTCTCCTCCCCATTTTTGATTACCCCCAGCCACAGGTAGTTCTTTTTTGATTTCTCTTTTTTTCCTGTTCAGGGTTTCATACAGAGGTGCCCCCAGGAGATTGCTCCCTGATTTTGGGAGCATAAAAAATGAGGGCCAAATCATGCCCAAAGTACATGAACCTTTCCATTTACGGGGCAATTCATGCCTTTTTACCACAGATCCAGTATATGCCATTTGGGGCCTTCCAATTTATCTTTAGGTTTTCCGGTTCTTGCCAATATCTCCTCAAATTTTCAAGGGATTGGAAAGGATTAGCCCCAGTACTTTTGTGCCAACAAAGGTTTATGTGATTTTTCCATTCACAATCTTTTTTATCTGACTCCAATAC
>VXAC01005368.1:0-48613 GCA_013399225.1 Rhipidura dahli | reverse complement strand
GACACCTTCCACCAGCCCAGGGTACTCCAAAATCCGTCCAGCCTGGCCTTGGACACTGCCAGGGATCCAGGGGCAACCACAGCTGCTCTGGACACCCTGTGCCAGGGCCTCCCCACCCTCCCAGGGAACAATTCCTTCCCAATATCCCATCTGTCCCTGTCCTCTGGTAGTGGGAAACCATTCCCCCTTGTCCTGTCACTCCAGGCCCTTCTTAATAATCTTTTATTATTTCTAAAATTAAGCTTTGCTAATTGAAGTCCTCCCAAGGCAAATAGGAAGTGACAGAAAACAGAGAATTTTAAGCTGCTCAAGCTTTTTTTCCCCCAAACCTTTTTTGGTCTTTTCACCTTTGCATTATTTTTGAGAAATAGTTTAATATCTATTTTAGTGCTCCAGTATATTGGTAACTATGGCCCCTACATCATTAAGAAAGGATGTGTCACATTGCAATGTAGATTCAGGAATTACAGAATTTTCAGTTCATATTCCCGTACTTCATGAGCATCTCCTAGGAAATATTAAATCCATCTGTATGATGTCTTAGCAGTCTTTTTATTTTGGATTATTTGTTAATGCAACCTGTTCACTCCATCCTTGGTGCTATATCCTGCTTATTATATGCCATTTCCATCTGCCAAAGCGGGCCCAGTGGTTTGATTTCAGATTGCACCAGAGCCTTGCCTAGGATATAAATTAATTGTTTGCCCTTTCCAAATTCCCAAAGACTTTTCTCCCCTTTCTGTGGGTTTTTTTTTTCTTCACACAGAGGTAGGAACCCTCCCACAGCAAATATCCCCTCCCTCACTGGGGTGGGATGCAAATGAGCATTTAAGCAAAGCCCTGCACTTTTAGCACTGGTTTTCTACCCCCCGAGTCTCTAATGGGTTTTGACTCGATGATTTATCTGTCTCTACCCTATCTGGAGCAGGATTTCAACCAAGCTGTAACAACTGGGAACAATATAAGAGTTTTCTTGGAGAGGAAATGGCAGGGAAAACTCCAAGCCGCTGCCTGAAAGGCCATTAATGTCTGTCAGGAAGAGAAAGGTTATTTAATGCCAGAGGAATTGATACTGTAACTTAGGCCAGTCCAAATGCTCATCCCTCTGGTGAGATGATAACCTTCTGTTCTGAGAATCAATTTATGAATACTCTTTGGAGCTGGAAAACTTCTCCAATTACTGCTTGTAGCAGGCACCAGCAAACAGAGGGGTTGCCTCAGAAAAGTTGGGTAATTCTGGATTGCTGTTGACTTTAATTTCTTTTTTTTTCTTATATTTATATATTATATTACATTGGTATGTTCTCATATTCCATATAAACACATATTTTACTGTATTTTGGCTTTTTGGTGCTTCCTGAGGCATCACAGACAACATCTCCTGCAGACATTGCCTGTCACACTCTCAGATCCTGCTGAAAATATTCCCACCCTGTCATTATCAAGGTGCTGGGAAGGGCACACTGCAGAATTTTTGTACTAATTGTCACAGTGCTGAGCAGAATGCAGACTTGAAAACAAGCATGGCAATATCTGATTGGCAATATCCAAGTGTTTCAGAGCTCAGCAACAAAAATAAAATTTCTCTGGCAAATTACCATGAGGAAAGTGTGCATTGAATAGCCAACACATAGAAGAGGAAAGGGTGATTTTTTTACCAACAAAAATGGTTCTGGTATTGAAACCAATTTTATGAAGACTACTGAAGACAACTGGAATTTGACCCCCTGCAGAATTCCAGAATCATTAATAGTGGGAAGGATGTCCAGGATCAGAGTTCCCACCTTGTCCCTGAGTGCCATGTCCAGGCCTTCCTTGGATACGTTCCCCCTCCGGGGACGGGGACTCCACCACCTCCCTGGACAGTGCCTGACCACCCTTTCCATGAGGAAATTCCTCCTGAGAGCCACCATAACATGAGTGTATCCACACAAATCATCCTTGGCTGAAATCGCTTGTGTTTGTATCAGGCTTTAATGTGTGTTAGTGGAAACCGCTGGATCTATGACTCCTTCTTCTCCTTCCTTTATATGCCCACCTGGGAAATATGGAGAATGTAAAACTCTGCTCCGATCAACTTTCCTTGGCAGAAATATTTTTATTATCCCTCTTATTTCTTAACAGCGAGCAGAAACGTGGAGGGAAACTAGTTCCACATAAAGAAACCAATTTGCTTCCTCCTCATTATATTCACTGGGATTGCATTTCAGCAGTCAGGAAGATGGAAGGGAATATTAAAACCTTTAGATAACTGTCGACAATTATGTGAGGTTCAAAATGCAGCCTATAAAGGGAGGGGGTCTCTCCTGCTGCATGGTTTGTGACTGTCCAAGCAGCAATAGGCAGGTATAATTCCAGTGGTTGGATTCCCTCATCATCCAAATCCAGCAGAAACCCACTGGAGCGTATTAGCTTCCACTCTTCTCAATTAAGGGCAATTAGTGCTGCTGTGCACAGGAGTGAGACAGATTGTTGTGGCACCAGAGACAAAACAGATTCCGAACAGGAAGCAGAATATGGCTCTAACATCCTTAAGTGTTGTTTATGGCAAGTCATAAATGCTTTGCACTGTGTTTATCTGAAATTTATGGCATTCTCAAGCGAAAACTGAAACTTGCCAAAAAGAAAAAACAAAGTAGAGAGAGAAAAAGAGAATTATAACAGCAAATACAGCCAGGGATGCTTCTACCTAATCACGTTATTACCAAATCTACCTTTCCAGATGAGAGCTGATTGCAGCTATCAAAGCCAAAACACACCTGCTCTCCCCTGCTCACTCAGTACTCAATAGAAAGCCATAGAAAAGCACTTTGGGAGTGAATTAAAATATTAACCTATTTTAAAGTGTTTTCTTTTAGCAGAGAAAATTTAAGATTCAAGAGGAGAATTTCCTGTTGTGTATTTTAGGGGTTGCTAGATGGGAAGAGTGTTTTTTCTTGAGCACACTTATTTCTAAGTCCTCAGTGCTAAGATTTCAGTGATGGTCAAGAAAACTCAAGGTTCAAGTGCTGATTTTATTTAGGTGTGTTGATGGTCTGAGGGCTGGGGAAGGGATACAGTGTTACCTGGACCTGAGGCAGAACAGCTGACTGAAAAGCAGGAGCTGTCTCCCATGGCAACTGTTTGGATTTAAGGGTGTACATGTTGCTCAGGATAAAAAAGCAGCAGCTTCACAAAGGACCTGAGTGCTCCATGTCAAAAGACTTGGAAGAGAGCTGATGCTGGGTAAGCACAAAGAGCTGCCTGGACAGAAAGACCCTGATGCTCCAAGTCAGACTCAGAGGAAAGGAAAGTTCAGAGTTCAGGAGGTAAAATTATTATTGTGTGTTCCTGGAGCTGAAGGAATGAAAAAAGCCATTTGGTCCCCAGGGCAATAATGGTGTCAGTGGGAAATGAGAGTCCCTAAAGTCACATTTAGTCTTGGGTTATGGATGGGCTTAGGTTTAGGAAAAATGGTGTAGAAGAAGCTGTTTGGCACAGCCTATGCAATAAATTGTTACAGCCCTTCCTCAGCTCACAGCCAGGGGAAGACTTAGATGTTAAAAAATAAATAATTTGGTGAGAAGCCATAGAAATAAGCTCTGGATCTACCTGGGGCTGATCTAGTTCATCTTAGAAAAAAACAAGCACCTGCCTAAAGTTTTGATTTTGTTTGCTGCTGGTTACTCCTGCCTTCATTTCCAGGGTCATGAAGACAGCTGACAATCAGCTGTTCCCAGGAGACAGCAGTTTATTTGGGGGTGAAGCAGTGCTCTGAATCTTTATATTATTTTTTTAATATTGCCTAAAAGATGACTTCTGTAATAAATAGGCTTCTAAAGAACTGGAGCCACAATGAAGTGATTAGGATTAAATAACTTTTATTCCCCCATTACTAAATGGGTCATGGCACTGCTGTACTTAAGGGGGGTTTAAAATGACCATTTGATGAGATATTCCTCATACTACTGTTATTTGAAAATCCTGAATTCATTATTCAGCCCAAACTCCCTGAGACTACAGAATTTATTGCACTTATATTAACATGCCTTCTAGAAGTACAAAGGTAAAGAAGAGTATATTCAGGCACAGAATATATTTCCCCTAAACCACAAATTGAACACAGAAAATCTGATTTGAATTGCATAGAGGTGTAACTGGCAGAAACACAAGTGAAAATAATGATCTTTTGTATATGTGTTCACTTGCAAGCTGATCTGAAAGTTTCCAAAAAGGAGTCACAGGGCAGAGCAGAGCCTCTGTCTTATCAGTGGCTGTTTCCACATCTGCACCTTTTATTCTACTTTAATTGAATGTAAAGAGAGCGATGCCAAGTGGAAGCAACCAGAGGCTGTCATCCATGCAATTAATGGAGAGGGAGAGGAGGGGAGGCTTACGAAGAGGCTCTCCCACGTGGAAAGGCTCGGGAAGGGGATTAGAGAGCCCAGCTTGTGTGCCTGCCAAGGTCAGGATTACCTGTCACAACTCTCTGCTGTCTCTGGGGACAAAGTTCCGTAATTAGTGCTGGCCCCCGGTGCCTCCCCGTCAGCTCGTTGTTCCCAAGGCAGCTCCTTCTCTGATGGCCTTGTGAGACAGGGTGGGTCCTGCTTCTGGTGCTTTTTCCTGCTGTGGCTTCCCTGCAGCTCTGCACGTCCTCAAGGCTGATCCCAGCACAGCACTGAGCCCTGGAAGTCACAGATGCCTTGGAAGGGATGAGTGGGTATTTATCAAAGAGAGCTCCCCCAGCTTTAGCTGGCTGTGCACACTCACACACGAACACCCACACATCGATAATTTGTCAGGTGAGTCCAGCACAACGTGGGTGTTTCAAAGCCAGGGCTCTGCCTGCTCAGAAAATGCAGAAAACACTGTCACGGTCATTCCCCTTTGGGTCACTTTGCACAGAGCTCTAAGACATTTACCATCTATTTCCATCACAGTCAAAAAAGCCAGATATGTTCACTTGTCTTTGTGCAGTGGTGACCCTAAAATCATCCTCATGGAGTCAAAATGAGTTAGAATAGCCAAAATCTTGGCTTTTATGTTCAGGGGAAAAGTGGCTGTGTGAAGCTTGGCTGGAAGAATTAACTGTGGTACTCACCTGGGAAGCTGTTCAGACCATTCTGGATCCATGATTTCCTTATCCTTGCTTGATTCTATTAGATGGAGATTGTGTCTCACCCAGAACCTGCTATTTTAATCCTCTTTTTTTCCTTTTTAGAAAATCTTCTCTCTAAAGCAAAAAAACCTGCCACAATGACAACATTTTCCTTGACACATGTATTTTTTATCTGTATTTCAGTGTCACCCTGGTGTCAGTACCATGCTGCCATGCTACTTCAGCTCTCCCTGAAGGCCCCTGTAAATGAGAGAGGTCAATTAAACACCCTGACATGTCCCTTTAGGCCACTGTCATTGCCTTCCATAGATGGTTCAAGTCTGTTCTTCAGCTGAAGAGGGTAAAGTTCTTCCCAAGTCACCATTTCCCAGTTGGAGACCTCTCCCCATCAGATTCACAACCCCAACAAGCCTTGCTGGAAGGTCTCCTTCAGCATTTCGAAGAGCCCAAATTAACTGCTGCAGTTAATTAGCAGCAGTGCTGCCTCAGAAGTGGAGAAAAGCAGTGGCTGAGTCTTTTCTCACTTTTCAGTTCTCTACAGAATCATACAATGGAGAAAGACTTTTTCCAAGGCATGGAGGGACCGGACACAGGGAATGGCTTCCCATTGCCAGAGGACAGGGATAGATGGGATACTGGGAAGGAATTGTTCCCTGGGAGGGTGGGGAGGCCCTGGCACAGGGTGCCCAGAGCAGCTGTGGCTGCCCCTGGATCCCTGGCAGTGTCCAAGGCCAGGCTGGGTGGGGCTTGGAACGGCCTGGAATAGTGGAAGGCTGTAATTAGGTGATCTTTAAGGTCTCTCCTTCCCAAACCGTTCTGGAATTCTGTGATTTCCTCCCAGAAAGCTGCTGTGCCCATACTTGATAAATGGGAGCTGCTGAAGTGCTGTACCTTCCATCCCATGCTCATCTCCAGTGCCTGAAGGGCAAAAGCAGGGTCCTGTCCTGGTTCATCCCTCATTTACACTGAAACTTGAAGTGTGGAATGTGCAGCCTGACCTCTGGATGGATGACAGGGCTCACTCACTGGCTCCTGTCAGAGCCCAGAGAGACAGTGACAATTACAGCCTGCATGAAAAGGACTGTGGACAGGATAATCACCTCACAGGAGCCACAATTAATCTTCCTGGGTGTCCTCCAAACACTGCCTCAGCCTCCTGTCCACAGCAGTCAGGTGATGCACCTGGTGTGACTTTGGCCCACGTCCCAGAGCACAGTGCCAGGCCCTGGGCAGGGTTTGGTTGGTGGCAGCAATTTGGGGATGGTCACTGTGGTCTGAGGGAGGAAGGGCAGGGCAGCAGGGCTCAGCAGGGTTCATTCAGTTCCATGTGGGGAGGGAACATCTCCCAGAAGGCATCAGCTCCTGCCTTGAGCACAAGGGGACACCTGATGTTGCAGGACTAAAATTGGACTTTGTGAAGACCTCCACTAGTATTTGATCTGACTGATCCTTTCTTACAAGCCTGTTGTGATGATGCACTGTAGGTAGAAATTATTTTTTAAAAAATCCCTTTTTTTGCTGAGCTGTTTGATGTGACAAGTGGCTGTTGCTGTGGCACTGCCATGTTTTGTGGATGTATTAAGTGCCCCAGCAAGACTCTGCAGCACCATCATCCATTTGTCTTCCAGCTGTATCTTCATGAATTTGTCTTTCAGTTTGCCAGCAGCTTGTAGTGTGTGACACAGAGGTTTTTTATTGAAAGCCTTGTTATGTATTCCTCGAACTGCTGCTCCTGGGCACCAGTAAACAGCACTGACCATCTTCATTTTACACTGCATCTGTCTCCCTCTTCTCTCTCTGCTCACCCAGTCCTTCATTCAGTTATTGCCATATGCTTTATCTCATTTTGCCTTATTAACTGCATTAATTCCTGTTTTCTTATTGGTTGCCAAGATATTTGAAAAGCAAAATCTTCAGCAGATCCATCTCAGTCTCTCATTAACCACAGAGTCACTTTTTATTAAATTCAGCAACCTCATTTTGATGAATTGCTGCTTATGGAAAGGAAGCTGCCAAGGCCAGTGGGTTTTGGGGTTGGAATCCCTCCTTCCTGGCCCTGGAGTTTCTCCTCCCCTACCCTGATAGACATGGATGCTGCTGGTTCCCAGCCCCTCTCAACCCAGGCTGGTTCTCCTTCAGCCTTGAGCACTGCATTTCTCCACCTGAACTGCCACCCAAATAAACATCCTGCTCCTCATTTTTATTTGTCCGTTAGCTCCTGTTTTGCAGAATTCACACTCAAATTTGGTATTTCTGGTGTGACATTGCCTCCCTTGCCTGTTTGCACCGTGGGAGACAGACAAGATGCTGTTTTTTCCATTCTAGGAAATGACTCAGTTCACACCCAACACCAACTAATAAATTAATCATAAAATAACAGAATCATTAACGTTGGAGAAGACATCTGGAATCATCCAGTCCAACCTTCAACCACACCTGAACTGTGTCTCAAAGTGCCACATGCACTCGTTTCTTGAACCCTTCCAGGGATGGTGACTCCACCACTGCCCCAGGCCACCCCTTCCAGTGCTTGACCACTGTGTCAGTGATGAAATTTTCCCTGAGACCACTGATTAAAGTGCTGCTAAAGGATAAACCAGAGCTTTTATATCTCACTGCAGCTTCAGGAGTATTGCCAAGCTGTGAGGTAGTGCCTCTGTCTCCTAGAGAGGGTTCATCCAAACACATCACCCTTTGGGTGCTACCAGCTGCTCATGGCAAGTCAGAAAAGCTGGAAATGTGATGTAAAGGCACTTTCTATAACCAAAATCATGCAGAAGCCACCTCTGCACACAGCTTTGTCCATTGCCCAGGAAACTCTGGGCACATCCTGCTGGATTGCCCTAAACCAGCTCTGTGTTGAATATTCCAAAGCTAATATTTCACTGAGGGCAAAAGACCAGACTACCCTTTATAGTAGACTTCACAATTAGAGTTTCTACCATTTTCCTGGTTCCTCATATCAGGGCTGAGAATGTGGCACTGTGCTGATCCAGCTGTGTTGTCACTGCTCCTGTGTGGTTTCACCACACCTTCTCCTGAATTAGAAATAGATGGTTTTTAAGGAAAAAAAGGCTAAAATTTTCCATAAGTTATTCAGTGCACAGAAGAACATTCAGTGAATACATTTAAATCCACCCCAGACAGAAGTAGTTGTTGAAATCCTTGGATGGCAGAATTAGCTTCTAATTTTAGAAAAACAAAAGTCATTATCTGGGCTCGAGAAACTCGGTTCCTACCAAAGTATGGCTGATGAATTGCTTCAGAATCTCTTTTCTTATTACTTGCAGCTACATAGTTTGGAAATAAATTATATATAACACTGCAGGAAAAATGTGTTTAAGTAATGCAACGGTACCTGCATATATATATATAAGTAGAAATATACATATCAATAAAAATATGCTCAAATGTGTGTACAGATATAGGCAAAAAAAAGCATGTTTATCATTCCCAAATTCCATTGTACAATAGCTCTTTTCACATCCATGGTATTACTGTATACATGCATCTGGTCCTGGAGCTTCCATTGGGTCAGTTAATTTTTATCAGGTGAGGAATGGGCTTTAAACATGAGATAAAATGAATTAAAACTCACATTCCCAAGTCCACATGCATTTTATCGAGCTGCATCTTTGCCCACTAGAAGGAAAGAAGCCTTTTCCATCCGAAACAAACACAAATCCATAAAATAGTTTGCAGAAGTGTGGGGAGTGATTCAATATTTAAACAAAGGCCGAGATTTGTTGCAGGATCTGACTTCAGGCCTCATAAATCCTGCACAACTCTGGTGTGTTTGTGTTCGGAGTGTGCCTGGGATCTGCCCTCCTTTTGCTCATCTCCACTGTTAGCTGGTATTTTTCACAGGCTTTGGCATGGACCAAAGTTCTAAATAGAGAAAAGAAGCCACCCAGCAGGCACGTCTGTGTCTGCTTTTTGCCTCTGTCCTACTTAGCCCAGCTGGGCTTATCATGCCTTGCTTTTGTCCTCTCCAAAGCTTTTCCTCACCCACGCTTCCTCCAGCAAATCCAGCAGTTATTGTTCTGCCCGTCCCTTCCTCGCACACCCTGTCAGGAATGTGGGACAGGTTCTTTCCTCATCACACTTTCTCCCCTCGCAGCCTGGGAGCCCTAAAGAGCATTATTTGGCCTCTGAGAACTGCACTTCTCCAAAATTTGCGCCTATCTTTGCATGTGTGCCCCTAATAAATCTTGCTGGACAGCACTCATAAAAACAAGCTGAAAAAACAAAAGAATGCTGGTGTTCAACGTGAATATTGATTAATTCAAGTCAGCATTAAACCTTCTGATGGTAATTATTAATAATTCATAATTAACTGAATAATCAGTATTTTTCAAAAATGCTCCAAAGCTGACATAGAATATCTCTGACAGAGCTGGCATCACCTAACAAAAGTCTGAGTCCACTGTGCGTTAAAGAAAAGGATTTTTGGAGCTCTAATCTTCCAGTAGATCAATGGATTTTCTTGATGTGGGAACTGTGGGAGAAGAAATGTTTCTGTTGCAGGGATGTTAAAGCTGGGTTTGATCAGATGTTCTGTCCACTGCCGGCCTGCACATGATGAAAAACCTTCAGCCATCCAGTCACTGCCTCAAGCCTTCCACTTTCATCCTTCTGAAACAGGGACAGCAACAGACGGTTGTGTCAAAAACATCCCCAAAGAAATACAATCATATTTAACACTTTTGTTTTAGGAAATATGTTATTTGCAGAGCTTCTTCACTTTCCCTACTGACCTCTCTGGAGCATCAGCTGAGTTTTATCTTGTTTAGAAATACTTGGTGGATGTTATTTCCTGAGATGAGTGTGTTACTAACCATCCTTTGGACCTCTGTGTTGCACCTCATCTAAATAACTGAGCCCTAGAGGGGCTAAATACAGCCCAATGATGGGCCGGAGTGGTCATCCTTAAAACAGTAATTTAATATAAAAATGGATGTTAACCTCTCTAGGCTTCACTTAATGTCTGAATCCACAGGATTATTTTGATTTCTTTTTTAGAAAACTGTTTCCAAGGCAAGTAAATCTGATTTTTATTTCCTCTCACAGTCTGACAATTTACTTTGATATTTCTTGGTTGTTGTTTCTCTTCTTGAGTCAGTATATAGGGAATCATGTACCATTATTGGGAAAAAAAAAAAAACCACTCCAAACTTCTGAAAGCCAATCCTTAAATGATGCAGCAATGTAATGTGGGAAATTATATATAATTCCCAGGCAGTTTTAGCTGTGAAAACATCAAAAGCCTGGAAACAAGATTAGAGAGTCTTTTTACAAAACACCTTTCACACAGGAATGGAAGCAGAGCCCCCAAGTAACCTACAGCCAAAATGGTTTGGATGTAAGACAGGTTAAAAATGGATGTTCAGCAAAGCAATGAGCAAGGACTGGGAGGAATAAATCCTGAGTCTTTCATCAGTGAGTGCAGCTCCTGAGTGAGGAAGAAATGCAGCCACCACAATTCCAGGCAGAATCCTCACATGTTGAGGGCAAAGCCGAGGAAGAGGCTTGAAACACTTGTGGAAGGCAGTCTCTGAGGAAAAATGCTGCTGGAAATGCCAGAGTTGCAATGCTGAGACTTTCACACATATTTATCAGAGCCCTAAGAAAGGAGCCAGAAATAACCCAGAGATTAATTAACAAAGCTGCCATAAGGCTCCGTGTGCCAGGGAAGGTGGTGCAATCACTGGGATGCTCTCCTGCTTTCAAGGAGAAGTAAAGATGCTCTAAAGCACTCCTGTTTCAAGTGCACCTTAAGTGAGAACTGCTTGAATTTCAAGGCAGTCCAAGGAAAAGAAGTTCCATACAAAACAAGGATGCCTTCTCTCAAACAATATTCAGAGAGGCAAATATTAAGTATGTAACAGCCTCTGATAAATGCAGCAATTAATGGAGATATAAACGAATAAATTTATAATATTAATTAATTTATTAATTGATATATAAAGGGATGGGGGAGATATCACTGTGCTCTGGCAAAACTTGGTGGATGCAACAGAAATCCAAGATGTGAGGGAATGGCAGGCTTAAGGACATTTACTGTAAAGAAACAGAGTTCTGCAAAGCAAAAGGTAAATTTGAACCTGAATACGCACACATACGAATAGCTGAAAAACATGGGTGAGATTTGACAGCAAATGGAAGAAATCACTTTGGAAATGGAAAAAATGACACACAACCCCAGAAACAGCCTCCTCTCCTCACACACCACCGTGGCCAGGGCCCCTGGAGCACTTCCCTCCGTATTTTCATCCCATTTTCCAAATGCAGTCATTCATTTTGAGTTCTTAACAGCAGCTGTAGGGATGAGGAGCACGGCCAGGAGCCACTTGCCATATGTAGCCTTATAATAATCAAAGAAATTAAAGCAGCAGAAGTGACCAGTTAGCTGGGATGTCTGCAGAAGGAAGCCTTCTGCAATAAGTTGCTCACATCATTACTATTGGGTTATTTGCTTATTCCCTCATGTTAATTAGCTGTCAGTGTCCATTTTATGTGTCCAGTGTTATCTGACAGCTGAGGATCTTCAATTGGCAGTTCCTAGAAAGGAGTGGAATAAATAATAATAATAATAATAATAATAATAATAATAATAATAATAATAATAATAATAATAATAATAATAATAATAATAATAATAATAGCAACAACAATGGCAATAATGCTGTAATCTCTTTGCCTTATTGTTTCTCTTCTTAAATTCCCTGTGAAGTGAAAGCTCTTTCAACCTGGGGCTGCTTCTAAGATATCAAACACCTCTGGTTTGAAACTCCTCACACCACCAGTCTGAAAAACACATTAACTGTGCAGGGGATTCCATACAATTCTTGAGGAAGAGGAATTTGTTCCTATGACTCCTTCAATGCGGCCTGGAAGATTTTCCTATATTACTGGAAATTTCTAGAGATCCTACTGGAGAACAGCACTGGATCCTGGGAAAGGGGCACAACAGGCTGCAGACAGTGTGAGACATCCCTGGAGGGTGTGGAGATAAGATCCTTATCCAGGAGAGAGACACCCGTTGCTCACTAATACTGGACAGGTCAAGGTTGCTGGTGGCTTGGGCTCCAGTGGAATTCATCACCTTGAGGGATATAAGACAGGAAAAATGTTTGGTAAAACCCCCAAAACTTAGGAAAGTGAACATTCAGTTGTTCAAGGAACTTTTTTTTTTCCTAGAACAGGCCACACAAAACTGGTGACAGGGCAGCAGAAGTGCCACTGTCACAGTTCAGTAGCAGAGAGCACACCAAAATGTGAGAGGAATTTTGGGTGCTGAGCCAAATTGGTGAATTTCAGATTAAATTTAAACAGAATCCTTTAGGTAGCCTCAAAGGCAAATAAACAGCAGTAAGAAGTCATCACCATGATATCCAAAGTGTACCCAGCACTCTAAGAAAAGTGTCTTTTGGGGATCAAAGCTGCAGAGGAACCAGGAAGGTTGGGAAGGTTGGGTTTTTTTCCTAGACTGAGAAATCCGTACAGAATTCGTGTGCTACAGCTGTTATTTATAATGTCAAGATTTACGACTCGGTTGCATTTGAAATACCAACCAGTGATATCAGAATAAAGTAGAAAGTGCCTTATCAGAGGTTTGCAGTGACACAGAACGTGTGGGAGCCTCCAGTGTCCTGCACACAGGGAAAGCTCGACATCTGTTCAAAGGGGTGGGAGCAACACCTGAATAAGGCAGTGCAGTTTGCATCTGCTGGAATGGCTTTTTCAGGGGAAGAAATAAGAACACTCCATGCCCTGATTCAAAGCAGCTTTTTAAAAACATGCTGAGATGGTAAAAAAAATGCCAAAACCCTTTTTTTACATCTTCTTTTAAATTAATGTTCTGGATTGCAACCAGCAACTCAAGGTACAGAGGTAGATTTCTGAAATAAAGGGGTGAGGATTCATTTTATCAGGGTAGAAACTGGAAAATGCAGTGCACACATTGTTCAAATTGAAATACATTTGTGGAGTGGAAATTCCTGACCGGCATGGCAGTGTTCCTGAAATGTCACTTTATTCTGGAGTTCCTCATCACATGTACCAGGGTTTGGTAATTATTTTTGATAGGTTTGGTGTCACGCTGGCCCTCATCAGTCCATTAGACTCTTTCACATCAGATCATCATCACAGTTAAGTCATTTAAGAAAGTAAATTGAAAACATATTATGCATAAAATGTCAATCTACTGCCGTGCTCATTTACAATCTTTGAAGATGTGCATGTCTCCATACAGATTTGTGTATTTATAGAGCAGTAGTAGATTGAAGGAGATTTTATAAAGCAGAATTATCAGTATCTCTGTTTTATCAATGGAGAAATAGCAGAAGGCATATTATTTAACAGCAATATTCATACAAGATTCATTATCTTCCAGTCTAGGAAAAAAATGCATTTTCAAATTAATCCATGGTTCTTCTCACCTCATCCTGTCCTGACCACAGAGTTGTCCATGCACATTTATATGTTTGACTTTTTTACTCTTTTTCTCTCTTCATTTCTCTCTGGCACATTCAAGGCAACTCCAGAAACAGCCAGATAATGAAACAGATGCAGTCTAATTAAAGTATTGGTTGTGGTGCTCTCCAGAATAGTCCAGTTACCACAAATACCTGTTGGAGAGTCCACAGGAGGCATCAGGATGGTCAGAGGGATGGAGCAGCTCTGCTGGGAGGAGAGGCTGGGAGAGCTGGGATTGTTCAGCCTGGAGAAGCTTCCAGGTGACCTCACTGTGGCCTTCCAGGGCCAGAAGGAGCCAACAGGAAACATGGAGAGAGACAATTTCCAAGGAGTGACAGCTCGCAGGAAATGGATGTCAGGAAGGAATTCATCCCACCATCAACACAGACAGCTCCTTTATTAACAGATGAGACTGCAAGTATTTCAACAAGAGATCTTTAGCAAGCACTTAAAAAGATTTGGGGGCTAAAAGGTGATGTTGTGCAGCACTGTTACAAATCAGTGTTGAGATCACCTAAAAAATCATTGGCAAGGGTGTGAGATTTAATATTAAGTGAAAGCAAAATGAGTTCGTTGGCAAGATTCACTCTATCACTCACAGGACAGTTAAGGCACAACAAGGAGCAACAACAAAACTAAATAAAATCCAGGCAATCAAAAGAGAAATGAATGGAGAATTGTCCGTGTGTGTGTGAGTGTGAGAGACAAAAGACAGTGAGGGCAGGGATAAAAAAGAATACAGCCCAAAAACTTAACAGCACTCAAACTTAACAGTACTTCAACTTAACCTATACCTTAAGCCTAACAATGTAACAAAGGAACAATCCTTAACTTACACCTTAAACTTAATTTCTGATTTAACATTAACAATTTACCAGGGGAATAACACTTAACATTGAACCTAGCTTCTAACCTCGAAGTTATACTTAGCAAAGAACAACACTTAGCAACACTTAAACAAGCTTATACCTTATGTTAAACTCAGCAGTGTAGCAAAGGAACAACACTTGGCAGCATTTAAGTCAATTTATAGCGTAACCTGCCTTACAGACCTCACTTACTGAGATATCCATGGTACTTAAACATCCAAGAGAGCAGCGTTTCTCCCAGACCCGCTGCAGCCAGGCCCACAGCCACAAAGGGTCAGTGGGAGCAGGGCACCTGTGAACAATTCCCCCCGGAGGCCAGGGAAATGCTCCCTTTGGATGCCTCTGCATCTCCCGCCGGGCGAGGGCCAGGCCCCGAGGAGTGAGGCCATCGGCCCAGGCCGCGTCTCTGGCCGGGGATCCTCCAAGCACAGCAAACGTGGGAGTTGCTGGCTCTGAGAGGCCCCCTCAGAGGGAGGTTCTGGTCACAGCCCCTGGGGCCCAGGAGAGCTCCAAGGGTCCATTTTGGACCGGTGTTTATGGGCCCTGAGAGAGGCTGTGGTGCCAGCAATGTTTCATCCAGGCCTCCGTCTGGGTCAGTGCTTTCTTTGGAGGTGTGAGGACAGGAATATTGTGCCATTAAGGCAAGAAAAATCTTCCCCAAGGCTGTTCCTAAGGAGAAGAGGAGCTGGTTAGACAGCAGCAGGTGCTGGAGCAGAGAGTGTTTGTGATGAGCTGGGGAAGAGCTGAGCCCAGGGGCTGTTGGCAAGGCCGAGGCCTGAGGAGCATTTCTCAGCTGGCAGCACGGCCTGGACAGCCCGGGGGGAAAGCACCACCGCAAACACACACACTGAACATATTCTGTGTGGTTTAGGTTTCATTTTGCTTGGAATTGTGTCTCAAACCCATTTTCACACCCTCCTTTCCAGTACACCTCACCAGGAACACCTCAGCAGGAAGGCCCCTGACACCTCACTTCGTGTGGCCTTTTTTGAGAGCAACTGGCTGAAGAGATGCCAAGCCAAGGAGTGCAGAGTGGCTGTGAGAGAAAGGAGATTCGTCCCTCACCAAGGTAAATTTGCTTTCTTCATTCTCTTGAAATACCTTTCAGTGCAACATCTGTAAGAGATTGTTTTGTATTCAGCAGAAATGATTTTAGGAAAAGGAACCTGTCCAGCGAAGGGAGAGTGAGCTTGGAAAGATAATCCCAGTCTCCATCAGGCCTTCAGGTAATTGCTATGAAAAGAGAGGATGGTGGTGTCCTTATTCCCAGAGAAATAAGTATGGAACCACAGAATCATAGAATTATTAACCTTGTAAAAGACCTTGAATATCATCACCCCAGCACCACTGGGCTCACCACTAACTCACGTCCCCAGATGCCACATCCATGCGTTTTTTGAACACTTCCAAGTATTCATCACTCCATCACTGCCATAGGCAGCCTGTTCCAGGGGCTTTCCATGAAAAAAGTGTCCCTAATACCCAATCTAAACCTTTCCTGCATGACTTAAGGCTGGTTCCTATTGTTCTGTCCCTTGTTCCCTGGGAGAAGAGCCTGACCCCCAGCTGGTCCTATCCTGCTGTGAGGGAAGCCAGGCGAGTGTGAGACAAGGGGAGGGAAAAAGCAGGGTTGGATTTGGCCATTCTAATCCACAACACCACCAAACCAAAACATTACAGCAAGAGCAGAATAGTTTTTAAAAGTTCAAAAATCCCATTGCAGAAATTACCCAGATTTTTTCTCTACTTCCTCTTTTCTGGGAGAGGGAGTGTTTCTATCTCCCATTTTTCGCCAAAATTTCAGAGAACAAAAAGATAAAATAAAAAAGCATGTTCAGAACCAGGTTTTTTTTTCCCCAAAGCAGCTCCACATAAAATGCTCCAAGAACTTTCTCAAACCAAACTAAATCTCATTTTTGCAAAAGTAAAAAAGTATTTAGTTTCTCAAGTCTCAAAGGGTTTGTTTGGACACAATTGGAAGGAAATTAGTGAGCACTCCAAGAAGTCTTGTGCCAGAGCCCCATCTTTGCATCACTGCTGAATCAGCACCCGTGGATTTAAAAGGATTCTGATTTGAGCTCAAGAAATGGGAAGATCATTTTTCCTGGAAACTTCATTTTACATTGGCATGCAGAGCTCTCAATCATCTCCAGCTCCACGTGAAAGCATCTCAGCTGAGCTCTGACAGCAATGCCTTTTTTATGGGCAGAGGTTAATCCACAGAAAAGTAAATGCAGAAAAGGTTGAGCTGCCCTCGGGAATGATTGACTGTCATGACTGGGAATGGTGTCCCGAGCCTGCAGATCTTTAATGGACATCCCTTTAATTATTGAGCTGGGAGTGTCAGCTCAGCAGCCACACCGTGCCTGCTCCCAGCTGGAAGTTAAACAGAGATGTTCCCAGAATGATCTCATGGAATTATACAAGACACGTAAGGGAGAAACGTAGGAGGGATCAATAAATGTGGAGACAGAACCCAACGTTTCAACTCTAAACTCAATACATTTTTCTTCATGTTCTCCTGAATGATACAAGGATGCAAACCCCCATTTGATGATGATTCTTTATCAGATCTGGTTAAAATCTTCCATGGAAATGTTCCCTAAATATCAGATGAAAGGAATACACTGAAACGGGCTCCAGTGCTCAGAGTGTTAATATCATTCCCTTCCTCCTTCCATTCTTATCATTTGCTAAAAAAATTTGCTGTGAAATGAATAACTTAAATCTTCAAGGACTGATAATGACATTGACCCCAAACCCCAAACTAAATACAGAATAAATCCAGGTATCCCTGTCTGAGGGACATTGTAGCTATTTCTTGTCTGGTGAATCTGCAGCTTTTCAGACCAAAACCACCGAGTTGATCAAGTAGAAAGTTCCATTTTTAATCTTTTCCTCTTGTTTTTGTTGTATTTCTTCTTCTCTGTCTGAGCCAGATGCAAAAACAGGCAGTTGTGCAAGAGTCTTTCCTCAAAATATGGCAGCTCAAGCAACAGAATTCCAAAGATGCAGCAGATCCATCACCAGAAGATTTAGAACTGGAATTGGAGCTACTTGAATGGATCTGCTCTTCAGATAAGTATGGCAAATGTCAATGGCAAACTTAGTTTGCTAAAATGGAGTTTATTTGGAATTTGGTTTTTTTAAATAGGGGATCTGATTCCCAGATGCCACTTATAAAGAACTTTTTTAATGGGTTCCCCTTTTTATTTTTAATTGCACATTCCTTAAGTGTAGTTTAGGAAGGATGGATGAAATTCATCCATTTTTCACTCTCGAAAAGTGGGATGTGGACACTGAAAACTTCACAGGTAACTTTCCAGCTGAGTGTTGTTCATCAGGACTGGAGAGAAATCAAGGATTTTCCACATTTTAACTTGTTTAGAGGGACACTCAGGAAAAGTAACACCGTAAAAAGCATGGGGGTTCTGCTGTTAGAAATATGATCCAGTTTTGAGAAATTTGATCATATAAGCCAAAAGGAAAACATATTTTCCATTGCTTCTCCCACTCTCAAGTTTCCAGTAAAGTGTCTATTAAGACAGTTTTTTATGACCTTTTTTATGCAGCTTTGGTAACATTTTCTGCACTTAACTTCATCACATCCTCTAATTTTACTGCAGCAACATCAAAGTGTAATGATCTTGTTGCCATAAAGCAAAGTATTGTCATAAAGGCAACTTTTCCCAATCTGGAAATGTTTAAGGAGGGCAAGAAAGCCAAAAGAAAGTTTCCTTGGCACTCAGAGGCAAGGAACA
Source organism: Rhipidura dahli (assembly GCA_013399225.1). Classification (NCBI taxonomy): domain Eukaryota; kingdom Metazoa; phylum Chordata; class Aves; order Passeriformes; family Rhipiduridae; genus Rhipidura; species Rhipidura dahli. Next base: position 30,407 of record VXAC01005368.1, on the reverse strand, counting down.
AACATTAAACCCACAAGAAATGCTGACAGTTTACACAGGGATAACAAAAAAATGGTGAAAAAATCAAGATGCTTAATTTTATTTTCCTCCTTTTCTTTACTGCCTCCTTCCCCATTTTCCTAGAGATGCAAGACATCTCTGTTTCCACAATAATGAGTTATAATTCACAATTTAGCCTTACAAGCCACATTTCTCTTTCCCACAGTGACATGTACCTTGCAGTAAATACAAAATAAAACCCCAGGATGAAAATCTGAATGTATTGAATACTTGAACTGTGAAACAGATTAAAAAAAAAAAGAAAAAAAAGAAAAAAAAACCCAACAGCCTTCTCAGCATCATCATCACCAAAATAATACAGAAAAAAGAACATGAATCTTTTAAATGCCACTTGAAACTGGGAGAAACTGCTGTTAATGTGAAAGAAAGAACCTTTCTTCCTACTGTGGCACCATACAAAGCATAACAAAGATATAGGAGAAACTGTGGCACATTCAGGGTTTTTGGGTTGGTTTTTTTTTCTATTTTTTAAGGAAAGAAAAATTAAGTTGGTAGATGTCAAGAGAAAATATAAAGGGTAAGAAAAAATCTAGAATATATCCCAATTTAACTCCATCTTGCACTGTTTCAAAGGTTAATATTAGACTGGAATTCAAATTATCTCATTATTGAGACGTGCAGAGGCAATTTTCTGATTCACTTGGATCAGAATTCCAGCCTGCAAGGACAGGAAATTCCCTGTCCTGACCCGTTCTGCTGGGCAAAGTGCGGATGGAGCGAGGGCCCAGGGGAGCGCAGGAAATCTGCACCCAAGAGAGGGTGCTGCAGGGAAATCTGCATCTCACAGAGAGCTAATGGGTGGATTCCCACCTGGAGCACGCCAGGAGCCGGGACTGAACTCCCTGTAAGGACTTCAAAGGTAGCAGAGACAGGATTTATTCCCTGGAAATTTGTGAGTTACTGATTTGTGCTGTTTAAATTTAAATTTAAATTTAAATTTTAGCAATCTCTTATTGGTGCATCACATGCCGGTTTGTTGCACCTCATTCCCAGAGCTCATTGTTCATTTTCCCATGGATTTGTTGCACAACTGCCCATGCAGCTGATGTGGAAGAAATGCACCTCACCTGCAAAGACAGGAAGGGTTTCTTTGGTTCTGTTCTACAGAATTTTCTTCGTTTCCGTCAGAGAAACAAAACCAAGCTGTTTGCATTAAATCTGCCTCGTGTTGTGGGGTTTGGAGATAAGGGCTGCAAACAGAAGTGTTTAAGGTTCTTAACCGAGAAGGAGAAAAATCCCTTGTTCCTGTCCTGCCCTTTCCCTGCTGTGGTTTGTCAGGCTGGACAGGACTCGAGGGTGCTTTGCATTCCCCTCCTTCCGTCGGGAAATGTCTTTTACGTTTATTTTTACAAATTACAACACAGCTCCTTAGGGCTCGGGGAACTCCTTCCTTTCTCCTGCAGGACGATCTTTTGCTGATATTCTGAAAGGAAGGACACGCCTCTTCCAAGGCTCTGTGTCACACTGCAGCACTTTAAAAATCATTACATTAATTAGCTGAATTGAATAGCTCATTGACTTAATGGCTGATGCTATTTTTGATGTTTTTCTATATATATTTCTATTTTTTTTCCTGAATTTCCCCAGATCCCCAAAATCACAGAATCATAGAATGGTTTGGAATGTGGTATCAGAGGGTGGGATGGCCCTGGCACAGGGTGCCCAGGGAAGCTGTGGCTGCCCCTGGATCCCTGGCAGTGTCCAAGGGCTGGTTGGACAGGGCTTGGAGCAGCCTGGGCTGGTGGAAGATGTCCCTGCCCCTGGCAGGGGGTGGGATGGATTGATATTCAAGGTGCCTGGAACCCAAACCATCTGTGATACTGTTTTTTCCAATATTCTGCTAAAAAGCTCAGCACTGTATCTGATTTCCAGCCCCAGCTGTAAAATGTGGAGACACCTTCAGAGGTACCTCCACAAAGGACTATCCTGATTCCCTCTCGAGTGCAGTCTCCAAACACGTTCTCAGTGCCCCGAATTTCGTACCAGAGACATTTATCTCCGGGCAAAGGGCAAATGTAGAAGCTGCATTTTCTTTTTACCTGGCACACCAAAGTAGCTGTGGGTGAGGGTTTCAGACATGGATAAGGATCTTAATTACCCAAGGAAGTGTGTGACTGGACGGGGAAACACAAACAGTTCCCCATTGTCTGGCAACAGGACCCTTTGCCAGGAAGGATCTTCACCTCCTTTCAGGCTCAAGTGCCACTAATTGGTGCACTTGAGATGGGCATAGATATCCCGAGGATAATTACTGCTGTTATCCTCAGTAGGAACCTTGGGAAAGGCAGCAGCGTTCCCTACCTGGCCTTTCTGAACTGCAAATCCCGCTGGGATAGAGATTATAGCCTGACTAACTCACAAACCCGCCTTCTGTTCTAACTTTAAAAATGAGGATTTGTTCCAAAGGAATCACTAAATCCAGGACTTGCCAGATTATTCTTTTTGGGCAAAGTCCAGATGTATTAATTTCCACTGCTCAGACAAAGGCTGTGTTAGAATGACTGAAATGCTAACATCCACCTCTTTTAAAACATCATTATTCTTATTAATAAGAGCAATAATAATAAAATTTTATGCTGATAGATGTCCAGGCAGTTTTTTGCTTAAATTCTTTCTCTTTTTGAACATTGTCAGGGATGGTGACTCCACCATTGACCCAGACAGCCTGCTCCACTGCCTGACCACCCTTTCCATGAAGAAATTTTCCCGAATATGCAACCTAAACTTCCCCTGGTGCAACCTGGGGCCGTTTCCTTCAGCATATCACTTGGAGAAGAGATCAACCCCCACCTCACCCACCCCACTTCCTGCGAACAGCAGCAATTAATTGATCTCCAGTTATGAAATTCTTCCAAAAGAGATCTGAAAACGTAAAAATACATAAAAATAGTGGTTGGCTGGGGAATTATTGACAATCCCTTTGTGTGTACGTCAAGAAACAATTCCTCCGTTCCACCTTGTGGGAAAGCAGATTTTCCACACATTTGAACATATATAAGCCAGCACCATTATCTGCAATTGAAGGTCCCAAATGAAATCCACATAATCACATATTCACCACTTAATACAAACCAGCACATTAATGCTGATTCCCTGCCCTTAATTGTCCATTCCCACCGCATCATGCATTTAGTTGTAAACTCTTTGAAGTGCACGGAATTCTCTGAGGAGCTTTACCGCAATTCAATTTTAATTTGCCTTTTTATGTAGCATCTTTGATACAATGGATCTTGGAATTGTGTGATAGGGAGGTGAAAGCAATGAGAACACTTTCCAGAGCTGTGCATTTGGAGAAGCGAGACAAAATGATGTATGGACATGAGTGAGAGGTAAAAAGAAAATGAATATCTGTTTTAAACTGGAAAAAAAGCAGCATTCAGCTACTACTCCACTGGCTTTCATCCTGCCTTCATTAAAAGCTTTTGAAAGGTGTCTTATAAAGGAGTAACACTCAGAAATGCTTGTAATGCTCAGAAAAGGGAAGGCACTTCATATTTCATGCAGCTAATTATATTTTCCTGGTTTCACTCCTTGCAGGAGTCAGCGAGGAAGAAATTGCTCACTTCACATCGTTCCTGCGAGGAGGGCAGAACACATTCCTTGGATGGGCTACAAACTACAGGGCTTTGTGCCCGGGATGGAGCTGCAATTACCCAGGCCCGTGGAATGGTAATGACCCTTGTTAAACCAGCCCAGGTCAGGAGTCCAGCAGGCTCCGCGTTTCAAGCAGGAATGAAGCCTTTGAGCCCCGCTGGCAGAAACTCCAGCAAGGAAGAAGACACAGGAAGGGCACGGAAAGCACCAAACGCTGCCTCTCCTTCCTGGGCCTCTCAGAAAGCACGAGGGAGGAAATCCAGGGAACCGAGCTAGCTGTTCAAGGGACACACAGCTTTGTTTGAACAAATCCAGGGGATGAAAAGCACCCTTGTGATTTAAAACTTCCCTAAGCATGTGGCTCCACTTGATTTCAGTGGGATTAGAAACCAAGACGATACCCAGGATGTCAAAAAGCTTGGAAAAAATCTTTCCTTTTATCACTTTCATAAGTATCGATTTTTTAATTTTTTTTTTTTTTTTTAATGAGGAGCTGATCAGCTTCCACCCTGGCCACCTTCCACCATGGGCCACCGAAATTCTGATACCCCTTCAAAAACAGGAGGAGGAAAAGATCACAGAGGAGCAGGTGGGTTCCAAGGCAGGCCCGAGTTCACTGAGGTGTCACTTAGCAAATAGTGGACTGTAAAGCTGCCTTTAGTCACTCTGGGAGCTCCTCGAGGTCAGGGAATGCCAGCTGGGAAAGAAGGAGTTACAGCAGGTGAGCTTTTAATTGCAGTTTGTTAATGAGACTCAAAAGTAGCACTAGCCATACCCCACACATCAGCTGCTGGGGTAAATGAACAGCAAATCAATGGACAAACCAATTTAACAACATCATTATTAACTGCCTTGGTAAAACATCAAATGCATCCACAATTCCCTGTGATTTCTGTACAACGTGTCTTCCTCCTTATCTCTCCCAAACTTGGGACTTGTTCATCAGACAGTCCCCAAAAACTGACTGCGGGCAGGCAGTCACTGACAAATAACACATTTCACACCTAAACAGAGAGATAGAAAGGGGTAGGTCCCAGCCCTTTTAGGCTGATGTTGAGCAGAATTCCCAAAACAGAGGGCACTGGTTGCTCACCAGTCTTAGACACCACCTGCCAATTCCACGTGGCTTCCAGGAGACATTCTGGCATTCCTGGTGCTTCACACTTCAATGAACCAGCTGGGACTCCTGGGCTGGAAAACCTTTGTGTGCAGCCCTTGTTTGTCCCAGGGCTGATCCAAGGATTCCCTGCCCATGGCAGGGGTGGGATGGATGATCCCTAAGGTCCCTTCCAGCCCTAACCAGTCTGGGATTCAGGGACTCTGCAAGGACATTGTGAACTTCTCCACCACCACCAGACTCAAATAAATCCCCTCTGCACACAAAATTTATTCTGAACTTCCTACCAACCATATTCTGGTGCTAAAACTGAGTTCAAGATGAAGGAAACACAAATCTACAGCAAATCAGCACAGAAAATTAATGGGTATTTATAATTATTTATAATTAATAATAAAATTAATTAATGACTGTGAACATTCCCATTAGTAATGAAGACATTACTACAGCTTCCATGTTTTCAGTCAGCCTCAGGAAGATGATACATGTCCAGAAATCTGTGATCTGGATGGACTGAAGGGCTTTGGGTTCCCTGGTGTATCACATTACTCAAATCTGCTTGCAAATCCTGCTTCAGAGGGTGGGGGTGTAGAAACACAGATTTCTCCATTTATTATAGTAAGGTGCCATAAAATAATGTACTTCAACACAACATAGTGGTAGGATTAAAAATATATATATACTTTTATTATTATTATTATATTGGTGGAATAAAAAATGCTGGAGACTGAAACCTATAGAAAAAATATAAAAAATATGTGCATATATAGATTTATATATAAAGGCTACTTTTTTTTCTGAAGTGGAGGTTAACTCCTTATTCCTTAGTAAATCTTCAAAATTTTTGTAGACTCAGTGATAAATCCTTAAAGTTTTCTTGATTAGAAATTGGTTTTTACACCAAGTGATGCAGGCTCTTGATTAAACTGTACTCTAATATGGCTTTTGAATTTCTGCCCTTCATTTCTGCCAGATCACAGCAGTTTTCCTCTCTTTATCCCCATTTTACCCTGACGCGAGACATCCTTGCAGCAGAGGCACAGCTGGCTCAGGGCAGCAGCTCCACACCTCTCCTGGTTTCCCCATTCCTTGCAGATGCAGTCCTTGTGGAGGCCACGTGCAGCCTCCTGGGATGGATTCCTGAGTCACAATTGCTGGCCACAAAGGAATCAGATGGAGTCTGGAATGAAAGCAAAATCCAGGTAAAGCCTAGAAAGAGAAAACCCCTTTGTCTGCTGCCACCACCACCATTAAGACCCTTCCCCAAAGCCACCTGTTCAATAAGGAGCTGGTTTTTCCAATACCTTACACCAGGATTAGAAAGCTCTGGTTCATTTTGGCTCCCTCACTGCGTGGGAATTCCCAGTGGCTGCAATTCCAGCAGAGTTTGGCTGGGAACTGGTCCCTGGGAATCCACAGCATCTGATTCCCTCTTTCACAATCTCTGCTGATGGAGAGAGTGATGCTGTTCCTGAGGCAGAGCCACTGATCCCATTACTCCCATCTCTAATCCTATTCACCCTCAGGCTTTCTGGGTGGTTTAGAATCCTGGTTTTGGTTTTAGAGGGGTCATTTTAAAAAATAACTTCGGAATTCCTTCAACATTACTGGTTTGACTGCTGTCATTGTTACCATTCTGAGCTGGGTTTCTTAGGAGCTTTGTGACCTTGGCTGTAGAGTGACTGCAAGTACACATCAAAAATTTTCCTGTTTTCCTGAATGAATCCTTTAAAATGGGCTTTACTCATCCCCTTGCTCTTACTTCTTTAATTAGTGCCTTTACCCCAGCTAAACAATATGTTTTTGATTGCCACAGCCCCACGCAATCTCAGCCGTGAAGATTTTCCCCATTAATTCAGATCCGAGGGCTGCACGAAGAAGCACTTTGATCTCATTAACATAGAAAATAAATCAGGGAGCACAGCTACTGCCAGTTATTTTCTGTCATGCCTGAGAAACTCGTCACAAGATTAATTGTTATTGGTCAGCTTCTCTGCCCCCTTTAGCCCTTTGGCACAGTCCTGCTTTGTGCACCACAGAGCCCTGAAAAGAGTCCTTGCATAAGGAAAACCAAGTGGAAGAACAACAGAATAAACTCAGCTTGACCACTCTGGGCTCACTCAGAGAGAAGTGGTGATGAAATTAAAACAGAACTTCCCCTAGCAGAGAATGTTGATGCTTTGGGACCATTCCTGGCAGGAATGTTGCCCACCAGTCCCTATTTCTTTCCCAGCTGATGGTAGATCTTGATGATGCTGATGACAAAGCACTGGGGACATGACTTTGAGCTGAGGTTTCGCTGATGAAATGCAGAATGCACTGCAGTAACATTTGTTCGCAAAGCCAAATATGCCCTGCTTGAACACTCAAATTAAACAGCACCAACAAACCAACAAACAAACTGACAAGAGCTCCTCAATCCCTGGAACTGAAGTACAATTTTCCTACAACTGTGTGACCAACATCAGTGGAATGTTGAATTGCTGAATTGTTCATGGCTTGCTTTGGGCTGCTGATTTCTTGTGACACAGAGGGGGAAAGCACTTCAATACCTCAGCTAATCTGAGTTTCTGGAGACAGTTTTCTTCTATGTAATTTTAATTTTCATAGAATCATGGAGTTGTTTTGGTGGGAAGAGGCCTTAAAGATCACTTTGTTTCACTCCCTGCCACAGGCAGGGACACCTTCCACTATCCCAGGTTCCTCCAAGCCCCATCCAGCCTGGCCTTGGACACTGCCAGTGATCCAGGGGCAGCCCCAGCTTCTCTGGGCACCCTGTGCCAGGGCCACCCCACCCTCCCAGGGAACAATTCCTTCCCAATATCCATCTAACCCTGCCCTGTGGCAGTGGGAAGCCATTCCCTGGGTCCTGTCACTCCAGGCCTTTGTCAATTGTCTCTCTCCATGTCTCCTGTCAGCTCCTTCGGGTCCCGCAAGGCCTCAGTGAAGTCACCCTGGAGCCTTCTCTTCTCCAGGCTGAACAATCCCAGCTATCCCAGCCTTTCCTCTCAGCAGACCTGCTCCATCCCTCTGATCACCCTGGTGCCTCCTCTGGACTGGTATCAGAAGTGACACTCTCTCTTGATAATACATACAGAAAAAGAAACAAATAACTGAAAAATCAAAACCAAAAGAACTTCAAATGAACAAGAACATCCCCAACAAGAACCACAAAACCACAAACCACCCCTAGAATCCATCACAGCTAGATAAGGAGCAACTTGTAATCAGAATTGTTTCCTGGGCTGAATTTTTCCCGTGTTACTGCAGGACGTGACAAGTTTTGAGTTTGTTTAAGGTGAATATTAAAGCAGTCTAGGAAAGCACAGTAATAATAACCCATAAAGCAAATTAATTTCTTCCCTTTATTTTTAATTCCACCCAGCCATGAGCCATCCACCACTCAGTGCAAGATGAATGAATCCCACTCTGACCGCTTTTCACTTGTCAAACCACCCCGAGCCCTAAGTTTTCCAGAATCTGATGTCAAAACACTTTTTCTTCACTGGGAGCTGAGTCTGTCAAAGGAGAGGATTCACTAGGAGTGATATTAATGACAGAGTTTGGGAGAATTTCAGTCTGTGCTGTGGCTTGAGTTGATTCCAACGCTCACCCATCAGTTTGGACCATGGGAATGGATCCAGCTCTGTACAAAACCAGTGTGATCATCTTCTCATTAGCACATCAGGCAGCTTTTTGTATTAATCACCTTTGCTTAGCAGACAGGCACTGCTCAGGCTCGCTGTGTTGGGTCCCCACACACAGAACCTCGGAGAGCTTTTTTTATGGGCTTGGATTAAATTTAACGACTTCTCTGTTGCTAATCCAAAAAAGTTATTTCTGTTCCTCCTCCATCCTGACAATGAGGCATGGCAGGAAGGAGGACAGGCAGGAGATATCTTTATCACACTGATACCAACATGGGGGTTTGACACTTGGCAGATGACAGCAAGTATTTTAAACCAAAGAAGCTTTTTAGATCCTTTCACATCCTTGCTCCCTGCATTTCAGCCCAGAGAAGAGAAGGTTCTGGGGAGATGTTAGAGCACCTTTGATTGCCTGAAAGAGCTCCAAGAGAGCTGGAGAGGGACTTTGGACAAGGGCCTGCAGTGACAGGACAAGAGGCTTCCCACTGATAGAGGGCAGGGTTAATTGGGATTTTGGGAAGGAATTGTTCCCTGGAAGGGTGGGGAGGCCCTGGCACAGAGAAGCTGTGGCTGCCCCTGGATCCCTGGAAGGGTCCAAGGCCAGGTTGAATGGGGCTTGGAGCCACCTGGGCTGGTGGAAGCCTGGTCTGGCCCATGGCAGGGGTGGCACTGGATGGGCTTTAAGGTCTCTCCCAAGCCAAACCAGTCTGGGATTCTGTGAGTGTCAAAAAGCGAGGCTGGGCTCTTGCCACACCAGTACAGACCCTTCCCTATTGCTCCTGCCCTTTTTATTCCTTATCTGTCCTGGCCACAGGCTTTCCAGATAGGAAATATGAAGCCAGTAAGGGGAAGGTGATTTAAAATCCTCTTCCATTTTGTAGCTCTGCCCATGTAGCACAGCCACGTTCTAATGGTTGCATTTTGTCTTACAGGTAAATGCTATAGAAGTGACAGAAATATGACAAAGGGATTGCTGGTTTGTGGTGCACTGATTCCATTAATTTGGCCACAAGGCTCTGGAGAGGGAATTGCACTGCCTACTCATCAATATTTTGCACTTTTTTTTGCTGGAGCCTAGAATCAGACAAGGCCCTTAAAGATCTTGTAATAAATGCAGCTCTGGCCTCTAGAGACTCATTCCTGCCCAGGAGTTTGAAAAGAACTATCTTCCACTGAATTAAAAATTTCTCCAAATACATCATGACATTCCAAAATATTGAGCTAGTTCAGATATGCTTCTGGATTTCCAAGGCCCTGAATAGCTCTTTCTGTCTAGAGGGTTTTCCAAGTTTATTGCAGGCGAATCATTTCAGCCTCAGCACTGTTAAAGTATTAAAAGTATTTCTTTATATAAAAAGGGAGCATAGAGGTCTGACTGAACACCCAATTGACGTTTTTGCTGTGGAAGAATGGATCCATCAGCTCCAGGTGGAGCTGGCCAGTAAGGATGTGGTGTTGCCACACGTCCAGCACAAAGCAGATGCGGCTGAGACACAAGAGCAACCTGAGAGCAGCCCCCCAAAATTTGGCATCTGTTGTCCCTGTGTTGCTCTCCTTGCAATCAAATGACTTCAAAAAGGAGTGAAAATTGGGAAGGTAACTCCACCACTCTTCCATAAACCCAGGGCTTGTGCTTTCTAGGATGCAGTGGAGGAGCAGATGAGCTCCATGGGAGGTGCTGGAAGTGCTGCAGTTCACACAAGGAAACATTGCCTGAGCTCAGGGGCCCAAATCTGCTTTTACTCGGACTTTCTAGGACAGTCTTCCAAGTGAGAGGGTCAGCTGCCAGGCCCTTCCACATACAATCTTATCCCATCCACATGCAACCTCCCTTGGCTTTTGCCCTTGTCACACTGAGTACAAGAGGGGGCTGTCAGGAGGAAAATTAAATTTTAAAATAAACCCTTGGGTTTGGCGCTGCTTAAGCAGAATTTTGGACTCCATTTCTTTCACAGGGTGGTGCCTTTTGGTAAAAAGTGATGCTTGCAGCGATTCAGGTGGAGCTCACCACAAACCAGTGGTACCCACCCCCCTCTCCCAGCTGTGAGGCATTGTCTCCAAAGGCTTAGGATTCATTGCAGTGCAGAGATTTCCACGGGGCACATCTGAAAGCTGAAATCCAGGTGCTTTGAGGTAATTTGGGGGCTGCAGGGACCCAATCACCACTTGAGTGCTGAGGTCACCATCGCCAAAAAGGGCCAACACCCCATGCCAGAGGTGATTTATGGAGGGGACATAAACAGGGAAACCAGTTAGCAGCATGCTGGAGAGTTTCCTCTGTGAAGTTGTCCCACCCCCTTCTCACCACACCTTTTCCAGCGCTGCCAGGGATGAGGTGGCGAACTCATTTTCAGTGTTCTGCTCCCTGGGGAAGCAAGCCCAGCCACTCATCATGTTTGTGTTCTGGTTTTCAGACTCATGCTTAGTTGTGAAGAGAAATTCTGCATTTATTATCAATAAACTGTGGTAAGAGTAGGAGATTTATATGCATCTGTTTATATAAGGAGCACTTTCAGATACTGAAATAATAAAAGCATCTTCTGGATGCCACTCGGTGTCAGACACAGCAACTCATTCTTGGGCCCACTTGAAAGCTGCTAAAATCCATTTTGCTGGTTCACTAAATCCCTGTCTGGGAGTTCTCAGTCACCTGTGGAGCAAACAGCCTGGGACGAAGCTGGAGGTGCTGCATGATTTTGGGGAGCACAGGCCCTCATCACAGCAGGGCCTGAGTTCCTCACAACATATCACTTCTTGAACCATCACACAGGAATTTAGGGGGCAAGCAGAAGGAACCCCACCACACTTCTGGATCAGTCTGTCTGACACAGTTTTAAACCAAAAGGACCATGATGTGGAAGGAATGACATCAGTTTAGAGGAAGCAAGAGCTGTAAGGTTCCACAGCTGTTTAAAACATGAAACAAAATAAACTTCAACAACCATTTAAAACATTAAGCAAAATAAACAATCATTAAATCAGTAAGGCAAATATTAATGAATTTTCTTCTGTGGCCTCCAATGTCTGATTGCACAGAAACAACAATTTTATGCAGTGAGGGACAATCAGAAATTTCTGGAATTCCTAGTGTGATACTCGTAGTGGTAAAGACACTATCCCTGTACTTGTCTTCCTATTATTAAATCAGCATTCATCAACAACACTTGGATAAAATATATTATACTGCATCTATATGGCGTGACCCCAATAAATAGATATAAAATATGTACATGTAATTCGTGTGCCCCGTTATTATGGGCCTAAGGACCACAACCTGAAAACCCGTGGCCTGAAGTATAACTATGCAAAGGCTGATATTGCCCAAGAAAACAAGATTTAGGCTTCCAGCTCACACCATTATTTATTAGCAATTGCACAAATCATAATTAGGCCTTTTTTAAAAAGCCCACGCTGAAGGTTTCATTGCCATTTCTTTACAGCAGCCCTTTATAAATCATTCATCTGGAGGTTTCTCTCCCGTGTGCCGTGCAAACATTCCTGTAAAATCCTCTTAATGGAGTCTATGAATCAATGCACAGCGAAGTGTCACAGGTGGAATCGATGGCTCCAGAAGCGAGAGGACCTTTTTAGAGGCAGGTGTCGAAAACCCTGACTGAATTAGAAACTTTAATCTATGGCAGGCACTGAAATTTATGCTCCAAAGAGATAGTTTGAAAGTCCTCCCTTTTTTTCACTGCTATGGATATAAATTCCTGTCAACAGCTAAAAGAAGGAATGAGAATTCTTTAGTCTGGATATAAGACTGAAGGGATATATAATAATAAAATTATACTGATCCTCAAGTACATGAAAGGCAACTTAAAAAAAAAAACAAAAAGAAAAAAGAAAAGGAATTTAGAGTGCTCTGGGGCTTAAAATGCAGAAAGGGCTACAGAGGGTGGATCTGGGGAACACTTTTTTGATAGGCTGGAACCCTAACCCAAAATTCAGTTATTAAATAGAAGTGACCTCATCATCAGGAATTCCACTATTGTGAGTTCCAGCCCCAGCAGGAAGGGCAAGGATTCAGTGACAGAAAAGGGGCATCCTTTGCTTCTTCCTGGCCCTCAGAGATGCTGCTCCAACTCCAGCCCCACGTGAAAGCAGCCCCCAAACCCTCACTTCGGCTGTTTCTCCCTTAAATTCCTGCTTATCCCCAATAACTTCAGTTTGCATCCCATATGCCCTACTTTGTACTCTTCCTACTGTCTTCACTAATTTTACCATCTTGGTTTTTCAATTAAAGACAAAATACAGACTGGGGGAAATATTCCATCCCTTGTTTTGCCCAGACTTCATCCTCCCCTGCTTTTTCAGACAATGACACAACAATGTTATGTACGGAAAAATGATTTTTGGAGTGTAAAGGTACAAAACCTGGGCTGTATTTTCTTTTAGTTATTTCTACCAAATCAAAAATTCGAAGATAAATCAGTGTAGTTTCACAGGCTTCTTAGGAAGGTTTATCATCACACAGTTTGAAATAAAACCCTACTATTAATCTGTCAGCTGCCTAATTTTATTTTTAAAGAAACAAGACCTTTTGAAGTCCTGATCACACTAAACAGTCCATTATTTCCATATTCAGAACACTTTTTTGGGTCCAGGAAGTCTTGGAAATAAATAAGTTTAGAGGTGAAAGGGGAAAAAGAATCAATAAAAAACCAGAAAAGCGACTGCAGTTGTGCTTCAGCTTTTTAGGAAAAAAACCCCAAAACCCCATGGTATTGTCTCTTTACGCTTTTTTACTCATTAATTAAAGCTGACACTTCCAAAAGCAGCGTTAAATTTAACTTTGATTTAAGAACTCATCTTCCCTGCTCATCTATTTTAAGTTAAGGTGACCAGACACCAAAGCAGCTGCTGCCTCTAAAGGATAATGGAGTTTAGTACCACGTATCCCATGCAAAATGTCAACCTTTAACCCTCAAAATAACACTTTTAAATCAAACAACGGGAAACCTTCCCAGCAGCTTTTTCAACATGTTTGAAGAAGAGTGGGGAGAGGAAAACTTTAGAGGTTTCGTTTCAGGGGTTTCGGTTATTTTTGAGTGTTTGATCACCTGGGAAGCAAATCCAAAAGAAACTGGAATTGTTTTCCAGGGTGATAACGCTGCCCTCGAGGAAAAGTCTGATGTGGAGTGGCTGAGAGAGCTGGGAAAGGGGCTCAGCCTGGAGCAAAGGAGGCTCAGGGGGGACCTTGTGGCTCTGCACAACTCCCTGACAGGAGGGGACAGCCGGGGGGGGTCGGGCTCTGCTCCCAGGGAACAGGGACAGGAGGCGAGGGAACGGCCTCAGGCTGGGCCAGGGGAGGCTCAGGTTGGATATTGGGAAAAATCTGATCACTGAAAGGGCTCTCAGGCCCTGACAGGACCTGGTGGTGCCCAGGGCGGTGGTGGAGTCCCCATCCCTGGAATATTCAAAGATCACGCGCATGTGGCACTGGGGGACAAGGGTTGGTGCTGAGCACGGCAGTGGTACTGGGCTGGTGGTTGGACTTGGTGATCTTAAAAATATTTCCCAACCTTAACAACTCTCTGATTCTGCAAAGCTTCCTAGGAAACGATTCGTGTCACAGCACAGGTCTAATTTTAGCAGACTGGGGGAATTAAAAATAATCCACCTGTTTTGGAAGTCATTTAAGTTGAGGTTGTTATGTAAGTGCTTTGATGGTGAAAAAATAAATCAAACAAAAACCATGACAGAAACTATCACTGCCTAAAAAGTGGCTAATTTTTTTAATCATCATATATATATTTATGTTTGGACACAAATGTGTGCATGTTGTACAGGGAAGAACAAGAACAAACCAGGGATGTAAATGCCAGAGATAGCTATTTCTCCCTAATTAAGTTTTCAATCAACAAGGCAATCAGCACAGAGCTCCCGCCAGTGCTGCTCTGAGAGCATCCCGAGTCCTCGAGCAGAGCTGGCACCGGGCATTCCAGGCTGAAGAACACCTTAGGATAACACTCTCCTACACCCCAGCGGTAAAACAGGGACACGGCTCCCTGCAAAGCCTTTCACTCCGTCAGAACAAGCGGACGAAGGAGCACAACGCCCCGGTGAGCACATCCAGGCTCGGGATTTGCCCCGAATATCCCATCGAACCAAAGGGGATGTTTGCAATCGCTCAGGTGTTTATTTTGTTGGGCTGCCAGTCAGACCGGAGCATTCCGCAGGGGAAAAGGATGGAAATGCCTTCATTCCAAAAGCAATCGGAATGTGGAAAAGGCCAAGTGCCCCGTGTTAGGTTACAACAGTTCAGGTGCTCCCCTAATTAATGAGAGGACCGTGGCTAAACGCCATCGCAATTGTGATGTCCTGGGGCCTCATTCAATTCCCACTGGGAACAAGCAGGATCACATCCTGCAATTAACTGTGGTGGCCTTTGGATTGCACTCGGACTCCACTCGGAAAGTGATGGAGCTCTCCATGGAGAGGCTGAGCACTTCCAGCTCCTCCTCGGCCAGGGTTCCTCTCCATGGACCACAAATCCTTTGGAAAAACCTGCTCCTGTGTGGGTCCTTCCCACGGGCTGCAGGGGAATCTTTCTCCCTCTCTTCTTCACTGGCAAAGCAAAAAAAAAGAAAAAAAAATAGAGATGGAAAATACTGTTTTATTTTAAAACTGAAAGCCTTTGAGGACAAACTGCTGATCACTTTACTTTCCTCATCCAAATTAGGAGAAGGACCAAGCCTCCTCTCTAAGGCTGAGCATCCAAAAAGAGTGCAGGGGAGCTCGTCTTTCCTGCACCTGAAATCAAACTGGGTGCTTTGAAAAGAGCCTGGAGGTCCTGCCACCTAAATGCAATAATTGCCTTTGAAATTCTTGATTAAATTGTGTGAGTGAGAAAATAAATCACATTCTTTCTTAGGATGCAAAAAATTAAAGATTGTTATCATGAAACAGTTTGGGTCAGAAGGGACCTTAAAAATCATCTTATCCAAGCCCCTCCATCATTTTATCTTCCACTACAGACAGAACACAACACACCCAGTTTTGATTTAAATTTTGCCTTCTTTAATGAAGCATCTTAGGAAAAATTAACAGAGAGGTCTTTTTTCCTGTGGTTATATTATACAGAACAATGATGTAACAACTTAATTGCTGTAATCCACAAACTTTCTCAGCAGAAGTGGGTTTGTCCTTTCATTTAATGCTTGTTTATAGTTGGGTAGTTAATCCTAAAAAGGACACGATTGTGCTGTCATCTTCAGAGCATCAGAAAATACATATATTCTGCAAATCTCCAAAAGGCAGCAGCAGAGTAATTGACAGCCATGATTACTGTGCCCTCTAGGAACATTGTGGATGACAGATGATGGTAATTTCCTCATAAATCATGTCTAAACCATGAAAAATGCAACAGAACCTCATTTGAGGAGTATGATCCTACCAGGACTAGGGGAGGAGGTAGAATTTGGGTCTGCAATGTTTATTTGGGTTTTTAGGGATAGAATCTTCTGGAAGTTGCAATCCTGTGTGTGCAGGAAAAAAAATCCCCTTTCAGATGAGCAGCACCATCTCTTTTGCCTCTCCTGTGCTGCTGTGGTACTTTTCCTGCTCCTGGCTGATTTGCAGGAGAGAAGAGCTGCAGCTCCTATTTCAGAAAAGTTCCCAAGATAGCAGTGAAGGGGTTTTTGTTCAGGACTAGAGGAATAAAAGGGATAAGAGAATATTTTAGAGTCTGAGAATCCCAGTGAACAATTCTACATTTTCTCCATGCTTTCAAGCTGGAATGTTTTCATTATTTTTAATATAAAGGATTTTTTTTCCTATTTTTGACCAGATTCATTGAGTGAGAATAAGGCTGTCCCCCTCCACACTGCATTTGTATTCCGTGTAAAGCTCACAAACTGAAGTTCCTGTAACTTTTTTTAAACATCATTATCTCCCCCATTCCACCTGTGTCTTTTAACATTTTCTATTCATTATAGAATGTGGTGCCCAGTTGACTCCATGGTTCAGAAATGTTTGATTTACAGGGAACAGTTTGCGGTATCATGGAAACCTGGAACAGTCTGGGTTGGAAGGGACCCTAAAGCCCATCCAGTCCCACCCCCTGCCATGAGCAGGGACACCTTCCACTGTCCCAGGTGGCTCCAAGCCCCATCCAACCTGACACTGGACACTGCCAGGGATCCAGGGGCAGCCACAGCTTCTCTGGGCACCCTGTGCCAGAGCTTCCCCAACCTCATAGCCAAGAATTCCTTCCCAATACCCAATCTAAACCCACTTTCTTTTAATTTGAGTCAATTCCCCCTTGTCCTGTTCCTCCATCCCTCGTAAACAGTTTCTCTCCATCATATTTCCTTGTTTCCTTCAGGCCCTGCAAGGCCACAGTGAGGTCACCCCAAAGCTTCACTTCTCCAGGCTGAGCAATCGCAAACCTCCCAGCCTTTCCTCATGGCAGAGCTGCTCCATCCCTCTGACCATCATGGGCATAGGTGAGAAGTTTGAGCCTTCAGCAGATCCATGTCTGGTGGCACACAGGGGTTGTTCAGGGCCACGAGACAAAGGCAAGGAGATCCCTTAGAAGTTACTGACATGGGCACAATGGGCTCAGGGAAAACCAAATCACTTTCCAATCAAAATAGAACTAAATAATGAGAAACAAAACCGAATAAAACAACACCTTTCCCTTCCCCTTCGCCCTTCTCCACATCACCCCTGAGTGGTGCTGGGGATGGGGAATGGGGGCTGTGACCAGTCTACTGCAGCTCTTCTCTGTGCTCCTCTCCTCACACTTTTCCTCTCCTTGGCCAGGGTTCCTCTCCGTGGACCACAAATCCTTTTCTCCTTCCCATGGCCTGCAGGGGAAACCTCCTCCCTCTCTTCTTCACTGGCAAAGAAAAAAAAAGAGAGAAAGAAAATACTGTTTTATTTTAAAACTGAAAGCCTTTGAGGACAAACTGCTGATCACTTTACTTTTCTCATCCAAATTAGAAGGAGAAGGACCAAGGCCTTTGGGCAGATTCTGCTGCTTGCATTTGTGATGTCCCAAAAAGGCTCAGAGGGCTTATCATCAGTAAATCATTTCCACCCCTGCAGCACCTTCTCTCATCCCACATCATCTTCTGTCAGCATCTTCCAGGCTGAACACCCCATTTGCCTCCAAGTTATGGGACTGGGGAAAGGGAAGGAAAGCTTTTAAGTAGGAATTGCAACATTCCCCATTGTTTCTGCAAAAGCCAATTGTTTTAATCTTCAGATACGCTGCAAGGAAAACCTCTTTGTAAGGACTCCTGCAAAGATCACAAGGCTTGCAATGCCTCTTAGGGAGAAAACGGATTCTTTCCCTGGGATAACTTAATCAGCATGGCAGCTTCACACAAAACCTGGATTCAGCAGAAGTTTAATGGCATTTAGGCACCTTTAGAGTTCCATAAATATCCCCCATCCTGGAACTGCACCTTATACAGTGCAATGTTCCCTGCACATCTCACAGAAGAGGCCTGAATAAATCACAGTTCAGCCAGAGTTTAGGCAGGTGAAAGCAGGTAAAGCACCAGTTAAACCTATTTTTTTTCCAGATCCAATAAAATAACAGACATCAGGTAAATATTACGAAACTAAAATTGCAATAACTGATAGCAATACACCTTCCCCCCAACACACAGAGTAGAATATAAGAAGAGTTTCTGTTTCAGATAAAAACTTGATGACTTTACCATTATGTTGTAAACACTTAATTTTGTATGTTATTACTAAAGGAATTCCATTTCCAAATGTCTGCTTTTCTGTGAGCACTGGCTTTGCATGATGATAAAATAATAAAGCGACTGAAGGCATTCCAGTGTTCACAGAATCATGGAATGGTTTGAGCTGGAAGAGACATGAAAGCTCATGGGTAGGGACACCTCCCACTAGAACTTCGTGTCTGAACTGAAGTCGCCTCTATTTGGTGAAGCCACCTGAATCTCCACACTTCAGACACAATTTCTGTGTGTGTGCACCAGAAGAAGCTTCAGCAGTGTCACATGTCGAGTTCTATTCACAGCTTGACCCTTAAAAGTGTGTTAAAAGAAAAACACAGATTCACAGAATATCTGGAGCTGAGGGACCTTTCCAAGGTTGTCCAGTCCAAGCTCCCTGCTATGAGCAGGGACAGCTACAGCTGGACCAGGTTGCTCAAAGTGGCCTTTCCAGGGATCCAGGGGCAGCCACAGCTTCTCTGGGCACCCTGTGCCAGGGCCTCCCCACCCTCCCAGGGAACAATTCCTTCCAATATCCCATCCAACCCTGCCCTCTGGCACTGGGAAGCCAATTCCCTGAGTTCCGTCTCTCCATCCCTTGTCCCAAGTCCATCTCCAGCTCTCCTGGAGCCCCTTTAGGCCCCGCAAGGGGCTCTGAGCGCTCCCTGCAGCCTTCCTTTCTTCGGGTGAACACCCCCAGCTCTCCCTGCCTGGCTGCAGAGCAGAAGGGCTCCAGCCCTTGGAGCATCTGTAAATCCATTACCAGGACGAGAAGAGACCCAAAAAAAAAAAAAAAAAGATAAAGTTCACCTTTAATCATCTCCCCTCCCCTCCCCTAAAACACAGAGTTCCTAAAAGTGGGGGACAGGAAATGCAGAGATTTCAAAATAAAAGCCCAGTGGAATTAAGGTTCTGGCTATTTAAAGCCATCCCTGCTTTGGGATAAAAAGAGTTTTAGGTGCTGAGCTAGAAATGTGCCTTCCACCCCAACCCACAGACATCTGTAGAAGCAGCCAGCATATGCCGAGAAAAACCTTTGGAATGGTTTGTTTATTTACTGCACAGCACAGTTCAGTCTTGGGCTTCATTCACATTGAACCCAGGGGAGAGTCCCTGCTGAAACAAACCACTAAAGCAGCTCTGAGATGCACATTTCATTCACATCAAAAGCAAGCTGCTCTGAGGTTTTGAAAGAATTTAATATTCCAGGACATGTTACAAAAGCCATCCTCCCAATCACTGCCCTCCACAATGGGAATAAGGAGAATGATGGAGAATATCCCCATATTAAACACAGCTTAAGCAGTCATTTGGGATGTAGAAGGCAAAATATTTAGAGTTTGAAGGTCTAAAAGCAAACAAAGAGATGAGGATATGCTTCCCAGGAAAACTCTAAGTCCTTTAGCAGTGTTTGAAGTCCTCTCTTGGAGCCTGTGTACAGTCTGTGTAGAAGCAATTATGCCTGGAATATTTGAACACTAAGGGGAAGTGTCTGAGCACCAGAGATAACAGGAACTTCTCTTTCAGCCTGGAGGAAAGGGAGCACAGCCACTCCAAAGTGAACACAGCGAGTGCTGGGGCTTCAGTTGCAATGCAGTGGAAGAGTTTGGAATCTCAGCACTTTGAACTGCACCCAAAGAAAGCCAGCAGAGGTGAACAGTGCATCTTCTAATCAGGGAGGAGACTCAGGTCCATTCAAAAAATATATCTTTGACACAACATTTGCCAAGATATTGGCTGCTCTGAGGGTGAAAAGAATCTCCAGACCTGTGTGCCCAAAGGGATAAAAAATGGAACAACCTCTAGGAATCACTCTGCTGTTCAAAGAGCTGACTTTCTGTCCTTTTCTGGCACCATCTAAAAAATCCTACCATAACAAAAAATTCCTCATGGAATTCAACATGAAATTCCAGCTGCTGCTGCACATGATTTGGAGCAATTCCAGACAGGAGCACAGGCTGGGAATAAGTAAGTGAGAGCATTGCTGTGGAGAAGGACCCAGGGGCTCAGGTGGATGAAAGGTGTGGGGAGCAGCTCCAGGGAGGGGATTGTCCCCCTCTGCTCTGCCCACCTGAGACCTCACCCAGTGCATCCAGCTCTGGGGGCCCAGTACAGGAAGGAGCTACTGGAGAGAGTCCAGAGGAGGTCCCGGAGATGCTGGGAGAGTTGGGGGTGCTTACCTGGAGAGAAGAAGGCTGCAGGGAGACCTCAGAGACCCTTCCAGTGCCTAAAGAGGCTCCAGAAGAGCTGGAGAGGAACTGGGGACAAGGGATGGAGGGACAGGACAAAGGAAGTGGCTTTCCAGTGCCAGAGGGCAGGGTTAGATGGGATATTGAGAAGGAATTGTTCCCTGGCACAGGGTGCCCAGAGAAGCTGTGGCTGCCCAGGGGCAGCCCTGGAGGTGTCCAAGGCCAAGTTGGACAGGGCTTGGAGCCACCTGGGCTGGTGGAAGGTGTCCCTGCCCCTGGCAGGGGGTGGAACAAAGTGATCTTTAAGTTCCCTTCCCACCCAAACCGTTCTATAATTCCATAATTCTGTAAGAGGGGCAAAAAAAGTATTTCCCTGAATTTATACTTATCAATAGAGAGAATGAGCAAAGGGAATTTTAGCTAAGAAAATTCAGCTGTTCTGCCTAAAATGTTGCTTGCCCAGCAGCCGAGCTGTCACCGGGTGTTTATGGGATGTGATTGCTGCATTGTGCCAAGTGCAGCATCATTAAATGTCCTTATTTAGGGAATGACTTAGTGGGGGCTTGGCAGTGCTGGCTAATGGTTGGGCCTAATGATTCCAGACGTCTTTTCCAACCTAAATGATTCTATGAAAATTCCAATTATTGGTAAGATAATAGCAGAACTGGCTTGCTGCAAGTTACTGGGCTACGTGTCACTGTAGAAAAACTTTACCCAAGCAGCAGAACAACAAAATTTCTTTGAGAATTGGCACTGAAGGAAAGATCAGCTTTGAGACCTTGGTTCCAAGGAAATCTAATTTCACCTTTGCCTTCCAAAGGACCTCGGTTCTACCTGTGATGTGCTTAGGCTCTGTGTTTCGATTCAGTGTGAATTATTCCGTTGCCTTTGAGAAATCCATTGGATTCTTAGAGATATTTAGGGACCTAATTTCAGCAGCTGTTTCATCAATATCTGTACAGCTTTGATGGCTTAAATTCTGTTCACATCTCTTTCTAAATACTTTCTCCATTTTTATTCTCCTCCAGTTTGAGCGAAAGCATTTAAATTGTTTAAATTACAGCAAAAATTGGATGAATGTATAAAAGTCTAGAAAATCAAAGCCAGGCCTAAAATAAAATCCCACCATATTCCATGCAACAGTGTGTGACATATTTCCCTCTCTCCATGCTTTTATAACATTGTCATTTATGCAATATCTGCGCTAAATATATGATTTATATATTTAATCTATACAGTAAATAGATGCAATAAATGTAGAACATGGTTTCAGCCAGGATTTCCATAGAAACATCTGGAAATATTATGCTGTCCATATGCCAATAAGAGCACGGATCTTTTTATATTATTATTTAATGCCAAAATTTACTTTCAAAGAGAAATTAGAATTGGATTTTATGTCATATTTAAAACACTCTTTCTAACTACACTTAGACACCTGAATATTAAACCACACATTTCTTATCACCACACAATTCTATTGATCACTTTTG
This sequence comes from Rhipidura dahli, assembly GCA_013399225.1. Taxonomy (NCBI): domain Eukaryota; kingdom Metazoa; phylum Chordata; class Aves; order Passeriformes; family Rhipiduridae; genus Rhipidura; species Rhipidura dahli. The sequence goes on along the minus strand of VXAC01005368.1, from coordinate 8,609 downwards.
GGCTGGAAATGTCTTTTCTTCGCTTGTAGCCACTAGCAAAATATTTACAATAATCACCAAAACTTCCAGGAGGCAAAAGCCAAGAGAAAACCCTTCTGTACACACTTCCCCTCATTTCCAAGTTGAAACCAGAGCCTTTTATGTTACTTTAACATGTGTTAATCATATCATTAATGTTATGACTGACAGAAATTAGTTTAATGGAGAGTTCAGGGTTCTTAAATCAAGACAGGCTTTTGGGTTCTCATGATTAATAGAGCAATACCCCAGCCACATGTGCTCGAGCTGCAAAGGAAGATGGATAATGAGCTCCTGCACCCGCTGAAGGAATTTTAAAACCTGTGGTGGACTACATTCCAACGAGAGCACATTACACTGGAATTAATGCAGGATCATTTGTCTCTCATAGCCAATGTTCAAAGGAAAAGTGCAGAGACTGAGCAGGGATATTCACAACTCTGACTGTGGGAGGGCTAATGAGATGGGGGATGAATGGGGGAGAAAAGAGAAAGGACCACTTGATAGAGATCTCCTTCCAGGCCCAAAGGGGTGTTGGATGACACACGAGACTTTCCTGGCATGTGCAGTGTCCCCCTGACAAACCCCAGCCCCTCAGCACGCCAGGCTTCATTGGAAGCATGGCTGCATATTCCTGCTCAGTTCTTACAAGAAATTCTGTGTCACACAGACACTGACACCCTGGTCTCACAGAATCCAGACTGGTTTGGGTTGGGAGGGACCTCAAAGCCCATCCAGTGCCACCCCCTGCCATGGCAGGAACACCTTCCACTATCCCAGGGTGTTCCAGCCTGGTCTTGGACACTGTCAGGGATCCAGGGGCAGCCACAGCTTCTCTGGGCACCCTGTGCCAGGGCCTGCCCACCCTCACAGGAGGAACTGCTGTCCAGTATCCTGTCTAACCCTGCCCTCTGGCAGTTGGAATAATGCACTATTTTCCTCCTACCATCCTTCCTCCAATTTCTCCTGTAATTTGCTTAATTCTTTGTCAAATTACACAATCTTTACAGAATTTATGGCATTGGTGTTGCTGCAATCCTCCAGGGAAACAGCAGGATGGGAAATCTTTGCTTTCTGGAGAGAAAACACAGCTGGGGAATGGTTTTGAGCAGCTCTGTAGTGATGTACTACCAATGACCTGGGGGAATTACAGGTGTAATGTGGTCTGTATGACCTGAGCTGAGTTAGGAAACATTAATTACAGGCATCAAGGCAGTAAATTAGTTTATATACCTTGCTGGTTTTGTACAAAGAGTAATTGTTCTCTGTGCATGTTGCAAAGATACAAATCTGAAATGTACCTGATATTTTTGGCAATATGAATTGTGTATTGGTGCTAAACCAGATCAATATGTGAAGCATTTATTTTCTAATGATAAAGTAATTTTCTTCTGTTCCTCCTCACTTTCTTATTTTTTCTTAGTGATCTTAAGATCCTCATACTGCTTTCTTTAGGTGGAAATGATGTGATTCTTATCCTACATCCTTTTGACTCATTCAGACAAAAAGCAGAGTGTTTTAATTATTTTCTTAAGTCATAAGCTTGAGATGAAATCTTTAGCTTGTAATATGTTACATAATTATTAGGAAGCCAGAAAAGACCAGAAATGATAGACTGTGTTTCAGCAAATAAGCAAGTAGTAAAATGAAATAAAATGAAGTAAAATGAATAAATGGATTGAGTAAAATGGCATGGTTCCAGTGAACTGACTTAAAATGTGACCCAAGAAAGTCCTGGTTTTGTGTAAAATTGAAATACAGCCAAGTATGTGAGATGCAACACTGATTGTGTAGTGGAAAGTTACACAAAGTGTGTCAAGCTCAAAATAAAAACTCAGGGTTTTTTAAAGAATTCATCTTAATAGCATATAATTAATTTAGTAAGAAGAAGAAAAAAGAATCCTCCATTAAAAGTAATCATTAGTGAACATTTTTGTCCTGAAAAAAGAGTGTGAGAAGGGAAGGAAATCTTGAGGACAAGTCAGTTACTTCCTACACCAACTCCTAGAAAAGAGGTACTATTGCTGGAATTACAGTAACAACATGCAGGGAAGCTCCCTGTGAGTCACCAGCCGCAGATGCGATGAGTTTGTCTGCCAAATAATGAAATTTGGGTACAATAAGTACCATATTTGGTGAGCTTTTCATGCTATGTGAAAGGTGTTGATTCATCCAGTGAAGGGTACAGCTGCCACCCGCAGCATCTGCCTGAGGCTCGGGCGAAACACTGAGCAAAGCTGGTGACAAAGTGACAGTGACACTGCTCAGCTTGCCTGATCTCTATCAGTTTTTGAAAGCCCCAAACCCTCCACCCTGTTAAGAATCTGGATGGAAAGGGGAGAAGACCCTGACAACTGCAATAAGACAATTACAGACTAATTCACCTTCAGGGGAAGTGTTTTTGTAACTTGTAATTGGAGATTTAGTTAAGATCTGAATCAAGAGGGTTTATATTCCTTCTGCATATTCTATTTTAATTGCTTTTTACAGGCTGGCTGGAAGTGCCACGAGGTATAGAGTTATAATTTGAAGATATTATAAATTTTCCTTTGGGAAGTGGAAAAAGCCAGCAGCAGAGAGGAGCAGAAAGAAAGTAGTGCTCCCAAGGAACTGCCTCCATTCAGGCAGGTGCCTCTGAGAATTCAGTGCATTGCTGCTTTTACCCATTTTAAAGTCATCCCTTTGTTCAATTAGCGGAAGGTGCATTTTTTCTTCTCTTCCCTCATTTTATGTGATCAGCTGACAGAGAGCACCTTAAGAACTCTTAAGGGCAAAACTGTACCTTGGGCTTCATGCAAATGAGAAATGGGCTCTGCATTTTAATGAGCGATGCCTGTAAACTTTGTTCTTGCTCATTAGCTGGGAGATGTGTCAAGATGCAGAAGTGCAATGGACACTGACAGCAAATGAGGTCCAGGGGGTTTGGGGCTGCATCTCCATTTCCCAGTGTTTCAGTTACTCTTTGCAGCCGCCTCTGCTATGATACAGCAGTGATGATACCAGCCAGGCTTGGCAGAAATGACTGTAAAAGCTATAACTTTTTATAACGAATCCCAAGTTCTTACCAGAGGTTGTAATCATTCTGTAGTACTTCCACAGCCCCCCATAAAAACACATTCTGCACCGAGTTGTTCTCTATTAAATTGTTAGACAATCTTTTATTAAAACAGTCTGAAAGCTTCCTGGAAAGATTAAAATGAAATAGTGAGATAAGTTTTAATCCTGGGCTGTTGGTAAGGTCACAGTTTGGGAGGATAACCCATTCTACAAGCAGGTGCAGTGCTGAGGGAGGGAGCCTCTAACAGTGTTAGTACTGTACAACCCGCAGTGCCTCATAAGAGAGTTTGGTGTGCCTCAGCAAAAATTCATTCCAGAAGAATTCAATCACTTCTTGGGAGAACTTTCTGATGTGAGAAAATAATTGAGTGCTTGACATCCAGCTTCAGAGGTCAACCACTGAAAAGGCAATATCTTGGCAATAAATTGGGATGAAATTGTCGAATTTGAGTTGCGAGGCGAGTTTGCGGTTTTGTGGAGCAGATGGTTCAGATGATGTGGGGTTTGGGGAGTGCTTCCCACTCAGACAACAGCACACCAAAAGCAAAAGTGTTTGTGTGGGTTTTCCTATCCTGGTAGGTTTTAAATTAACCATTTCAGACTGAGCTGAGCACTCCAGAAGCAGCCTAAGCTGGAGCTTCACTCAACACAGGACACACCTGCTTTTTTAAATCAGTCCTGTTGGTGCACAAATTTGTGTGCTTTTTCTGTAGGGAAAGAAATGGGTCTAATAAAACCCACTATCTCCTTCTCACAGTGTGGCCTATTATACACTCAGAAATGGTTGTGGCTATGGAATCACAGAGTCATTAAACTTGGAAAAGACCTCCAAGATCATCAAGTCCTACCTTCGACCAATTGCTACATGCCCAGTAAACCACGGGGCAATGTCCCACATCTACTCAGTTTTAGAACACTTCCATGGATGGCCATTCCAACTCTTCCCCGGACACTCTCTTCCAGTGCTTGACCAGCCTTTCAGTGAAGAAATTTCCCCTAATATCCATCCTGAACCTCCCCTAGTGCAAGGGGAGGCCTTTCCCCTTGTCCTACCACTGGTTACCTGGGAAAAGAGCCTGACTCCCCCCTTGCTATAGGGAGCTGGAAAAGCACCTGCACTAACTCAGTTGCAGGTGTTATCTATTCTAATTCTGGTGTTATCTTGGTTGATGAGTTGCCAAAAAAAGTCTCAGTAATCATGTATTTTATAGGATTTCTCCAGGGACTTTTTAAACAAATGGTATTGCAGACTCTTCCACACAAGTAGCAGCTTTAGCATCTTCCTTTGGTAGGTTTCCATATTCTATTTTACTTTGTTCCTTCTTTGGAAGGGAACAAATAAAAGATTCAGTAATTTTTCTTTACAAGCTTACATGTGATTTCTACCCATCTAGTTACAATCCTAAAGCAAACCAACATTCACCAGTCTGCCCAGTGCCCTGTTGCCCAACCAAACGGGGGAATAGAGGTAATACTCCTTAAGTGAAATATCACATATCTCCTGCTCACAGGCAGTTTCAGTCCTACTCTGCAGAGGTCCAGAAGGGGGAAAGGCATGTTTGTCTCTGCCTCCTGCCATAGGGGAGGTATTCAGGTGTATCTGACACTGCTATTAGGAAGCTAAAAAAAAAGCAATGGCATGTTGCTTTTCTATATTCTAAAAGCCCTGGAAGTCAGGAATAAAGGAATTTGCTTTTGCAAAGTGACTTTTTACATGTGCCAGTCGTGATAGGAAAAGGGGGAGCAGTTTTAAACTAAGAGAGGGGAGATTTAGATGGGATATTAGGAAGGAATTGTTCCCTGGGAGGGTGGGGAGGCCCTGGCACAGGGTGCCCAGGGAAACTGTGGCTGCCCCTGGATCCCTGGAAGTGTCCAAGGCCAGGCTGGATGGGGCTTGGAGCAACCTGGGCTGGTGGAAGATGTCCCTGCTCATGGTAGGGGGTGGCACTGGATGGGCTTTAAGATCCCTTTCAACCCACACCGTTCCATGATTCTATGATGAAACCAAAATGTCAGCACAGACTTTGAATGATAAAAGGGCATAATCCCACAGATCAGGAAAATATTCCTAAAAAATTCATCCAAGATATGAAAAATAATTAATCAATGGAACTATTTCACAGGTCCGAAAAGGTGATTCTGTTCTTTCAGGAAAAAATGAGTTTACAGCTCTTTTGAGTCCAATTTTTCTGGTTTTTTTAGACCATCAGAGGATAATCTGACATAGGAGATTTGAGCATTTGCTAGTCCAACATTGCAGCTTTGATTTTCTGGTGAATATGAGATTATAATTCCACCTTTTTTTTTTTCTATTACTGCTTTCCTCTGCCTGTAATAAAGTCTTCATGAATCCTTACCTAGGTTTAAATGTGAATTTGGACAGCATGGCTGCAATAATGCCATGTGTGCTTTGGTTTTTTTATCTATTCCACTACTTTAAAGCAAATCCTTTGCCTTTTCTGGAAAAGATCATAAATTTCATTTTCTTAACCTTAACCAGAAGAGGCTCTTTCTTCTCCTCTGGGATTAGAGTAACATTCAGTGTTGACACGTGTGACTTTTTTCTTGCAACTCCCACTGTGAGAACAGCCAGGGAGAACAATGTGAAAAGCCCTCTTTTTTTTTTTAAGAACCCTCAATTATTTTCCGTGGCATTTTAAAATCCTGTTATTCAACTTTTAAAGCTTGTTGTAGAATCCAAACCCAGAAGCTATCAGGGCAAATACAACATCTAATTTTCCTATCACATTCACCTCAGCAGAGGAAATCAATCCATCAGGAAGGGGAAGATTTGGAAATAGATGGCAGTGGCAATCCAATAAAAAACATAAATAAACTGGGGGAAACACCTTGTGTCAAGTGAGGATTTTCAGATTTACTAAACATATACAAACAAACCTGCATTGGGATTTTGGTGGCACTGTGATCACAACTTCAGGGGTTTCACAGCATACATATGAATTCAAAACTGGAAAGAGGAAAGAGAAAAAAATAGTAAAAAAAAATATTACCCAAAATTGTTCATATCAATGGTAATGATAATAATCACTGCATTTTTATCAGGCTGGTAAATTCTAAAAACCTAATTAATAAAAATATTATGGTGACTACATTTTGAATTTTTTTCCCAAAGGTTTTTGGAGTAGCAGAATTGCTGGGGGCTTTCTTTGTTTGTCTGCTTTTTGCTCAAGAAATCCACAGTATCCAAAAGAGTCCTCCAAGGATTCAATAATGCAGACAGTTTCTGCTCCAAGTACTTCCAGCAATTGTTGGCATCTTTTAGGACTGTCTGGCTGGAATTTATTAACATATATAGCCAGAGCTCTCTCCTCTATTGAAAGGCAATATAACACACGTTCCCTGACAGATTAAAGCAAGCTGCACTATAAATTGTGCAGATTGAGCCCTCTTACATGGCTTATCCTAATCATAGCTCTGCCATTTGCTTCTCATGACAGGATAAAAATAAAAGTACCATAAAACTAAAATAAAATAGACAGTCTGCCATTCCTCCTTTAGAAAACATTTGTCAGAATCTCTTCAAAAATAATTGGGAAGAAAATGTGCTGAATTCTACAATCTATTGAGTCATTTTTAAAGCTCGTCCAGGCATGTTAAAAGGCTGCATTCTTTATATCAGCTAGCTTGGGAGAGGATGTATTTTACATTGTCAAAACCCTTTCAGAGTTTGCTTTTTTTCACCCTTAAGAATAAGTTTCCCCTGACTTTAAACTTAAATATTTATCCAGTGAGGAAGAAAGAGTGAAACATTTAGGTTCACTCACCATGCCAGCCTTCAGTGATCTAAACCCTGCTTTCCCCTGCAATTTTTCTATAGTCTCACAATATACTTCTTTTTTTCCCCTTTCTGCAGTGTCTGCATTTGAACTGCTGCTGCTAAGGAAAGCAGTGTGAAAGTGTTCTTTTGCTAGAGATCTACATATTAAAAAGGCAGTTTATGGCATATTCTTCAGCCCTTTTCAAAGAGAATTCTGAAACCTGAACTCTTCTGGCACCTTCAGCAAGGTGCTTCTTGGGAAGGAAATGGTCGCTCTGCAAAAGATGAATTCTGGAAACTCAGTATTCAGCTGTAATCACAAAGACTGACATCTGGGAGTGGTTGTGACAGTCTAGTGACACAGTGAGACAGAAATATTTAAAACAAGGATTGGTTTAAATATTTCTTCATAGAGCTGGGCTGGTAGGGAAAGACACCAGCTCCAAAACTGCCTGTTTGCTGCACCAGTGGAGAAGGTGCAGTGCTCCCCCTCAGCTCTGAGCACACCACACAAGATGAGGAATGGAGGTTGTCCTATCTGAGCTGAGGTCTGTGCAGCAAGGCACAGACATGGAATGGGGACAGAATGGTTCCCGGGCTAAATAACCTCCTTTGTGTCTTTCCTCCACAATGAAATTAAGGTGTCTTGGCAAAAAAAAAGCACAAGGTGTGAGATACTACCACTGCAAAGGACAGATTGTGACATCTACTTTATGACATGGAGATTTAGATGGGACACTGGGAAGAAATCCTCCCCTGTGAGGGTGGGGAAGCCCCAGCACAGGTGGTCGAGAGGAGCTGTGGCTGCCTCTGGATCTCTGGAAGTGTCCAAGGCCAGACTGGATGGGGATTGGAGCACCTGGGCTAGTGAGAGGTGTCCCTGCCCATAGCAAAGGATGAGTTTTAATGCCTCTTCAACCCAAAAATATTACATGATGCCATGATAGCTACAGTAAAGTTACTCTGCATCTGATACAATAAGCAATAAATTAAACGGCTTTCTTGTGCACTCACAGGGAGTTTTCAAAGGNCTCAGCTCTGAGCACACCACACAAGATGAGGAATGGAGGTTGTCCTATCTGAGCTGAGGTCTGTGCAGCAAGGCACAGACATGGAATGGGGACAGAATGGTTCCCGGGCTAAATAACCTCCTTTGTGTCTTTCCTCCACAATGAAATTAAGGTGTCTTGGCAAAAAAAAAGCACAAGGTGTGAGATACTACCACTGCAAAGGACAGATTGTGACATCTACTTTATGACATGGAGATTTAGATGGGACACTGGGAAGAAATCCTCCCCTGTGAGGGTGGGGAAGCCCCAGCACAGGTGGTCGAGAGGAGCTGTGGCTGCCTCTGGATCTCTGGAAGTGTCCAAGGCCAGACTGGATGGGGATTGGAGCACCTGGGCTAGTGAGAGGTGTCCCTGCCCATAGCAAAGGATGAGTTTTAATGCCTCTTCAACCCAAAAATATTACATGATGCCATGATAGCTACAGTAAAGTTACTCTGCATCTGATACAATAAGCAATAAATTAAACGGCTTTCTTGTGCACTCACAGGGAGTTTTCAAAGGGTCAAGAGTGCCTAACTGCTCGACAGCTCATGGACAAGTGTCCTTGTTTAGGATGGCAGGCTACATTCCTTAATCCTGTTTTTGGAAAAACTAAAGCTCTACAAGCACTTTTGCACAGTTTTGTGATCAAAAAGATACAGTTTTGTCAGCTACACAGAATTAATTTCAAATAATAATTTGCATCA